>BSQZ01000067.1:0-95000 GCA_033239005.1 Lamellibrachia satsuma
ACCCACCCACCCACCCACCCACCCACCCACCCACCCACCCACCCACCCACCCACCCACCCACCCACCCACCCACACACCCACACACACACACACACACACACACACACACACACACACACACACACACACACACACACACACACACACACACACACACACACACACACACACACACACACACACACACACACACACACACACACACACACACACACACACACACACACACACACACACACACACACACACACACACACACACACACACACACACACACACACACACACACACACACACACACACACACACACACACACACACACACACACACACACACACACACACACACACACACACACACACACACACACACACACACACACACACACACACACACACACACACACACACACACACACACACACACACACACACACACACACACACACACACACACACACACACACACACACACACACACACACACACACACACACACACACACACACACACACACACACACACACACACACACACACACACACACACACACACACACACACACACACACACACACACACACACACACACACACACACACACACACACACACACACACACACACACACACACACACACACACACACACACACACACACACACACACACACACACACACACACACACACACACACACACACACACACAAGTAACCTTTCCAAATTTTGGACAAATGTGTTTCACAAGTTTCTTGGGATACTTTAGCCAAAAATGTTTCCGAAATGACAGAAATATGGGCACCACTGTCCACTAAAGCTTGACAATGTGCTCGTCCTACTCGCTCTTCTAACAGGTTTTCCTGACATCGCTCATCTGCAAAAGACAGATTAACTTCAGCCAACACTGATTGTTTGGTCTTGCCAGTCACAGACTTGACACGTTTAAGCTTGGCTATTTTCTTTCTGGTTTTGTTTTGGCTGTCAGACCTTTTGTTTTGGTTTTAACAGGCACACCCCTTCATTGTCTAGCTACACGACACTGGCTCCTGAAATTACCATATTGGTGGCATGCATGACATTGTTTATCTATGGCTGGACAACCCTGATTGTGAAAACTGCACCACTTACCACAACGATGACATGGCTGGTCCTGTCTGGAGTCCGTCCATCTTGTCGTGTTGCGTAGTTTCCCCATGCCCAGCATTTGTTGTCCCATGGTGGTGATGCGAAGCATACTGTTTATCCTGTCAGTTGTCGTTTTATGTACATCCTTCGTGTTGGTGACGAACGTCTGAAGTTCTGTGGTGGTGACTCAAAACATTCTGTAGCTCCTGCATGGCGATCGGTCGTGTATACGATGGCGTTCATTTGTCTGCAGCTGTGCCACAATGCGTTCTTCTATTGCTGCTGCAACTGTGGCGATCTGGTTTTGCGAGACATCTGCCCTTGTTGGAGCTGCCATGGCGCTCAGTGCTGCAGGACATTGCAGCAACTCTTGGATGGTTTGTGGCTGTGATTGTTCTACGAATGGCAACACAGATGCATGCAGTCCTCCCATAATGATGCAGACTTTCTGCATCTCGGTCAGTTGTAGTCTCCGTGCTGTATTCAAAACAACTGCAGTGAAGACGGCAATTGACTGGCCTGGTAGTTGCTGGCATTGGTAGAGGTCCCGCTCTGCTCTCCACAACGCCTGCTGGGACACTCTGAACCGCTGCAGGAACACCACTTGTGTTGCTGCCCAATCCTGCTTTACTTCGTTTTCCAATGACATGTACCATGTTAGGGCAATGCCCATCAAATGGAAGCCCAACGCATCTGCTTGTTGCCTCCCGTTCATGTTCTGTAGTCTTGCATAGCTTTCAAATTTCTCCAACCATCCCTTTGTCTGTCAGGTCCCCATCAAATGGTTGTATGGTATAGCCTGGCCTTGGTGCAGAGAGTGCTATGTGCTCAAGCTTTTGTACGAGTGCTGTCAACATAGTGGCTTCTGTGATCACACTGGCAATTTGTGAGTTTGTAGGCTCCATGTTGGAGTGTGTCGTAGTGTGCGACCTGGTTCGACTGGCAGGAAAGTCTGTTTCTTAACCCATAAAAGTATTAAGCTAACTTATACTTACAAGATAAGCTAAATAGAATTTTGAAAAGAAAAAATCCCTACCCAGATTCTCCACCAATTTGTCATATAGTTAATCTCTATTAATGCCACAATGGGGGAGGGGGCACCAATAAAGAATAGGCTAACAACCAAATTGAGTTTACTACAATAACAATCTTTTATTTACACTACAGTACTAATAACACATTGACAACGAAACACTTAACTCATCTTGTCTCACAGACAGAGTCCCTGGCACACCCCAAACTTTAAACAGCTAACAATAAACCTCAACTACCATAACACTATCTGACAGACTCCCTGGCCAGTTAGGACACTGCCTGATTGCACACCAGCTATGCCTAGGCAATCACTCCTACCTCCCCACAACTCCTGGAGTCTCCTCTCTACCTAAACTTATATTACCTTATGACAGACCCCAGGAAAGATGAATTAGCCAATGGGTATCACCCATAATTCCCTCTCTAGCTGTAAATGATTTGAATAGATAGCTGGGTTTCCTTCAAGAGAAGGTTGTGATGTCTTGTTTATGAAATTGGTTACTCCAAAGAATCGATGGTCATTAATCCTGTATTATGATTAATGACCACCAGGCTTATCTACTACATACATCTAATAAAGGGTCCAGCCATCACCGTTACAGTCCATCAAGGGAAGTGATGTTAGCCACCTGCATGTTTCATCACCATCCTTCTACACTGTATATAATTTCTATCATTCCTATATATATTTAAATAACCCCTACCACATCATTACTATCGGAAGACGACTCCAATATGGAGTGACATGTGATCCATGAAGCAGTGTGTCAGTTTGTGAACTTGAATAGAGAACCTTTAAAATTATGTTGTATTTTTAATATTTTGTCATCATCATAATATTTGTAATTTGCCAAATTACATTGATATAAAATTTACATTAAAATAATTGTGAAGTCAATACATGCATCTTATATTTATGCATTTAGATGTCATAAAGATCAATATGTTGTATCATTAAATACCTGTTAGCCAGGAATATATGTAAATATATGTAATCACATAGAAAGTCATTTACATGAACTCAGTGTGAGCTATGTCCACTCTGAAGAGACTTTGTGGTTTTGTTCAATAAGGGGGTATGGTTACTATGCCCACTCTGAAGACTTTGTGGTTTTGTTCAGTAAGGGGGTATGGTTACTATGCCCACTCTGAAGACTTTGTGGTTTTGTTCAATAAGGGGGTATGGTTACTATGCCCACTCTGAAGAGACTGTGGTTTTGTTCAATAAGGGGGTATGGTTACTATGCCCACTCTGAAGAGACTTTGTGGTTTTGTTCAATAAGGGGATATGGTTACTATGCCCACTCCGAAGAGACTTTGTGGTTTTGTTCAGTAAGGGGGTATGGTTACTATGTCCACTCTGAAGAGACTTTGCGGTTTTGTTCAGTAAGGGGGTATGGTTACTATGTCCACTCTGAAGAGACTTTGTGGTTTTGTTCAATAAGGGGGTATGGTTACTATGCCCACTACGAAGAGACTTTGTGGTTTTGTTCAATAAGGGGGTATGGTTACTATGCCCACTCTGAAGAGACTGCTTTTGTTCAATAAGGGGGTATGGTTACTATGTCCACTCTGAAGAGACTTTGTGGTTTTGTTCAATAAGGGGGTATGGTTACTATGTCCACTCCGAAGACTGTGGTTTTGTTCGATAAGGGGGTATGATTACTACGCCCACTCCGAAGACTTTATGGTTTTGTTCGATATTACGGAGATGTCATTTTTCAAATATGACAAATGGCAATTATTCAGTAAGTTGAAGTAATTGACCATACAAACATGGACACAGGTCTATTGATATGAAATTTCATATAAGGCATGATGTTGTTATGTGTGTGATTCCGTCTAACGTATATTGACTGAAAAACAGTGTATTTCATACCATACATGGACAAAAAGTTAAATTTGTACACCTAATTGATGGTAAAAGATTGTTTTATGGACAACTAGGTGAGATCGTAAGATGATTAACAAATAAATGGTTGACAGCCCTATTGTCTTGGGTTCCCCTTCCATTCTGGCCTACCTAAATTATTAGCCTTTAATTCCCTGCCATAGTTCGCAGTAAACTATTAATTTTCTATTCTTCCCTCCCATTTCCACCTCTGCAGGCCTGGAGCTGTGTGACTCAGTGTATGATGACTCTACAAACATGTTCATAACATTATGTGCATGTAGTGGGACTTAGTGGTTACAATAATGTACTACTGTATTTATTAAATAAATTGATGTCAGTTGATGCTGGGGATGTCGATCTGTTTTGTTTTATATTTTTTATGACATGGCTGCAGCTGTGGGAAATTGAAAACAGTTTCAAAATTGGTAAATTACTTTTTTAAATAGGATTTTTTTTAAAAGGGCGATTCCAGCGGCAGCGTTACATGTGGTGTGTGTGACATTCAAACAAAAATTTTTCATCTTTGAAACTTTGCAGATCCATATTAAATTGCCGACTGTTTATAATTTTTATCGTGTTTTGTTCTACATGTTGTTGAACAGTTAGGGTAGACAATATTGATCGTTCATCAATAATTGATTGAAGAAAAATTATTATAATATATATATAAATATATGTAAATAAATATAAATATATACATATGCATGACGCACAAAAATCTAAATTCAGATGGGTGCATTAGTTATTGGCAAATACTGCCTGTCTGTGAAGTTATATTGCCAAAGGTATGTTAAGTTGCTTTATCATATATATATATATATATATTATATCATATGTAGACGTATCCTATGCATATTCATATGACTGATTGGTTATTTTTTTCATAAAAAATATAAATGTGTGAAACATTTTCATTACGTGTATGATGTGTGTGAAATAGACTTAGTAATGGACAATTTTCTTAGTTAATGACTGTTTACATAACAATATGACATTTTAGTACACGATGTAATACCACAACATAATGAGGTAAGTTAATTGTGATAAAACAAATAGTTATGTGACATATTTTTTAATATGCCAAGGGTAATATAAACAATAAGATCTGATCCATTTAACTTTACATTTAATCACCAACCTCACAAACAAAAACAGCATAAATTGAAAAACAGTACAGTAGAGTATTAAACTCATTATGGAACTTTCTATCAAGCATGCAGTTTGCAAGCAGTATCAATTATATACTGATCCATAATTGTGTGCCAATCCGAGGCTGAACACATGCAAATCAGACACGGGTACGTTTCCCCTGGTGTGTCAATTATTCAATTAGTGTTGTTTCCCCCTTGTCACATTTTGCATGCTTTTTATATGTTGGTACTACACAAGTAGTTGTTGTGATTTATAAACCATTTTGAAAAAAAAAATTATTTTTGAAAAGAAAAGAAGGTTTTACAAATTTGCATTGCAGGTGACATTGAAATTAAACTTTTTTAAAAACGATATAACTTTTATAATCAATATTGTCATGCTTTATTTTTCAGTTCATTATAAATTCATGTGAGTTTTTCCTTTTGTAAAATCTTCTAACATGATTCAATGGACCGTTATTACTAATATATCAGTTGCTAGTTTTGTTTTAGGGTTTATTTACAAACAAAATATTCAATTCCAATTCTTTTCACATACAATATTGCCCACTGTTTTGCAGAGCCAAAAGGTAATGTGCACACTTTGCACCAGCAATGGTACAAAGGTAATGTGCACACTTTGCAGCAGCAATGGTACTACACTGTAATAGCCTTGGGATAGAGTCGAACATACAAGACAGTGAGCATCACAAATATTTCAAGGTGTTGGGAAGGTAGTGTTAGTTGAGCCACCCATGTTTCCCAGGAAACTACAGCAGCGACAGTTACATGGTACCACTGAGTGATTGAACATGTTATTAGAACACGACTGATGTACAATAAGTGCCATTTGTCACAACGGTAAGAAAATGTGAGTTAAAAGTATGTTTTCTGAAACTTTTTGTGATTGTGATTAATGTCTGCTGGTGTGTAAACTATCTACATGTGTGACCAGACTTCATTGTCTGTGCACTTACAAATGGTGTAACTATGCACAGGGAAGAAGATTATTTACATCACTTTGCACATTAATGAGAGGTTAATTAAAACAGCTTAATTGTCAAAACGTGGTTAGTTGAGCCACCCAAGGCCCGTGGGAGGGTTAGTTGAGCAGCGATTAAAGAACAAAGACAAGTGTTCTTTACCCCAAAATACATCAAGGAATAATTTTTCTGAACAAATTGGGACATCAGATAGCTACAAAGCAACATATTAGCATTAGTTACACTAGTTGCAATTGGCCTATAAGCCTACATTAATTGTGTTGACTTATTAATTAACCATGTAGACTTGTCAGTGACGTGCTGTACCCATTGGGTAGATGTGTTCGCTGAGTTGTTATTAAATTGTAGTACAAAACCTACGTAAATTTTACAAATAAAGCATTTACCTAACTTACACTACACTGTGGCTCATCATACCCCACACCGAGTGTATGTTGAGCCACCTTACCAACCATACTTGAATAAGCTCCATATAATTATCTATGCATACTACTAGATATATTATCTTGGTATACATTTTTTTACTAATAATCATAGTTTATGTGAGTAAAAAAATTTTTTAGTTATGAATATAATTGTGCCCTATATATAAAAAATAATCAAAAATGGCTCAACTTACACTGCCTTCCCTTATATAAAATCACCTGATAAGCATATGACGCACATAAACAAAACACTTCAAATTGAAGATGTCTAACGTTCTGACACTTCCTTGCAGCTTTAAGTTTATCTGCAGCTCTCCTGTCAACATCTTAGATGTCTTCCTCCAATCCAGCCAACATTGGTTGATAACGTGATCTTCGTGAACATTAATCTTCTCTCGAGTTCTGCCTGTCCTCTCATGGACGGTGTCGGACAACTGTTGATTCATCACAGTTTGTTCAAGTGACAACCAAGGGTATGGAACCATATGTATGAAGTACAAGAAGTGCCATGTGTAAACTGGAAGTGAATTACATTGGATTTACAAAGATATATACTAGCTCTGCTTAAAGTGAAACCAAAGGCGTTGTTTTGGGCCTTTGCACCTATAAGAGTACCTAAAAACTAACCATTTGCAACTATAATCAAGAATATCATGCAAGTAGTTTACTATGAATCTGTTCTAAAAGTGCAAAATTCTGGTCTAATGTAATTTTTTGAGAAGACTGACATATGCATCAGTGTTTGTAATTTTTACCTAGCAGTGGCAAGCAGCCTCTTAACCCCCAATGCGGCTGTGACGTAGGCTGTGCATATTGCATGTATTTTTAACGTGGTTACTGAATCTGAAGATCCCACTGCAGTACATTGTTGTATTCAATTCAATTCAATATCTTTATTGCAGACTCAACTGTGCAGCATGTGCAGATGTCCATATATAAAAAACACATACAAGTAAACAAAATATAAGAGTATTGCACATTGGGGCCTACCAAATGTAGACTCAATCAAAACTATTATGTATATACATCTTTATCCAATGTCATTGTATTCTTGAAAGCCACTTTAAATCACTGTTCACTATTGCAATCACCAGCTTATTATAAGAGGCATAAAGTGTCAGCATGAATTTATACATAATATTTCTAATCACAGCTTTATTATTGGTACACAGTTCTCTAAAAACATGGTGGAGGCACTGCAATATTTAGGCTGTCTTACTAATAATAAAAAACCATTGTATGCAACATGGAGCTTATGTATACTTGCTGCTATGTAATTCCACCACAGTTGAGCAGTATACATTGGTGAGCAGAAAGGTTTAAGTACTCAGTTTCACTTCTGTAGAACACATAAAATTTTCTCAATAGCATATTACCCCTAGCATATAGTTGTCGGCATTGCCACAAGATATCCTTGTCATCTCGCAACGTATTAGATATAAAGTGTCTCAGATATTGTATGTGATCAACTTCTTTGATTGTTTCACTACTGATCTTAAATGATGGCACATAAAAAATGTTCATGTATTTGGTTTTGCACACTAACACAGCACTTTTCTTAGAGTTATATTTAATACCATGATTCATCCCATAAGATCCACAGACCTGCATCAGTTCAGATAGCCCTGATAGAGATGGGGAAAGAATGATCAAGTCACCAGCATGCATAAGATGATTCATGTTTGCATTACCTATAATACACCCTGTATCACATTTGTTTAATGATGTGGTTAGATCATCCATATATATATATATATATATATATATATATATATATATATATATATATATATATATATATATATATATATATATATATATATATATATATATATATATATATATATATATATATATATATAAAAGGTATGGTGAGAGTATATCTCCTTGCCTCACACCATTCGTAACACAAAAATGTTCAGACAAATTGTCTGACCATCTTATACACAGTCTGATTTGAATACCAATATATAAGCAGTCTAACAGTGTATCCAGGCACACCCCGTCAATCAACTTCTGAAATAATACAGAGTGTTTCACTCTATCAAAAGCCTTAGAGGCATTTAGAAAACACATAAACATTGACCCATTCAGAATTCTGTTCCTGTCAATAACTTCCTTTAAGACATAAATACACGTCTGTCCTATGTTTTTTTAAAACCTAACTGATTGGACATAGTAGATATTATAACCGACATTGTATCCAACAATATATTTTCGAAAAATGTTGACATGATACTTGCTAATGCAATAGGTCGATAATTTTCTTTACTGTTAATCTTGCCACATTTATCTTTGTTAATTGGCACAATAGAGTATGTGGGTGCATCATACATTTCGCCAAACACACCATGTTCACCAACACAATGAACGATCAAAATTGGTACAACAACTCAACATAATCCACTGATCATACAGAATCAGCCAAACCAAACTGACAACAAACACAATTAAACAAAACAACACCCTTTATCGCAACACATGAACTAAAATTTCCAAGATGGAGGACTTCCACTGCCGGCGCCATCCGGGTGAGTTCTTTTCATTTTATCGCTATATATTTCATTAGAAAACTTTTTTTTCACGTCGCTGCGTGTTTGCATTTAGATTTAACTTTTAGACAACCATGCTACAAAATGCATTCCAATTCAGATCTCCTTTTAGGAAATACTCGTCTCACCTAATCCCGCACTCCATGCGGACGAATCTTGGACTAACGCAAATTATCACCGTCATTCTCCTACTGGCTACGATCATTGGTACATGTCCACGCGTATCTCAGTCAAATTTCTAAATTAAACCAAAATATTATGCCCTAAATTTCAAACCCCGAGTTAAATTCCTACCCAAAATTAAATTAAAATCAGACATTCTTGCACATATGTACCTCAGTGGACTGATTGCACTCTCGGGCGACATCCACCCAAACCCTGGCCCATATGGGTGCCCAATTTATCATTGTGGAAGTTGTTATCAGCCTATCAGAAGCCGAGACAAGGCTATCCTTTGTGAAGAATGCAATCTATGGCACCACATACATTGTGTATCGGTATATCCCCATCATCCTACAACTCCTTGATTAACCAAATTGCCTTCTGGTTCTGCGATCATTGCGGAATTCCAAATTGTACCCCTTCTCCATCTGGAAATGAGCAATCAAATACTACCTACACCTGGTCTGACAGCTCTATACTTAGTACCCCAACGCTTCATACATCACAAAATGCAATCTAAATTTTCGCCCCAAACCCCCAAAACACCTCAACCCCCGAACGTCACAAGAAAACCCAAGAAACACACTTAAAGAATTTTTTATAAACATCGACAGCGTTAAGAGCATAGAAAAAGCAACCCAATTAAAGGCAACTATTCAATCCAATAATCCAGACATCATATCTCTTGTTGAAACTAAATTAGATGAAAACTATGCTACATATTCTTTTCTCCTACCCAACTACGAGGCCATCAGAAAGGACAGGAATGTTCATGGTGGTGGAGTCCTTAAAGCCTTCTACGACGACATTGTAGCTGAACCCCTCCAATATTTAAACTCAAATTGTTAAATAGTTTGGATGAAAATTCACTTTGTACGCAACAAATGCATGTATTTTGCATCTTACTATCGACCCCCAAATGACCACCTCCAATCCCTTGAAGCTCTCCATGAATCCCTAACAAAACTATATAGATCACAAAAAACGCCCCCTAATGTAGTCATAGCTGGAGATTTTAACCTTTCTGATATCAACTGGACAACTCACCAGACCACTAATAACAGAATTGCTAGCAAGCATAACAAACTACTAGAAATAACTAACAACTTTGGTCTGCAAGACATGGTAAACAACCCCACACGTATCGCTTCTGGTAACATTCTTGACCTCATACTCACCTCAAATCCCCCCCATTATCATCAACACCCATATCACTCTTGGTATGAGCGATCATGATTCGGTGACTTTCAATGTTAATTTAAACCCAGTTCACAACAGGGAACCCCCCACAAAGTTTATAGTTACAAATCACCAGACTGGGACAAACTTAAAGATGACGTAGATAAACTAAATCGTGAGTATTTCGACATGGACCCCAACTCATAGGATATAGACATAACTTGGCCCTTTTTCGCGAACGTCTGACTAACTTGATTAACAATGACATACCTAGAAGAAACACCAAAGCTAAAACCCACCTCCCCTGGATAACACGTAAACTAATTAGAATGCAGAGAAATCGCAACAAAAGCAAAGCAAACTGGACAAAACGGCGACTGGAAAAAATTAAGTAACTCCGAAAGCAAGCTACTAAAGCATTAGCAAAATCTTACAAAGACTATAATGTTAACAACCACATTGGAGACAACCTGAAAACTAATCCAAATGATTCTGGTCATTTATTAAGGCAAATAAACGAGAAAACATTGGCATTCCCACACTTCGAGTAAACGACCAACCAATAATAAATGATCGTGATAAAGCAAATGTCCTTAACAACCAATTTAGTTCTGTATTTACCCAAGAAATGTACTCCATCCCCCAAATAGTCCCCTCTATTTACCCCAACACCCCCCTTCTTGAAGTTGGCATAGATGGCGTAATAAAGCAATCTAAACCAGAACAAAGCTACAGGCACAGATGAACTCCCAGCCAGAGTCCTTAAAGAAACTGCAAAGCAGATAGCTCACATTATCACCAAAATTGTCCAGCAGTCGTACGACACAGGAAAACTTCCTGACGACTGGCTACAAGCATTAGTAACTCCCATACAAAAAACACACAAATCTGACCATGCTAACTACAGACCCATACCACTAACCTGCATCCTATGTAAAGTAATGGAACATATCATCCTAAGCAATATGTGGAAGCGCCTGCACAAGCTTAACATCTTTCTCCACTTCCAACATGGATTCCAATCAGGACTGTCTTATGTGTCTCAACTCAAGACAGTCCACGACAACAAGGCCCAAATTGACACAATCCTGCTTGACTTTGCCAAAGCTTTCGACAAAGTCCCTCACCTATGCCTTCTATCAAAATTGACCTCCTACGGAATCACTGGACACACTTAAAATTGAATCAAATCATTTTTATCCAACCGCAAACAGAGAGTCTCAGTTAACGGAGCCCTGTCGGACATCTGTTCGGACATCACAGATGTCCCATCTGATGTCCCACAGGGTTCAGTTTTAGGACCTGTCCTCTTCTTACTCTACACAAATGACAGAGATGGGAATATCACATCACGCCTTTTTGCAGATGACAGTATTATATATCGTAAAATTTCTTCCAAAACTGACCACGAAGTTCTACGAACTGACCTCAACCAACTCCAAACATGGTCGGACAAATGGCAAGTACACAAGTACTCGTTTTTGGCCAGCCACGTTCTACAGTATCTAGCCACTCATATCGCAGAGTAAAATTAGATTCCAAATAAACCTGGACAAATCATGTCACTGAAATAGCTTCAAATTTTTTAGGCATGATTAAACGAACTCTTGGCCCATGTAAACCAGAAGTTAAACAAACAGCCTACAACATGATAACCCGCGAAAGAATGAACATAATATGGGAATGTTTGGCGTCCTTAGACGTGTTGTGTGCAGTTGCTGGATCTGCGCAATCTGCAGATTTCGCTCGATTGCGCTGCGCAATCCTCGGATACTCGAACATCTGCAGATTGCGCACCCATCTGCAGATTGCGCAGATCCAGCAAATGCACCCAACAGACGCGCTGGTCCTTTGATGGAAATCGTCTGCATCAGTTCTTCAGACCGGACTTTCAAGATAACAATTGGCATTTTTACAGGTCAACATTTAAGCTATCCAAAGGCGGCAGTAAATTGTATTTGTTTGTTTAATCTGGATGTTAAAGTCATAGTTTTGGGGGAAATTATTTATTGTATCGGTAAAACGTTGTGGTGCCTTTCTTTGTCTTTTTGGTCTAGATGATACCTTTTTATTGCCATGTATCTGTAGAAAAAATGTCATGCATGACAGCTTAAAGAGGTCTGTTTTTAATAGTTCTAGTTCTTTGAGTAAAGGTGTACTGTTTGAATTATATTTACTGTTTGATATAGATTTAATTGCTTGTTTTTGTAGTTTGTTTATTCGTTTGCTTATTTGTCCGCCCCATGCTAATATACCAAAGCGTAGGTGTGACATAAATAGCGAAGAATATATTATCTTTAGGATTTGTATTGGTATGTAGTGTTTTAATCTAGAGAGAATTCCACATATCCTTGATAGTTTGTTGGCTATGAAGTTTTGATGAGGAGATCATGTTAAGTTCAAGTCTGTTATGACTCCAAGAAATTTAAATTGTGTCACCGGTTCAACCAGTATATTATTGATTTTAATGTTAGGTATTTTGTGGTTAATTTTCTCTGTTTATAGTGAAAAATCATCATTTTTGTTTTTGCAGCATTCAGGGACAGTTTATTTACTGCTAACCAGTCTGTTATTTTAGTCAATTCTGAATTGATGTTGTTGAATGTAGCCAATTTATTCGTTTGATCATTTGTAAATGTATTTAGTGTGCTCAGCAGGGTGATATCATTTGCATACATGATTGGACAGAAATGTGTGCTTGCTGTTGCTAGATCATTGATGTATATTAGGAATAATGATGGCCCTAGAATTTAACCTTGGGGGACTCCAGTAGTAATTGTTTCCAAGGGTGATTTTATGTTGCTAAATTCCACGTATTGTTGTCGGTGCCGTAGATAGCTTTTAAACCATTCTAGTTCAGTATTTTGTATGCCATAATGTTTGATTTTGTTGATAAGGATTGTATGATCGATTGTGGCAAAAGCCTTTGACATATCTAGAAATATTGCGAATGGTAAACCTTTTTTGTCAAGATTTAAGTATATTCTGTCAACTAATTCAGATATTGCCAGTTCAGTAGAATATTCAGCTCTGAAACCATATTGATTTGGGTTGAGGAGCTTATTAAGAGTGAGATAGCAGAATAATTGAGTATAAACTATTTTTTCTCTAGATATGCATGGCTGAAGAGATATTGGTCTGTAATTGTTGAAATTATGATTATAATTTTTTTGTGGACGGGAATAACTTTAGCAATTTTTTATATTTGATGGAATTTTCCACTAAGCAGAATTTGATTAATTATACTGGTATTATCTGGTAAGGGGTTTGGCAATGACATTAACAGAAGCTTTCAGTGATATTGAAGAAATGTTGTCATTTCCCATACTTCGTTTTGACTTCAAGTTATATATTATACTTTTGTGTAATTTTCACTGACAGGTGTAAATTGGAAGTTCGTATCATTTGTTCTGTTTTTTTAGAAACGATTTGAAGCTTGGTTTCCCATTAGTGTTTAATTTGTTTGTAAGGTGTGGTCCAATATTTATGAAGAAGTTATTGAATTGTGTTGAAATATATCAGAAATTGTTTTTGCATTTTGGATTTGTTGATAACATCAGCTGTTTTCCTGATGTCATTTCTGTATTAACTAAATTGCAGGTTATAATAAGTAGCCTTTGCTTCTCGTTTTAATTTCCTTACTTCTTTTGCTTTATTTTCCAACTCAGTTGATTTTAGTTTGTTTATATTTGAGTTAGGACTTGTCATGTGTACTTCTAAGTATAGTTTGTCTCGTTTTTTATTTTTAGCTAGGAGATCATAAGTCATTCATTTCGACTTCTTGTGTTTGTATTTATTAAACTTTACATCTTTCAATGGGAAGTGATTGTTCATTACCTCCTCTAATTTGTTATCATATGATATGCGTGGATCTGCTGTTAGATTGTGATCAAACACTAGATGCCAGTTTATATCTTCTGATTTATTGGTAAAGCTATCAATGTTTCTTCCTGTGAACGTTCTCATGCAAATTTTTTCAGTTACAGTATATGTTTTATTGATATTAAAATTAAGTGCCGCAAATATTGCCATATGATCAGAGATTTTTGCAGCCAACATGCCATTATCTGCTATGGTAAGAGGGTTTGGTGATTTACAGTATATTTGGTCAATTAGTGTTGCATTTCGGGTTGACATTCTTGTGGGTAGTGTTATAACAGGCTGGAGGTCTATTTTGGTTAAAGCATCATAGAATTCTTGAAATTTTCATTCGAGTTAAGTTTCAATATATCAATGTTGAAATCGCCTGTTAGTACTACATTTTTGGCATCCTTGTTGATGTCTAAGAGTATAGGATTGAATTCTTGCATAAATAAATAAATTGAGGCATGGTTGTTGTTGTTTTTGGGGGTCTGTAGATATTACAAATTGTTATCTTTCTATTTGAGTCATCAACAATATCCAGGCATAAAGCTTCCCAGTATGTATTATATGCTTTGGAGTTTGATATTGTGATATTATTTGATACATATTATGTGACTACCCTGCCTTTCTTAGAGCATGTATCTGTGGATGCCTGTGTTGTCATTGTATACTTTTTTAGATTAAGATGTTGTGTATCTGTGTTCTTTTGAATTCTTGTTTCCTGTAAATACAAATTACATTTATCTGATTCAGCAAGAGTACTAATTTCACTGTTGCAACAAATTAATATCTGCTAATGAATAGTGTTACTCTTGTAATAATTTATTTTGACATGTAACACGTTTTTTAACGGTTCTCTTATTTTTGCTTGTTTATTTCAGTTAGCATTGAATAATCGGCCGGTCAGTTCAGGCAAAATTTTAGTGGCTCCGTGTTGTCTTCTATTTATTTGTTTTACTCCACTTCGTTGTTTATTATTTTTATTTGTGTGTGTGTATACTTCCAGATGCGACTGGCTATTATGCGCCACCGTGTTCACCTTCAACTTCAGATGCTGTGGAATCATCAGCTGCTAAGCCAGACAAGCAGATGACACCACGCAAAGTTGCACTACATGATAAGCAGAAAATAATTATGCATAAATACAGGCGCCTTAAACAGCGGAAAACACTGCAGAAAGATATGCGCAGAAAGAAAAAGAAGGAAAGTGTTGCAGTCAAACATCAAACAGCAAAGGGGTATTGTAGGGGTACATGGCCAGAAAGCTGCATAAAAAGGCATGTCAACAATGCAGACAATCCCTGACTGGCTCGCTGACAGGCTCGATCATCTACTGAAGTTTTGTTACAGAAGACACTGGTGGAACATGCAAAAGAAGGACTTGTTATTCCAAGTGCACAACTTGTATGTGCAGTAGAAAGCATGGAATGCGTTTTCAAGACATCAGGGCAGCTTCTACACGTGGACACAGTCCGCAGTATATTCCTTCTTCTTCTCAACAAAGAACTTGAAAGCAATGCTCTTGTTTGTTCTATGGGTGAATGTAAAATGAGAGACTATGCAATGGGTTTGTTTGTTAACATACGCCTCCATGCTGTTTTCAGGAACAACAGCCACAACTTCATGCCTTCACGAAGGGGAAGAAACAGGAAACTGTTGAAATGTTCACACTTGTAGTGCCCTTTTGTGCATTTGGGGGGTGAGGGTGTGCCTAGTGGTAGATGTGTACAAAACTGTTGACACTTACATATATATATATATATATATATATATATATATATATATATATATATATATATATATATATATGTGTGTATATTGGTGGGGGGAGCCATTCTGCAATCGTGCATTACAGATTGGCTTTGTGTGGTTGGTTCCCCCACCTTTGGTGGTTGGTTCCCCCACCTTTGCTGATATTTTGTCAGCTGAGTATATAAACTAGGTCACAACTATTTTCATTGTATAAAAATAATGTATTTATGATGTATACATATTATTGTATTGCATTTTACTATTTGGCTTATTATAAAGCTCGTATACAAACATACATTTGACTTTGTTGTCTTCAGCAAACGAGCCACGGTTTCCATGTCCCGCATAAAACCATCATTTGAATTGAAAACTCAAATGATATTTATGTGGGCAAGGCTGCAGCTTATATTTTGATTGTACGGTAAGCCGACCTCACCATGTGACAATTTCTTACAATCAAAATGCACGCATAATAATTAGCCTCTCTTTCGATATTGGCCAAAGTTTACGAAGGTAAAATATTTGTTGCTCTCGATATTTTTTAATGTTTTTACCCACCCTCCTACCCCATCTACACCAGTGTTTGTTTGATTTCTAGTTGGGTCGGTTTACTAACTTTGTGTGATATATGTTCGGTGGTGGATTCCCCCACCTTTGGTGGTTGGTTCCCCCACCTTTGCTGATATTTTGTCAGCTGAGTATATAAACTAGGTCACAACTGTTTTCATTGTATAAAAATAATGTATTTATGATGTATACATATTATTGTATTGCATTTTACTATTTGGCTTATTATAAAGCTCGTATACAAACATACATTTGACTTTGTTGTCTTCAGCAAACAAGCCACGGTTTCCATGTCATTAACTCTTTTGTAGGTAGCTTTGTCTCCATAAATATATATATATATATATATATATATATATATATATATATATATATATATATATATATATATATATATATATATATATATATATATATATATATATATATATATATATATATATATATATATATATATATATATATATATATATATATATATATATATATATATATATATATATATATATATATATATATATATATATATATATATATATATATATATATATATATATATATACTAATGTAGTCTATGATATTGCATTTGGCTTTGTCACAGATACATTCCTTCGGTAACTTGAAGGTGATTTGAGCTTGGTTTGACATATCCCCTTAAGATGTATCTGAAGAGATTGGCAGTGCATGTTTAGATATTGTATACAGTCATGTATATTCACGAATATCAACTGATTTGCAATTTTTATGCTCTTGGGGCGATTCTATTGTTGTCTTGGTAGTTTGTTGTTGTTGTTTTGTTTTTGTTGTTGCAATGTACTAAAAAAAAACTTACTGAATACTGCATGCACCTGAAGAGACTGACAGTTTGGATTCTGTACAGTATGAATGTCAGCTGACTTTATTATAGTTATATTGTGATGCTCAGACATCAAACATACAATAAACAAACTATTCTTGTACTTCTAGTACCCTTTTTGTGCAGATGTGCTCAAAGAAGGTTTGAACGGACTGACAGCATGTACAGGTGTTAAAAAGTGTTTGTTTTACGTGTGCGTGCGTGCGTGCGTGTGTGCGCGCGCACTCTGGCATCAAAGCAGCAGACACATTATTAATCAGAACTTTCTAATTAAGGATCAAATTAAAAAGTACTAGTAGAATATTGTTGAATATTTCTCAGTTTTCTTGTAAAGTAATTTAAAACAAAAAAAAGACTAAATAGTTTGTAAACATCACTTTTTTACAAGGGCAAACTTTGAACGAACGCAGGAAAAAAAGATAATATTAGCAGTAAATCAGAGAAGTCATCTCCCCTGCGGCTATCGCTTGGTGGCGCTGCTAACTGCTTAGCTTCACTTTTAGGCGCAAAACATGCATGAGTGGTGTTTTTTTTGTTTCCTACACTCTTTGATACCACTTCGACGAGGACGTACCGTCGTTATAGGCGATCTAGTAGTGTTGCGTGATCTATCGTGACAAATGCGGCGTCGTGACAAATGGTGATCTATCGTGACAAATGGAACTTCTTCTACTGGTAGTTCCTGGAAATGGTGCAAGTCTCCTTGGAAGAAATTAGATGGGGAACCTTCCGCTAGATTGGCAGGCAGTTCATCAACTCCACAGTCTGAAGAAACCGACTGACCCATTTGTCTGGTTTCCAGAACTGTTCAGTGACGATCTGGGCACCATGAAGGATGTGAAGACTTCCATCCATGTGAAACCAGATGCAAACCCGGTGTTTTGTAAAGCAAGAACGGTTCCATATCTAATGAAGACGAAAGTCTATAAATGTACTTTTTTGCCCACATCAAGGAGTGATTTCGGGGGCAATCCAACACCCTAAACCCGGTAGCGTCTTATTTGTGAACAAAATACATGTTACCAGGCAAAATAAACAGCTAGAAACGCCACTACGCGAAAAAACATTCTGATTGATCTGTCAATTAGCGTGACGCGTTGCGCCATCTTACTCAAGTGAGATTGAAAATCATATATCCTACAGCTATCGAAAAAAGAGTATTGTGGCAAGACGTGTTTATATACCACCATGTTGACGGATGAAATAGCGGTTTGCCTATATATCGCTTAATAACGGGCAAATGAAAATATAATTAATCTTGACAATGTGAACAAAATAATGACAAATTAACATGGCACGTTGCTCCGCCTTACGTTCGAATGAAAATCTCCCTCGTTTTTCTCTCTCTCTCTTTCCGTCTCACTTTCTCTCTTTCCTACATCGATGTCGTGAATACATGATGTGACCCCATAATTTGCTTGATGACCCCTTAAGTTTGTGTTTTGCTATGAATTCTTACATGTTTAGATTTTCCTTAATTATATTTCATAACGATCAGCTAGATGATTTTTTTAAATGCTTTTTAAAAATAATCCTTTACTTGGTTTGGGAAAATGATCCCTTAATTTATTGAGATGATCAGCTGGTTCATTTGTAATGACTAGTTACACTTTTTAATATGCTCCCTGAACTTTTTTGAGAAGATACACTTGATTTTTGAGATGATCCCTTAATTTATTGAGACGATCAGCTAGTTAACTTGTTAATTACTACTTACATATTTTGGGACGATCCTTTAACTTTTTTGAGAAGACCCATTCATTTTATGAGATGACCACTTGATTTTATGAGATGACCCCATAATGTTTTGAGGTGATCAGCTAGTTCATTATTAAATGACCCCTTAATGACTCCTTTTTAAATTATCCTTTAACTTATTTTTGACTCCTTAATTGTTTCAGCTGATCCCTTATTTTATTATTTTTGCCATTAAATTTAAGTTTCTAATGTAACATTGCATTTTGAGATTTCCCGTAAGTTGTTTGATATGACCCCTTATTATTTATTTATTTTTTAAGCATTTTTAATGACCCTTAAATAATTGTTTGAGATTATCCCTTAACTGAGTGTAGATTACCTCTTTCATTTGTTGAGGTGACCCATTCTAACGACCCCACCCACACTTCTTCCTTACCACTCTGTCTGACTCGGTCCTATTGTTTGCCAACATGTAGTTACTGCCGTGCGTTACCTGGGAGGTTATATGAACGGCATTCCATATGTCCTCCCAGAAAACATGCGGCTCACTCGTTCTGAGATTCCTATGTTAATCATACATTTGTGAACGTCGAGTGGGTATAAGCTTGGCTAGCCGTTATAAATATTGATGACAGTGAGGAGGAGGAACATGATGATGATGCTGAGGAGGTAATTGTTTTCGTTCTCATAATCGTAATAATGATCACCCTCATTGTCATCATCTTTGTCATCATCATAATCATCATCATCACTAAGACCGCTTAATTGTCTTCATTTTCTTCGTCATCATCATCATAAGCATTTATCACTCTCATCATCACCGTCGTTATCATCATTGTTATTATCATAATCATCATTATCATCTTCACTAAGATGACCCCTTAATTGTCATCATCATAATCGTTTATCACCCTCATCATATTCTACATCATCATTATTAACATCATCATCATAATGATTATCATCATCATTTTTATTACATTACCGGTCGATTCATTACATTACCGGTCGATTATTACATTACTGGTTGTAACACACGGTGCGCATCTGTGGTGATTGTAAAGTTACGGTAAACAGGTTTGCGCATATCGAGCAGTACCCACTCCCGACCCCGGAAGACCTATTTGCTAGACTAGCAGCTGGAGTGATGTTCTCCAAGCTCGACATGGCACATGCTTATCAGCAGAGTCCCATCGATGATGACAGTAAACAGTACCTGGTGATAAACACCCACCGGGGATTGTTTGTCTACAATCGTCTAGCATGAGGAATCTTCACAGCCCCTGCAATCTTTCAGCGGGTGATCAAGAATCTCCTGGCAGGCGTCCCTCACACAGTGGTGTACCTGGATGATATCCTGGTAACTGGTGCTTCCGATGAAGAACACCAGGCAAATCTGAAGGAAGTCCTACGTCGATTTGCTGAGGCAGGCCTATGTCTTAAGAAGGACAAGTGCAATTTCAGCGGTGGAATACCTAGGTCATCGGATCAGCAAGGATGGATTGAGGACAAGAGGGTTAGAGCGGCTGTTGAAGCACCAACACATACAGACGTCACACAGGTAAAGTAATTCCTGGGCATATTGACCTTCTACCTTCGATTCCTACCCAACTTGGCTACGACTCTTCAACCACTGTACCAACTGCTGAAGAAAGGTCATGTGTTCAGATGGGGTACTGATCAAAAGCGATCAACATGGCAAAGGAGCTTCTGAGGAAAGCCCCAGTCCTGACACATTATGATGTTAAGAAGCCAATTCTCCTGACCTGTGATGCATCGTCTTATGGTGTAGGTGCTGTACTGGCTCATCAAACCGAGGATAAAGAACAGCCAGTTGCATTCCTCTCCAGAACCATGGCAATTAATTACTCTCAGGTAGAAAAGGCAACGATCTGTGGTGTTCACAAATTTCACAAGTACCTATGGGGTCGACACCTCAAGATCTACACGGACCATAAACCCGTCTTGGGTTTCTAGGAGAGATGAAACCTCTTCCGTAACACTACTCTGATCATTTGCAGAGGTTGGCTCTTCTTATGCAAGGCTACGACTATGAGCTCATCTACCGGCCAGGCACAAACATTGCTAATGATCAAGGAAGCGACAAACACCGATCCAGTTCTGTCGCATTTGCTGCAGTTCGTGTTACAACGCTGGCCTGAGGAGAATGAAGCTGATGAATTGATGCCGTACTTCAGGCGACGACACGAACTGTCTTGCTAAGATGGATGTATCCTATGGGGTACAGGAGTCATTGTACCAATAATCCATCGCTCCGTGCTAATGGAAGAATTACACCAGACATATCCTGGTGTTTCACGCATGAATAACCTGGCGAGAAATTATGTGTGGTGGCCATCAATGGATGCAGATCTAGAAGCTAAGGTGAAAGCTATCATTCGTGTCAGTCGAACCAGCATGCACCAGCAAAGGCAGCCCTCCATCCGTGGGAGTATACTGCAAACCCATGGAGTCGACTGCATGTGGACTTTGCGGGTCCTTTTCTGGGACGCATGTTCCTAGTGATCGTTGACTCGCATACCAAGTGGTTGGAAGTGTTCCAGATGCAGAACATAACGAGCCGAAAAACTGTTGAAAGACTGAGGTCTTGATTTGCCACTCATGGTCTACCGGATTGTATTGTGAGTGACAATGGTCCGACGTTCACAAGTGAGGAGTTCCGTGAGTTCACCTCTGCCAATGGCATCCGGCATATCTTCACTGCACCATACCATCCGTCATCGAATGACTTAGAAGAGAGAGCCGTTCAGTCATTCAAGGAAGGCACGAAACGCATGCAACCTGCACCATTGCAACTGTGCTTGACGCGATGGCTCGCAAACTATCGGCTAACACCGCACTCGACCACGAATCGTTTGCCTGCTGATATGTTGATTCGTCGACGTCCTAAATCGAGACTCGACTTGATTCGCCCGAGCACGAGATCTAGGGCGGAAGGGAAGCAGATGAAGCAAAACCAGCAGCATGATCGACATGCCAAAGATCGCACGTGCAACCGTGTTGGTGCGTAACTTTGCGCCCGGACCAACATGGTTACCTGGCGAACTGCTCAAACGCACAGGCCCGGTATCATTCACGGCCCAGCTTTCCGATGGCCGTGTCGTGCGTCGTCATCAGGATCATATTCTGAGCCGCACGTGCAACCGACCTATAAGTGAACTGGTTGCATCCCCTACGAGGATGGAGCACCGAATATTACCTGACATTCCGACTTCTCCTTCAACCACGTCGGAACCAACAAACGCTGAGGCCAAGCCAACTGACACTGTGGAATCTCCTGTGAAATCTACACAGCCGCTGCCCACCGTTGAGCTTGATTCTGCATGTGTACCAACCACGCCGGAATGCAGTGCACACCAGTCAGCAACTCCAGTGCGTCATTATTCTACCCGGCTCACTCGAGCCATTCCTCCTGAAGACATTAAATTGTGCAATGCTTGATCCATATTTGGGACAGAATAATTCCTGGATCAAACTGTACTACAGGCAGTCTACCCTGTTTTACATGTGTTATAATAATGGCATATTATGTTTATAAATTTACACAATTTCTTACGCAATTATTGGTGTGGACTTGAACCGAAAATACACCAGGACATATGAATGAACATTCATTGTTGAGGGCATTTCAATCATAAGAGGGAGGGATGTTATATATTGTACTACGATTGAAATAATGATGGGTCCCGAGGCCAACTAGGTGATCGAGTTGTAATCATCTGCGTAAATGGTTTCCGAATAAAGTTTGTCAAGTAAGTTTGTTTCTGGTTCACGAAATATAACACTGCCGACTGCTGATCTGCAGTTTTCGGAACGGTAAATCAGGAAGTCTGTATTTATAACACCACGTTGTCATTGTCCAAGCGAGACATAAATATATAGAACATTGCACAATATGATTTGGACAAGGTGCTCCAAGACAGTGTTTGTTGGTAGAACCAGGTTGGAAATTGCTGTCTGTGGTGCTGTGTCTTCAGCAAAGGCGAAAGAGGTAGATTGAAAGTGTTTGAGCTGTTGGGACTCAAGTGTGAACACATGATCGAGATGATGCAGCAGCAGTCAGTTGACAGAAAGCGTATGACATCAGCCATTAGCCAGTCTACAAAGACTGATACTCAATCATGTCCTTTAATGGCATGTCCTGGTTCTTTTCACCGAGCAGATCAAGTTGTATATCTTGGTCTGCGATGCCGCGGGCAATCACATTGCGTATAATCTCTTCTGTGAAGTCGTTGACTTGTTCGCACTCCGTCTTAGTGCACTTCATCTCGTACTTGCATGTATCCGCCTGCCCCTTGATACGGCGTAGAACGACCGGATGGGCTCCTCGTGTCCCTGCCGCATGTTAGACAGGGCTACCCGAGCTACCATTGTGTTCTCCGCTCGGACGGCGAGTGCCTTCATGGCGGTGAGGACATCTTTTTCGTCACTGCTCATTAGGCTTTTGCCCGCTGTGCGAGTGAGTCTTTTCTCAACTCCTCCTCGCAGCATTCCAGTAGTTGTGCGACTATGTCAGGTCCAACAAGTTTAGTACCCGTCTTGTACTCACCCCAGCGGGTTATGAAGTATGACCAGGCCTCGCCCGTCCCGGCCAGTGCTACGGAAGGACGCTTGAGTTTCTCCATTTTCGTATTCGCGCCCAGCGCCCGGGGGACTGCGACGTGCACAGTGGCATGCACACTCAGCACAGCAGCCACCACTGCCGCCTCTGCGTGCGTAGCCGTATAGTCACAATCCTCGATCGGACACTCCACGTTCACAGGCGCCATCAAGTTGTTTAGTTATAAATAAGAACAGAGTTCCATTTGTTCAGTCACTTTACTAAAGAGAAAGCGTGAAATGACAATAACTAAACAAGTATTGAACAGGTTGAAATGCGAGTGTGTACTGGTTCCGTTTCTAGTAGCGCATGCGCACTGGTATAAGGGACCGGTTATTATGCAAAGCAAGAGACCGGTTATAATGTTCTCTAGTAATCACGCCGGTTACGGAACACCAAGGTAATCCCGCCGGTTACGGAACCGACTGACTGGTGCTCCCAAATATCTGTACAAACAAAGAAAAGCGGCAAACTACGCATTTGCATGGACATGAGGCCACTAAATGATGTTCTACGAAGGGAGACCTACCCTCTGCCAACCATCGAAGACGTACTCCCTGAAATATCGAATGTCAAAGTGTTCAGCAAAGTCGACTTAACACATGGTTACTGGCATTGCGAACTCGATGAGGCAAGCAGTTGCCTCACTACGCCCATAACTACTCATGGTAGGCATCGATGGCTGTATCTGTCAGCTCTGAAATATTTCAGAGGAATCTGAACGAGAGTTTCCCATGACTCAAGGGAGTTGTCTGTGTGGCAGATGACATCCTGATATATGGGAACTCGGAGGAAAAACACGAGAAGAATCTCAGAAACCTACTTATCAGGTGACAAGAAAACGACATGAAACTCAACAAGGACAAGAGCATGTTCAAAACCTCAGAACTAAACTTCCTAGGCCATGTTGTGACCGACAAAGGACTGAACCCAGACATGAAGAAAGGTGAAGCTCTTTTGTGTATGCCAAACCCCATCGACGTGGAAGCAGTGCGCCGTCTACAAGGCCAGGTAACATATCTCGCTAAATTTCTCCCGCAACTCTTTACAATCATGGAGCCAATACGACGACTATCTCGCCAGGACTGTGACTGGAATCAAGAACAAGAGACCGCTATGAAAAAAACTGAAGAAACTTATCACAACTGCACCTTTGTTAGCGTACTACGATCCAACCAAGGAACTGACCATTCAAACACTTGCCTATGTGAAGCAACTGATGCAGACGCTACGATGCAAGCACTCAAAGATACGATACTGAACTGTTGGCCAGAAAGCAAAGCTAATGTAAGTGCACACATCTCTGATTTTCAAAGGGGAACGTGTGATCGTGCCACAAGGCATGCGTAAGGAAATCAAGTACACCTGTCTCATCTGGGCGCAGACTGTATGTTACGGCGTGCGCGAGAGTGCATAATATTATTCTGGCCAGGGGTGTCAGCTGACATAAAACAAATCGCTGAGGATTGTGAAGAGCCTAGCTAAAGCACTACCCAAAGAGACCGTCATGCCGATCGAAGCAAACACGTCCTTGGGAAAAGGTGGAAACTGATCTGTTCACCTGGGGCGACAAAGAGTACTTGCTCGCCATCGACTATTTCAGTGTCTGGTGGGAAGATAACAGACCATACAACACTATGTCTACTACGTCTACTGCTATGATCCGTTCTCTGAAGTCACACTTCGCTCGCTCGTAGAATTCCATCTACTTTTATCAGTGATAACGGACCCCAGTACAGTGCTGACAGGTTCCGGGAATTCACTGCTGACTGGGACATTAAACACTGCGTAAGTACTAATGGCAAAGCTGAGTCAGGTGTTAAAGCCGCCAAGCACATGATGGAGCAGTGCAAGATAAGCCAAACTGACCCATTCATGGCGATGCTCGAGGTTAGCAACACTCCAACACAAGGAGCAGGCTGTGGCTGCTACGTCACGCGACCGGAAACACCCGAAGCTTGCCGAATGGTTTGCTGTGTGCGGCGCATCTCAAACTGTGATCTTAATTACCGCCTTGTTAATGATAGAATGAGGAGGTAATGTAACAGACTGTCAAAAATGGTTACTGATATATAAATGATTTATTCTATGCGGTAAAATCGTGACTTAAAAATGATTGGGCTTTTACTTTAACAACGCTTACTAAACAGACGCACGAGGACATTGGTCC
Source organism: Lamellibrachia satsuma (assembly GCA_033239005.1). Classification (NCBI taxonomy): domain Eukaryota; kingdom Metazoa; phylum Annelida; class Polychaeta; order Sabellida; family Siboglinidae; genus Lamellibrachia; species Lamellibrachia satsuma. The sequence goes on from BSQZ01000067.1 coordinate 26,035, forward strand.
CAACAACCAAACATATCCTTAGATCCAGAGAAGAAAGAATTGTGCACATTGTCGTACGTTATCCTAAGCAATATGTGGAAGCACCTGCACACGCACAATATCATTCTCCACTTCCAACATGGATTCCAGTCAGGACTGTCTTGTTAATCTCAACTGATTGAGATAGTACACAACTGACAAATTGACGCAATCCTGCTTGACTTTGTCAAAGCCTTCTGGATAAAATATTTTCTATCCAATCGCAGAGTCTCAGTTAACGGAACCCTGCCTGACATTACATATGTCACGTACATCTGGTGTCCGACAGGGTTGAGGTTCAGTTCTAGAACCTGTCCTCTAGCTTTCTGCTCCACATAAATGACATAAAATCACATCTCCTATACGTAATTTTGCAGGTGAAAGTATATCTTAAAATTTCTTCCAAAACTGACCACGAAATTCTCCAAACTGACCTCAACATACTCCATGCAAACATGTCAGACAAGTGGCAAATGGAATTCATGTAGGCCTATGGCTATGTAAATGTGTCCACCTTCTAATAAAACAAAATTATACCCAGCTCACATAAGTACTCGCTTTTTGGCCAGCCACTTTCTACAATATCCAGCCACCCATATCTTGGAGTGAAATGAGATTCCAAACTAACCTGGACAAATCATGTCACTGACATAATTTCAAAACCTTCGAAAGTTCTGGGCATGAAAAAAAACTCTTGGCCCATGTAAACCGGAAGTTTAAGAAACAGCCTACAACATGCTAGTCCGGCCAAAATTCGAGTACTCGTTACCTATATATGGAATCCCCACACTACCTCACAAGTTAAATGGAGGCCTTGAAAAGGTGCAACAACAATAATAGCTGTGCTGCCAGATTGGTAAACAAATGACTAGACGGAACACGAATCAGTGACTACCCTTGCCTTGGATGGCCAACCCTTGAGCGACGACGTATTATTAAACAAGCCACGACCTTCTACAACATATACTAAATAACATTATAAAGATCCCCCCGGCCCGTTCTCGAACCCGTGGACAATACGTAGTCCCCAGATGTCGCAAAAATGCAATGGTCTTTTAATTTCCACCAAGCAATTCGCATATATGGAATATGATCCCACCCGAAATCACTAACATAAAAGGCCCAATTAAGTATATAAGAGGCTTTCATGAAACTCCCTTTCACCACACCTCCTCAACTAAACTGTCTATAATTTTGAAAACATACACAGCAACGCAAACTTATCCCATTGATTGTGTTAACTGTATATGCTTATGGAGTGTGAAATTCCAACAGTTGTATGTACTACCCACAACGCATGCGCACAGACCATTCCCGCGTTAGCCCAAGATTGGGCTGTTTGAGGTAAAATTATTTGAGACTAGCCAAAATTGGCTCCTTTTTTGTGTGACAGACCAAAATTATAATTAGGAACTAGCATGCCTAAATTGGGATACCACCATAAATTAATGTACCAGTTACAACTAGGATTAGGTTAACGATCGTCAATGTTCAACAAAATACATGTGGCCCACTGACCATGTCACAAATTTATAGCCCTCCATTCGAAAAGGTTGCCGACCCCTGGGCTACGGGGAGCGACTCTACGCCATCTAGTGAAGGATTCGGGAACCAAATTATACAACGAAGGCGATACATTGGGCATGTTTTTACCATATTCGTTACAATCCGAAAGGCAAAATGATTCCCTTAGTTTTAATAGCTTAGCATAATCATAACGTGTGTTTATTTTATACAAGCCACTATAAATTATATAAAGACTACCTAGCACCTCTACAAATACGCAATTTTAGTTATTTCGAATACAACCCGTTTTTATTATGGCCCGAATATGTATAACTAAGGTAAAAAAAGTCGGCCATTTTGTTCGTTACCGCGTTGCAGAAGAAGGAAGAGGTTTCGCGTGTCGTCGTATTTAGTGTTACTGTTACTGAAGGTAATAATTGCATGTGTTCTCTATTATCTGTAGAAACTATTGTTTTGCAGAATATTGTGCTCGGTGCATTTTCCAGTAGAATTTCTAGGAGCATGTTAGATCCGCCAAAATGAGCCGGTTAAACAGCGCATGGAGACAGTATCATGAGTATGCGAGTTAGAGACCGAGTGTGACTGTCGATGATGCGCTTGCTTAAGATTAAAATAGTTTAAACGCATATTTATGTTGTACACTTATTGTTTGGTGGGCCTTTGATTTATATTATGCCAAAATAATTAAATTGTGCTACATGATAGTATATCTGCTGGAGAAATCAGATGAGACAAAAGAATTGATATAAATATGGTCGAAACGCCTCAGATAAACAATCTTGCAGTAATCTAGCATATATAATATGATATATGTGGCCCTTATACGATATATGTGGCTTTATAAGGCTTGTTATTATGGTTTTATGTTTCATTTTATCTCGTTTTATCTATCCCAAAACGTTAATTCCATCATACTGCACCACTTTATGTACACAAAAGGCAGATAATTTATATTGTGGTTATAAAATATTGCATTTTAGGACATTTGTGGTCCAAACACCAGCCTTCGTGGTTACCATGCACCGTTGGCAAATAATTGCTTTCTGTAGCGCTATTTGAACCACAAAAGTATAATAAAATGCAATATTTGGTAATCATATCTAAGGACACTGTATTCCACGATCGTAGAAAGCAGACGGAATAAAATCATGGAATCGAAGCCAACTATTGTTTGAAATCACCTTTTTAAGTAAATATCCTGTGGTCGTAGAAAACTGGCTGAATCCACAGATTTTATGTTTTTAAACATAATTAACTACCAATTTGTATAGACAACATTGAAAAATAAAGGATGCATTATAGCATATAGTTAATATAAATAGTTTGAAGCCAAACTTAGCATGACACGCTTAATGCATACCAAAAATTACCAACATAAAAAACCCAAAATCATTTCAAGAAGCTATTATGGAACTCCCTTTCACCACACCTCCTCACCTAAACTGCCTTTAAAACACTGCTCAGCGTAAACTTATCCATGGTGTGGGTATGGAGACTGTATGCATGTGGCAAGGCAGCGACAGTATCCATACACATAACCAACCTATTAAAAAATTTTTTAAACATCCTATACATAAAATAAATAAAACTATCAGATAAAAACCATTTCAGCAACATTAATGATACTAGTCTTTTAATCGAATGTACCACCCACAGCGCATGCACACAGTCCACCACAAACTCCTGCGTTAGCCCAAGTTTGGGCTGTTTGGAGTAAACCACTTGAGACTTGAGACAGGATGCGCAGCAATAGTTGGTTCAGACCTCGGCTCGACTGTTCGAAATTACGACGACACTCATCTAAAGCCTTTGTTAATTATATTTGGGTACAATTAAGGCTTGTTTAATATCGCTAATATAAAACTTAGCAAAAGTATGAATTTATTTGCTGGACGATTTACAGTCAAATTGTTGTGCCATCCAACTTTAATGAGTTACCATTTTCGCAGCCAGTCGATGCAGAAAATAAAATGTGCACTGAAAAATTTCAGTGGATCATTAAGATTTCTTGTGTTTGTTATGCTACGTGACATTTAAATAGTGTTGTGCAAAGTACATTTTGTGCCATCATATTGTGTCATTCGTCGCTGCACAGTTGTAAACAAGTGATGTGCAACAAAAATTACCTCCCATTCATTGAATTTGCCTTTATGAACTGCATTTGTCTGGTTTTGAAATGGAAAATCAGTGTCCCTACATATCTGCCCTAAAGTTGAGATGCAGTATGAATATGATGAAATTAATGTTTTAAGATATATCAAGTGGGGTAAGAATGAAACAAAACCTTATGAATAAGGGCCACATATATGCAAGATTACCAAAAAATAAAAATATCTGAATACAGAACATTAATAAAATAAATAAAATGCATGTATACATGTACAGTTATGGAATAGATAAGGAATCAACAATATTTCGTTACGATCTGATTGACCAACTAGGCTGTAATGGAAATCGAAAATAATAACCTGGATCCGAGCTACCGAACACGCATATGAGTTGACAAAGAGTGTAAAAGTTGATTAAACATTGAAAACGACAATTTTAATAATTGTTCCACTTCGTGTTTCAACCGCTCTGAACACATAAATTCACGACGCACATCTCCGGTACCACTTAACATTGATTCACTGTTTCGTATGCGGATGACAAATTCACATTTTTGCGCACCGAGTTTGAGTTGTGCGTTTGGCATTATGATGCAATGGAAGTATGCCATTTCACCCCAGTTTATATTGGTGTTCCCTACTAAGCTGCATTCATGACTGTACATTTGATTCTTATACGTGGCGTATTTGTGAATCTTAATTGTAAAAAAAAACAACTAACAAATCGCTTGCCTAAATTAATTTGGCCTATTTAGATGAGCGTTTTCAAATGTGAAGCCCTGTGTACTTTTTGAAAAATCAAGTGGAATTATATTTTTAGCATTGGTGTCATGTGATTCAAGATGGCCACCATGCGATAACAACATACATCAGAAAAAGCAGGATATCTAAGCAACTACTCATGATATTAGGCTTAAATTTTAGGATCACATTTGATATTATGAAACAAAGGATCTGGACTAAAATGAAGAATTTGTTTGGTAATGTGACATTTTTATGGACAAATGAATTGCCGAGATATAGTGTGGTCATTCTCAGATGTCTAATTTCGACACAATATCAGATCTAACATCAAAACTACTTAAGATATATGAATGATAATAGTCCACTTTCTTCTTCAATATGTCCTCTATAAGTGTTCCAAATTTCAAGCTGATACCTCAGTGGGTAGCAGAGAAATCCTGCTGTGAATAACGTCACTTAACCCTGCAGCAGGCCAATGTTAAACTTGTATAGTGCACAGAATTTGGAGCTATTTGTATGGGTTTAAAAAAATTCATAACTTCACTAATAATCATCAGAAAAGTATGAATGAGGTATCATTGTGTTGCTAAAAAGACGCTTTATTACAATATAATAAGAAATAGTGCATCACATCAGGTCACCATGCAGAAATCAGTAGCTGAAATTTATCAAAATGGAGAGCAAATAAACTGAAATTTCACCCTGCTGCCAGCTAATTATTGAGTGGTTGTGTGTTCCTAAGTCCAATTAGACAAATATAGCCACACATGTAAACTGCAAAATAAAAAAAAAATCAACTAAATGTATCCATAAGTTTTTTTTATATAAATTTTTATGTAGAACCGTATAAAATGTTGGATGTTTTACAGATTAGTAAATATAATGAAGAATGTGTTCCAATTATGCTAGGACATCAATGGTGTATCAGAAGTTATTATTACATTATTACATATTGAAAATGCTATGAACAGCTGAAAGTTTCATATCAACAATAATGCAAAATATAAAGACCATTATGTCAGCTTGATGCCAGTCAATAAATAATGCCACTGTTCACAAGTCTACCTACAGCTACTTCCTACATGCACTACACTAGGCGCCCACACTACACTGGAGGTCCACACTACACTGGATGTCCACACTATCTTGGTCGCTTGTGGTCCATCTTGTGGAAGCACTGTCAATGAACACTGCTATCACACCCAGGACACCAGTATGAACTCCTTTTGTGAATGTTCCTCGCACGATCGGAGCAGACGACACATTTCCGCTCGCGTTTGCCTGGCAGATGCTCAATCTTATGCCGTCCCGGATGCGGCAATGCAGACTGCAGTGCTGGTTTGTCTGCTTCCTCTGCAGCACACAAACTCCAGTACGGAGCACATGAAGTCATGTCGATTTAGGCGTTGCATGACATCAGTGTTGGCGTAGTAGAGCTCGAAGCTGTTGAGCAAAGCCATGTCCAACAGTTTGAAGAAAATCTTCTTCCAATACCGCTTCGAGGGGCGTTCGGCAGACACATGATAAATTTTGTGATCACTGAGATTAACGCCCCCCCCCATGTACTTGTTGTAAGCAACTATGCACTTTGGCTTCTGCTTGTCGAGGCCCGCACCTGTATGCACCGCCGTCGTACCAGCTGCTGTGGCAGTGCTCAGCATCAACACTGGTTTTCGCTGTGAGCGCTTCTCTTGGAATGCGACAAGTAGCATGCCTTGACGACGATAGTTGAGGACCTCGCCAACATCCATCTTGGTTGGCAATGTTGGCAGACCTCTCGAGTTCGCCCGAACTGTCCAAGTCAGCAGTGTCCCAGTCTGCATAAGGGTTGTTGCGAGCACTGGTTTTGTATAAAAATTGTCAGTGAACAAGTGGTAGCCCTTATTGAGAAGGTTCGCCTTCCGCATCAAGTCCATGACGACACCATGGGCGTGCCCCATGTCGCTGTGGATGGGGAAGTCTTTTCCCGCATACAATTCGACGTGCAGCACATAGCCACTCTCAGCATCACAAAGTTAAAACTTTTTTATACCGAATCGTGAGTGGCGTTTGTTCGGCATGTATTGCAGGTATGCGACACGATTCTTCATCCCCACCATACTCTCATCGATAGACACGTGCTGTGGGGGCACAAAGTACTTCTTGAACATGTGGTTCACTGAATCTAACACGGGTTGCACCTTGCTCCACGGGTCAAATCCAGGTTGTCCGCGTGCAGGAAACGACGTGAAGAAAAGTTGCATCATCTCAAACTTGCGGAACGGCATCACAGCAGGGAAGAACGGGGTTGACTGCGATGCAAACTTTTTTTACCAGTACAATGCGACGTTCTTCTTCCGAAGAATTCCTGTGTTGATGCAGAGGCCAAGGTAACGTTTCATCGTTGTCATGTTGATGTCATCGAGCGACCACCTCCTCATCCATGAACTGGGATGACGTGCAATCCATCCAGCCATGTCGGCCATCACTTTCGTCGCGTAGTCCTGTGTGTTACGCAACACGACCTGCATTGTAGTGACCATGAAAAGTAGCATGAAATAGTCGATGGGTGTTGAGTTGCGAGGAGGTAGTTGCTGCGGTCCAGTCGATCTGACGCTGAAGTTATGATGAGGCACAGCGTAGTCATCCTCATCTTCGACACGTAGCCACCCACTGCCAGCACTTGCAGCTGCTGCTGCTCTCGTATATGGCCTGCTTCGTCTGCCAATGCGCCGACCCTGTTTCCTAGCACGGGGTGCTGGTGGAACATCATACTACAACAGTGCATGAACATTGTGAAAATACTATATGAAATGATCATGTAAAAAAAAATTTGCATTCAAAAAAGTACTTTTTTCAAATATTTTATGACTTTACGCATTTCAAAGGAAATGTTTATTGACATGTTTCTAGGCAGAACACTTGAGTCCCAACAGCTCAAACATTTTCAATCTGCCTTTGCTGAAGACACAGCACCACAGACAGCAATTTCCAACCTGGTTCTACCAACAAACACTGTCTTGGGGCACCTTGTCGAAATCATATTGTGCAGCAACTAGATGGCATTCTGAGTGCCACTGTGGATGCACTTCCGCAGCAGGTCATCACCACTAAACTGTTCAAATACAGGCTTGATGGCTTTCAGCACATGCTTGGGTAGTGCACTTTTGTTGGCTCTAGCCAAATCCTTTTCAGGGCCAACAGCTGGACAGTTTATCCCACAATGGGAGTGGTCTTTCCTTCTGTGGCGCCAAATTGCCCAGATAGCTCTCCGCATCGCGCCGACGTCACCTGGGTGGTAACTGATTGACCCACCATAGTGTCCTTTGATGGCTCTCTGGGTCAGTCTTCCCACACGGCCAATTCCTCAGAACTTTGCAGTCCCTTCTTTGAATGGTTTCCCTTTCAGTTCGATTGCTTTGTCGATCAGGCACTTCCCCATTCGATTCTGCACGTGGCCACAGCATTCTAGTTTCTTGGTTTGGGTGTCATGGTAAATAGGGGGATCAACATTGGCAACAGTGTGGTATCTCTTGGAATCACCATCCCCAAAATACCCCTCATACACTAGTTCATGTTTTTTTTCACTGCATAAAAAATGTTCATCATGCTCTATGGCTCCATAGCCCTAGGAGAGCCCTCATGGTTTTTCTGGCACTGGTCCTTGAGAGTTTCAAACCATGTGTTGAACTCGGCATCACTCAGTTTACTCACCGGTGTTTGACAAGTATTGCAATAATTGCAGGCCACGTAAATGTTAACAACTTTTGTTGGTCCCTTGGGGTTGACTGAAAGCACAGTCGCGATACCATTCTTGCTTTGGAAGCCTCGTCTCTGCCGTGACGTTTCTTCAGCAACGGTGTGTGATACCTCATGAATCTTCGCTTTTGTTTTTCTTTCACATAGTGCAGGACACTGGTGGAAGCATGTTCATCTCTCCGAGAAGTCGCACAGCCTGTTGTCAGTTATGGCTGATGCTAAACATGGTCGTCTCAAACCTGGTGTTGACATTTTCACCATCAGGCTGAGAATTGAGTTTGTAGGTGTTACCACAATCAGATTTCAAGCACTTGAATGAAAGAGAACTTCTGAGCCCAGCAATGTCCTCAGTAACGGTGTATCCATTACCACCACAATTGTGGCAAGGGAGAACACTGACAAAGTTCAGTAGATTTTGCACGTCATTCAGTCTGTAGCCGTCAAGTTTGAGTAAAATGTTTTAACTAAACTGTTTTAAAGTGTAAGTGTGAATGTAGCTTTTGATGTGTATGGGAAATCCAAAACAAACAAAACTTAAAGTTTTTTTTTGTTTCTACATAAAGCATCATAAAAACAATACTGCTCGACATATTTGATTAATGTTTGCTTTATGTTACAGTTATTATCAATAGCAAAATGCCCATCCTGGGGATGGGATGTACACACCAAGCAAACTAGTTGATGTTATGTACAATTGCTATGCCTGTTTTGTACCATAATTAATATAAACCGCCTAGATGGGCGATTGTTAGAAGTTAACGTTTTACGTAATATATAAACTGTCCAGGTGGCGCTACGTACTCTCAAACGGTTTACGCACCGCAGTATTCGCCGCGCATGTGGTTTCTGTGATTGTTGGAGGTTAACGTTTGACATAGCAAACATTTGTTAATTTACCATAAAAACCACTAAGAACCGTTGATATGTGGGACATTAAAAAAATAAAGGCGTTACATTTCATTTCGTGGTACAAGCCGTGTAGGAGGAAAGCATGAACAAACATACGCTAGCTCGGTTATAGCTAGATTCTATTATAGTGAAGAGTATCTTAGCAAACAACAAAATGATATCTCATTCATACTTTTATGGTAATAATTCCCACGCACTGAATGAGCTTGCGTGTGAAGACTAATTCATGTAAAGGCCAGTGATGTGGGCAGGCAATCGGTCATTGGAGTGGACCTGTATCGGGGAGGGGGGCATTACGAATGTTGTTTTGGTTAACTTGGCAGCCCTGTATTATATCGTCGTCACTGGCACTGTCGTCTTCACCAGAACATCTATCACTATCACTCATATTGTTGATAATCCTGAATAATTCATTTGGCTCTGTGATTAACCACGATCGTAATGCCATGGTTGCAGGTTTTTGGCAGTGTCTTTCAAATTACAACTACATGCCTCAAATCAAACATTTCGCGACGCCATTACAACTAGGCAGTGCCTACACTATGCCTCTATCTATCAATACCCATACACCCTCTACGGAGCAGTAGAAAAGTTGCACCTGACTGTATATAACCACCCCATGTCGTCACGCAATATACTGGACTTAAAGGTACATATGTCATGTGGTAGTCCAGGTTACCCAATTTCATAGAAGTGTGCATGCGCTTATTGGTTGCACTGGTTAACATGTCAGGCATCAGTTAACTGGACAATTGGCCAGAATATCCCACTTTTAGAACACATTCTGACGAAACCATCGGGGCGATGTTCTTGATTTTAGTTGCACATGGTTGGTGTTTATCTCTGATGTGCATAGCCCCAAAATATGACTTTTGTTTCATTTTAGCTTGCTTCAAGCTTCACATAAAAAGAAAACTAATAGTCAGAGCCTGTTTGTGTGTATGTGTCAGTGTGTGCATGTTCCTTTTTATTGGCAGCCGTTGATTCAGTTTGCCAAAATGCACAAGTTTTCAGCCCTACTCTGCCGATTCATTGTGGCAGCCACGGCTGGGTCGGGCTGTATGCTGATTAATCTAAACTCATCTATGCTAATTCGATATAAAATGCAATTTATTACAGTTGTGACAAACTACTTTGTCCTTGCCAATGACTGATCGCTCCAAGGGCTAAGTCTGCACATGTCAGGGAAACAAACCACTGGCATTTGTAACAAAGATGTTTATTGGATGATTCATATTTAATGATGTCAGTATATTGTTGTCATTGGGGAATACCGGGGAATCACCAAATCAACACCATTCATTGGTTTTTTAAGCAAAGACGGCGGACGAAGGTGCATGTATCTTAACAAATAAGGATCATTATGCCAATTTACTCCATACTGGTGATACTAAGGAGGCAATGATTTGAGAATGGCATTGATTTTTATCTGGCCCCAAATGCATGCAAAATGCCGGCATCAAACATAGTATTACTTTCGACGAAATTGTAACTGTTTCACAAATAAAATTCATATTGAACTGTTTATTAAATTCAACACTTTATTTTATTGGTCTTCTAGTTATAAGAAATGAACAACAACATTTGGTATGGTTTATGTTTATTATTACTTTATTCTAATTTAAAGCAGTGTCTCTTTGTTTTGCTCTATTACAATATACTCATAATAAAAAAATTTGGCAGCAAATTTGAAACTAGTCAATCTTGAAGTCCTGACAGTGTATCTATCCTTCCATTGATTGTCAACTTCTCGTCTGTCTTGGCCCATATTTGGTGCACACAATAACATAAGGTCAATATATCATCTATCCACCACTCTTCTTACCCATATTTCTTGTACATAATTATATATGCATGTTAGTTTTAGTTTATCTACTTCAGACTATATATATATGTGACACCTCGCATCAAAACTGACCACAACGCTGCTATGTCGATTCCAAGCTACTACCTTTTCTAGTGACATGTTGTTGCTCTCCTCCTTTTCCCTGTAGTCCGGGGTGAGGCTGGCACCGATACCAGTTGTAGATTTTTGATTCCCCTTCATAACTAGTCCCGTTTTACTACCGTTTCGTCTGACATGATTGCATGTTTATAATTTTAGAAAAAAATTTTATAACCTAGTCAGAAGAAGGCTTATATCCATTATCATGATATGTGTAGTTAGTGAGGCAGCTGGGAAATCCAAGATAGCGGACTTAATTTATCAGAAGTATTTTGACAATGGTCCAACGCTAATATTTGTATTTTGCAAGTGATAATCATACAAGTCTGGTAAGAGAGATAAATCTAAATATTGGAGAAGGAGAATCTAAGTGAAGGAGAATCTTCCAGCGAGGACATGCCGCTGGCATTCCCTGTAGATCGGCTTGCGACCGCGTTGACATGACTCGGCCAGCGGCAGCGCTTTACCCAGGCCTGTCAACTATATAAAGATATATAAAACGTATATTTATATATATATAACGTAGTCACCTGCCTTGCAAACCTCATCGAATGAATAATGTATGATCGAAAGGAAGTGCAGTGGTTTGGATAAGCAACCGTTAGACTTGTTGCTACTGGGAAAAATATTCACTATTGTGCATGATGCAACAACTAGAAATAGCAGCAAACATAGTGGTTGAATGACTAGCTGTGCCATGAATGGGTAAAAAGTAGATTGTTTAAAATTGTGATGGGTTCGTATAGGTTAATGTGGTTCGTGTGGTGGCCAGCCGACGTTTGTCTGGAATTACAGAAACAAGAATGAATGCACTTGTCTGTCTCGTGCGTTTGGTCGTGTGTCGGTTGGTTTGGTAGATGTGCTGAATCTGTGTCTTTGTTAAGTGTTGCTGTAGGTTTGCACATGCATGAAATGGATACCGTTTGTGCATCCGCCCGCCCTCGAAAGCTTGTGCCACTTACAAGAAACTAATATACTGCATTACTCTAGCTTTGTCTTGTACATGAACATTTGTCTAATGTAAATGTTCTTGGTGTCCTATGATCAAACAGTTTCATTTAGGTACCCAGGTGTTCTTAATACTTAACTGCTGGTGTGGCCCTGTGTAATTGGATCAGCCTGTAGGGCATGCTGGCTCTCCATTGGAAGCCTAGTATAATTGGACTAGCTTTCTCCTTGGCATGGTGGACCATATTGTTACAGAGCATGATAATGATGAGGCATCTGATAAAGGAGATGGTTAGTGGCATTCTGCGAGTATTGATTTTGTGGTTTTGTCACAGCCAGGTAGAAATATGTGCACACCTGGGCACCAATGCTTGCAGCTACATAGGTGTCATCTGTAATACAGTATGGAATTGAAAACTAGCTACTACTGTGTAATCAATACTTTGCTGACAGACATGGCAAATGCTTTAGGTGTTGGAGTAGGATTCCTTTCCACTGTTCAGGTTTGCAAGAAACCTGATAACCAGTTGATTAATTGCACATGACCTCTACCAAGACCAAAGTTTAGAAAGCTTAACTGACATAAAGTTTTTCTCTGTCTCCTGAATACATTTTGTTATTATTTGATGCACTGTAGAAACCATGTTGAATAGCATTTGACTTGCCTGGGCAGTCGGGCAACTCTTAATCCTAATGTTTTGTACCACCTTGTATCACAGCTGCTGCACTGGCTCTAACTAAAGGAGGCATGTTTATCTCTTGCCAACAGTACCTAGCCCAACTGCTAGCAGTGGACACTGAAGTTGACTAAAATTAACAGATCTCTGGCCTTTACGCAGCCCATTCATAGTCAGGTGTTGTTTACGTAAGTTAACTTCAATCAAGTGAAGACTGAATATCCATTAAGTAGTTCAAAATTAGCCTTACTTAAGTTTTTAATGTCATGGTGTGTCATGAAGTATGTTTAGGTTTTGTTTATATTACTATGTATGTGGGTGCTAAAATTATATGAGTTACTGTAAAAGTTTACGAATAAACAATGCTCATGTATTATATTGTTTAATTTAATTTCTGTTTGCATTTTTTTTCTAAAATATATCCAAATAAAAATTGTTTGAAATGTGTGTCACTTTCTGACATTTGACTTTGTGTTTGCTGGTGTATAAACTGAAAGCAGTTATGAAAGCATTGCAATATTTATTATAGATGCATTTATAATAGAAATCATAATGATGGTTAAGTTTATATTGGTGCATAATTTATTTCTCGTATAATTTGATCATGTAAACTTTTAAATTGTTTCAGATTGCACCTTGTTGAAATTTGACTTCTCAACAGTTCCAAATACATTCACTGGACCAGCGAATTGAATGTACATAAAGATGGCAGAAGATCACGATTCTGCACAGGGTAATTATTAACACACTTTTTGCTGTTGTCCATGTTGGGTTCAATTACATTGGTCATTTATCCATTCAATTATACAGCATAAATCAGAATTAAAAACTGCAATACATCACTTAAAAATCAATTACATTTACGGGGCTGAAAAATCAATTACAGTGCTACATAAAGGTTTGATTGCAATAGTTCGTACAACTACATTGTTTTATAAAGGAAAATTACATGTATCATTACTGCTATTTTTAGACATGGTTTTATTCCGTTTTATGTGAATTCTTGCTGCCAGGGTTGGATTCAATTACAGTGGTCAAAAGTTGCTTAATAGACAATTACAATAGTTGCTCGCGTACAGGGATGGGTCCAACTATATAATTGTAATTGAGTACAGCAGAATTGTGTAATTGTAATTGAATATGGTTTTGAAATCTTGCTGTAATTGTAATTGTTATATTTTGTATAATTGTTACAATCAGTTACAGTATGTTTCATATCACAAACTACCTGAACGAACTGTCAATAAAAATTAGCTAGTCTCACATGAGTTAAAAATCAAGACTAATAATAACACTTGCTTATATATTTATATTTAAGTTACAGTATTCACTGTCTGGTGGGTACTGGTCCATGGTACTAGTGGTGGGTAGCCTTAGTGATTAGCCTTTTCAGTAAGTTGGTAACAGTCAGGAAGCAATAAACAATGCACAGACATTATCAGACAATGGCTAGGCTGGTATTCAACATGGACAGACCTGTAGCCTGATGTTGCTTAAGAAAATATCAGCTCAGTGAAACATTGTGGAGTTAGCAAGCCAATTACACCCCTTTTGTTGTGGTGGACTAGAGGCAGGTCAGGTGGCAAGGACCGTTTTTATGGCCTCTCTCACCATTCCCAACTCACACAAAGCAAAGGGCAAGACCAATTAAGAACGTTTAGGCAAGAGCTACAACCTCAAGGTAAACACTCACACAATCATACCCTGCTATTAGTATTTTCCAAAGACAAATGTAAGAAATGCACACTGATAAATGTCTGCAAAACTAGAAAGGATGCTTAGAGAAGAACTACAAATAAATATTGTATTATGGCCTTGTGGGATTTTGTCCAGTTTTCACATTGTTGTATTTTGTCCTGTGGGATTTCATTCACTTTTCATATTATGTGATTTTGCCTGTAAGGAATATGTCCTGTAGGATTATGTCTGGATACTGTACTGTAAAATATGTTTTAAACGGCTTTATTTAGTATAATTCACAAGTCACAATTCAACAAAATGTACAAACATTACCGTTATATTTATTTATCAGTTGTGTACAAAATATTGAAATTCAGCAAAACGTGCAAAAATACATAATTTACAAATGCTGAATATATTTGGTTCCGCATAATGTAATTGAAATTGAAACAGTGTAATTGTAATTGATTTGGAACATTATGAGTGTAATTGTAATTGAAATTAAAAATGAAATGTAATTGTAATTGATATAATTTTGTGTAATTGGACCCACATACAGCCACACACAGCATCACACTTGTAACTGAAAATTATTTTGTGTCTCAGAACTGATTTGAGATGTAAATGATGGACCAAGAGTATGACAGAATTGATAAAATGCTGATTATGCGCTTACCAAAATGATCAGGGCATGCTGTAATATTAATTGCAATGCTATTTTATTGGGAATGCATTAAACAGCAAAATGCCAGGTATACTGTCAAGTCATGCTCCTCACATTGATATTACTTCAGCCAGTGCAATTTTGCTTTTCAACACAGGCGTGATATAGTTTACATTTAAACCATAAAAAGCCAAACTGGACCAACAAATTATGTTTTTTTTGTCTGGACAGTGAATTTAACACTGTCTGAGAGAAATGAACTAATTGGTGGGTGATGTGCGTGTCAGCATCAGGGGCTCATCCAGGAAAAAAATTTGCCAGTCCAAAATGTTTTCAGAATGTAACAAAATGCGTGTGTGTGTGCTGATTGTGCACGCGCGTGCGCTCGGTCGCACAATAAAAAATGTAAGTATAATATTCATATATAATCAAGTTATAACAATACAATAAAAATTTTTATGTATATTTTCTTACTTAATCATTTTGAATGAGTCTTAAAACACAGGGATGCCTATCAATACATTTGCCTGTGTGGCTGTATGGTAATTGTACATATTGTGTGCCATATAATTAATAATCATTAATAATTCAAAATAACAACTGACAAACAATGCGAGCTCATTCAGTGCCTGGGAATACTGTACCACCCACAGTTAAAACATACTAGCTTTGCCAAATTTTACCATAAAAGTATGAAGAAGTATAATTTTGTTGGTTGCTAAGATACTATTTTCTATAATAGGATGATAATAACTACAACACATTATGTAATCATGGGAATATTACTATCTGAAATTTTATTTCATTACAACTGAATGCAAAGCTAGACCAACTTCACCCTGCTATCAAAAATTTTTGAGTGGCTGAATGTCCCTACATCCAGTGATGAAAACGTAGCCAAAGATGTAAGCTATACAATAAAGCAACCATGAATCACATAATTATGTTGAACAGTTTTGTTTGTATCACGATTTATGTAGAACCATGTCAAACTTTGACGATTTTTAAAATGAGTATCAAAACAGAAAGCAAAAATAAACATATTTCACCCTGCTACTAGATAATTTATGAGGGGCTGGATGTACCTATATCCAGTGGGACAAATGTAGCCATAACATAAAGTTATAACATAAAGCAAACATGAATAAAACATGTTGAACAGTTTTTATGTTTTATGTAGAAACATGTTAAAATCGTTAAGTTTTGTTTCTTTTGGGTTTCCCCACACACATCTTTGATGCTTGGCTAGCGGATACAATGTAATTACTGGCTGCTGGCCGGCCGGCTTCCAAGAAAATTATATTGGCTTGACCTATTTCTCAGTCTGAATTTGCCAGTCACCTGAATTTGTCACACATTGTAATTAGCATTGCGTTGGATAACTGGTATGTCGGATTATAAAAACGACATGGACGGGCTAACCCGTCCAAGATAAATCTTTACACGTCCAAAAACGTACTTTACGCATTTTACCCGTCCAAAAGACGGGTGGACGGGTCTGTGGATGAGTCTATGGTCAGCATATAGACAAAAACTTAACAGCTGTGTAGAAAGAAACAGGTAGAAAACAAGCCTGTTTTATGTGGCAGCTATCTGGTGATTAACTGCCCAGTGCCAATATGTACTCATTGCATCATGATCATGACAGTTGGAATTCATTAAAAATTAACAATGTAATAGTCAGGTGCTCATGTTGTGGACAAGAATGATTGGGTGATGTCGAATCTGAGCATGTTGTCATGACAACCAAGTGTTCCATAAGCTGATAATTATGGTGTGTGATGTGTGTCATGCTGGCAGTCTCAGCAGTTGGTGGTAAGATGCTAAGCACTGTTAATTCACTCTCCTTTGGTAGCACTCGTATTTGCTCCAAGTATGCCTTCAGCTGGCCTCTGACAGGGTACATACATCTGACCAGGTAAAACTTGATATTGAGGTATTGAATGAGAGTAGCCACACTTGCAGTGTTGAGATTGTCAGCTGGATTGGAGATCATACAGGTGGAGAGTTAATGCTATACTGATGAGTGAGATGCTATTCTGCTGAGAAACACCTCCATGGCTTTTATCTTGATTTGGTAAGCATCTGTCAAGTATAAATGTTTACTGACAACCAGTGAGCTGGTGGGTGTTATTAGTTACACATAATGAGGTAGGATCAGTACAAATTACGTACAAGATGTTTGTTATATGCAGGAATGAAAAGGGAACGTGATGAGGAGGAGGATTACGGGCAGGACCATGGTGAATCTGGGAGGGAGCTGAAGAGGAGCCGAGGCGAGGGTCCTCATGTTGAGCTGCGCATGCTGCTACAGAGCAAGGTAGTGTGGCCTGCAGCCTTAGACGTGTAACAGGCTATTGTAATGATATTGTCACAGTGATTTGAAGTTGTTTCAAATCACTATTGAAAATGTTTTGCTTGTAATCTGTTCTACACACAAAAATGTATTGCAAAACACTGTAAATAAACAGGCAAACTGTGTGCACCATGACAACTTTGTTATATTTAAAGGAAGTTAATCTTATGTGGATCACTGTCAGATATCATAATATGCTGCTTTTTTGTTTCATAGAATGTGGGTGCCATCATTGGCAAAGGTGGCAGCAACATCAAACGACTGAGATCTGAGGTAAGTGCACTGCTTCTGAGGTGATCAGCTGTGTGGAAAAGCACTATGATCAAAGTCTTTCAATACAAGTAAAAATATATGCAAGAATCTTGTGGAATGTTGACACCATTACAATGTTCAGTCTGACAGCGCACATCCATCCTTCCATCAAGTGTTCTATTCACTTGTAATATGCCGGGTTCATGATTTTGATCTAATTCGAAAGATTTTTAGTACAAGTGTTCTTTAAATCCCGTGTTATTCTTTCATCTGCATATCTGTTAAATAAACAAGTTATGGTTATCATTTCATAGGTTTTTTGTCTTCTAGGTAATTGATGCTAATAATATCTTGGTAGATTAAATTGGTATGGTTAAATATGTGAGTATTAATTCCTGTTTCTGGGTAGTCAACAGCCTAGGCAGACAACAAATGCATTGATATATTTTCATTAGTCTAATAGTTACACTGAGGCTGCAAGGCTTGGTGTCTATGCTGATGTCTTCGACATGCCCTGTAGGACGTCATTAATGGGTTTGTTGATGTTGCCACTGTGAGTGTGATGTGGTACACTGGCAAACACAAGTCTGTGTGGATGAAATGATATACACATAAACACAGATACAAGTGTTGTTTTCACAGATACAAGTGTTGTGTGACATGCCGAAAGAAAGAAAACAGTTTTTAAGATTCTACCATCACATATGCTGTTGGTGTTAGAAATGTACAAGTTTAGCTTTAGTGACAAGTTATACGAGGTGGGGTTGTCATGATGCCCTGCTTTGTCTTTGACAGTGCATCAAACATTTGCAGTGCCATATTTTTGAAACCTTTTCTTTTGTCCTGTGTCCAGGGTCATGCTCCAATTTGGGTGAACTAGTTACCTAATTAAGCCCAGTCTCCTTTAGGTAGCCAGTGTAAACCTAGGAACCGTGGACCCTACACTGTGGGACTCAGCATTACAGGCCAAAGACCAGGTTCTTAATGTAAACAGTGTCTGTCCATTGGCTGACTTGTCATGTTGATACTTGATGCAACTTAATACCTTTTCCATTTTTATGCAGGGATTGGTCCCAAGCAAGCCTTACTGTTATGCATATGCCATGTGTTACATTGTCACAAATGTCCTGTTGTTCTCAGTTAATAATGAATTCTCTGTTCTCCTCCATGTCTGTCCCGACCTTTGTCCTTTGACCTGACCCGACACACGATTGGTCCGCTTCCTTCACTGTTGTCCCTGCGGAACAATGTGTGTCCCCCGCTCGCCTGGCCCGATTGCTCATCCACAATGATGCCCAACACCCGCTCGCCTGATGCAGTACAAAGCAAGTGTAACGGTGCCCGATAGCAGTGGCCCAGAACGGTATGAACCCTAATGTACCTTTACTATTTAATTAATTGTACATCGCCACCGTGTAGTGGTAGCAGGGGATGGCATTGTACAACACTTGTTACTCATGCTCACGATCTATTGATTGGCAAGAGCACTGTGGCATGACAAAGCCACTAAATGGCTGCAGTTTCCTAACTCCACCCATATACCATTACCAGACATCCAGTTGATGGGGCAGCAAAATGTGTTATGGGAGATGCCAGGATTGTGCTCTTGTTAATAATGGATGTTTCTGGGACAGAACATCTTGTGATATGCCTTTAGCTTTCCAATGTTAATTCTATTATTTGATGCAATGTCTTTCTTTCTGTTCCACATGTTGTTATGCTGTGCTTCAGCCATTACACTACCTGCAGTTTGAACAGGGCGCTGCATTCTTATAAATACTTCTTGCACATATAATCAAGTTCCTTCATTATGTCCAGTCTTTAAAATTAGTCTTGGCCACAAAATATAGATTCTGTTTTAAGTTTCTTTCCGACATATTTGTTTTAAATATCCCTCCTAAGCCAAACATTTTCAGGTTTGTGTTGTACGTATCATTTATTGCTGATAGTGAAGCTTATGTATGTACCTGATCACATTTAATAAGCTTCTACACTTGTAATTGACCTGAATAACATGCTGTGGTTACTTGTGCTTTCAGCATCCTGTCTATTGGTGCAGACCTCGGTACTCTCTGTGAAGTTCTTATGGACATAATTCCTGCACTTGAAGATGTAAGTACTAGTACTATAAATTGGGATAATTCAATTACAGTCTATATATATATATATATATATATATATATATATATATATATATATATATATATATATATATATAGTTAATGTAGTAAATGGTTATACCATTATCCCACTATCTGTTTCATGTGTGATTGTCATATGTGGCTTTGCTCTAAAGGTACCAGCCTGTTGTAATGCTGTGTCATCTGGCGATGTTTAAATAATCTAGACTAATTATTCATTTATGAATTGATACAACTAATGATTTTTCGAATGATATCCCTCTGAAGTAACTATTACGTGACTGCATGACGACCTGTTCCTAGTAGAAGGAATGTAGATAATAATTTCTTGCTATAACACAATGATAGGTCCTTAGATTTAATAGTTTTTCTATGTTTTTGTTTGTGTGGTTAATTTTTTGCCCACTCATCAACCTTTATTTTTGTTATTAGTCACCACCTTCAGTATTAAATAGTAATCCTTAGTAGCTCTGTTAGTCAGTATTTATACATGATAGTCGAATATTAGCATTTTACTGAAATGTAAACAGTCATGAATAAGGTCTTACCCTGCATACAAGTGTATGAAGAACGTTTAATATGATTTATTATTTAGTATTATGGTTTATTATTGTCTCTGACTAGTGCTTTGTGTGTCTGGCAGAAGTACCAAGAGAAAGAATATGATGGCGAGGTACGCTTGTTAATCCACCAGAGTCAGGCTGGCTGCATCATTGGACGTGCTGGCTTCAAGATTAAGGAGCTCAGAGAAGTGAGTATGCTAATGTCCTTGCTAATTGGTGTTTGTTGTAGATGGACATGATTTTAGTGTTGTTGGATTGCATTTCTTGTTCTAACAAAATGCTATCTTTAAAGTAAAATTTAGAACTTTTCATGTTTATTTATAATGATAAACTCAGTTTTATAATGGGGATGTTGCTGTTTACTGTTTGGTGAGTTTGGAAGTGTTTCTGTCAACTCCACAGTACAATAGTTATATATAGGTTATTATTGTAATAATGTATCTTTGTTCTCCATTGTGTATGCACGCAAGCTATGTGTTATGAACAACATGCAATGTGTATGTGCAGGAAACTGGTGCAAACATCAAGGTCTACTCCCAGTGCTGTCCACAGTCCACTGAGAGGGTAGTCCAGATCTGTGGCAAGACACAGATTATTGTCAACTGCATTGCAAGCATCTATGAACTGCTCCAATCGGTAAGCGTTATTTCCTTCAGGGTTGTGTAACATGCAAAACATTGGCTAATAAAGTAGGTTTTTGTGAAGCTTCTGTAGAAAATACTGTGGTTCATATAAAACTTCCCGTACCTTCATGTGACTCATGCAGTGGTTCATATACAGGAAGTATGTTGCCAGTTTGCGAGAGTCCAGATGCATAAGGGTAGCCACTGATCAAAAAGTAACTATGGGCCATATCTTGGTTAATTAAAACTCAACATATCTTCATAAAATTTGGGGATTATGTGATGTGAATATTGTTGTACATGTGGAAATTGGGTTAATTGACATCATTGTTGCCATGGCAATGGTGATTTATGTTTCTATGGAAGTATGCCTACCGAGTAAAATTTTTTTGGGTATGTGATAGCAAGTACCATCATGCAATTGCCATAAATTGCCTGTGGGAATGTTACTTATTGCCCTAAGATGGTTTTGAACTCTTGACTTAAAGTGTTTTATGAACATAGTGAGTTGTGTTGATCAGGTGAAAATTTTTTTATTCCTCAGTTGGTTTATCCTTGCCTACAAACGCCTAAGATATAGCTATGACATCCAAATTATCTAAAGGTGTAGAGTACAATCCATGGAATAACTGGTGAAAATTTTAAGTCTATTTTGTATTGTTTTTCCCCAAAAAAATTCTCGCCATAAGAATGGTAAAAAATAACGTTTTGAGAAAACGTGATATGAAAAAGCATCAAGCAGACTATTGCTCAAAATACACTCTAATCTTAATAATAAGTGTACCAATGTCTAGTAATGAACAAATACAAATTTTAACAATAATTATTTATTAATTGGTGTGTCAACTAGCATGTCGACGGGTACTGGCATCCATGCACCCGGATCATACGGGTAAACCTTCTCCGCGTTCTTCTCGGCCTTGTATTGGTTTCTGCTGCTTTCTTTTCATCTTTGACTGCAGCTCAGCTGCCATGTCCACCTTCCACAGTCTGGTAGTGTACATCTTGTCGACCAACACTGACAACAGCTGGTTCTAGCTGGCATGCAGAAGGATGGCATCAGTTGCATCAAACAAAGACCTTAATTAGTGTTATCATCTAACACTAGTACACACATAATGTGTACTCTTAGCTATAACTAAATATGTATCTCTACTATAATTAGCCAATACTAACAAGATGTCGCAAAGTTTAACAACACCCACCCCATTATGGCATTAGGCAGTAAAAACTCTGTAAACTTGGTGAAATACATGCTAGCATAAAATGTAACCTAATTATTCGTAGTCAAATATAATACCACAGTTGTTATGTTTGCATGTTTGTCAAAAGATATGGAATTGCGTACAACACATCTAATTTGATGAATGTTTACAAATGGAATACACTTTACAGCCATTTGACAGTTACTTGAAGCACATGTCACTGTTGACTACTTTGTCTGATTTCAATAAAATGGTATAGAAATACAAGTTAATTGTATTACTAAAATCTGCCATATAATTATATTCACCCACCTTTCTGTCTAGGTTTGCCTATTCCTTTTCTTGTTTTTACGCCACTGTTTATATTAGAAAGAAACTGTCTGATTGGCTGAGGTGCGGTAAACAATTGCCGGTAAACAAAATTATGCGCGCGCAAAGTAGCAACAGACATGTGTAACTGGCCATAGGGGGTTATGTCTCCTTTACGTTTATTGGTTGACGATGACATCATACATGAATGATGTTGGTACACCGGAAAACACACACATTTCCAGACAATGTGATATAAAACATGGCGGAAACACATGTTGATTGCTGATGAAATAAAACAATCTTTGGAGTGCATATTTGGACATTTAAACATGGATTATTCGTTGTTCTTTGTTTCACAAGCAGCAGGGGCATGTTATACATCATCTGATTATAGGTATTTATAATCAGAATTTTGTGAAATGCAACTCTGATAGCTATCGGAAAATGATGAAATCTCCAAACGAAAAAATATAAGTTTTCGACCCGTGGCGACCCTTAAGGTGGCTGAGGCGGCTTACACACCAGTTAATTTGGTGAGAAATGATAATGGACCGACCACGTATTAGCAGTGCACAACATCAACAGAAAGCTGTGTACTGGGTCAGGTTTATTTTTCATTTATTATTCAACAGATACAATGGATTGTACTAGAACAATTCTATTACTGAAACATGCCATCTTATCCTTGATTACGTTTTTTGTTTGGCTGGCTAAGCAATGTGTACAAAGGTCTTTTTCAACCGACTGGTAAGATTCATTTAAAGACAAGGTATATAATGTTATAACTAGCATGGCTTGCGATAAAACTAGCTTTCCCTGCAACCAGAAAAATATGTCTGATGGTATCTGCAGATATTCAACGACCGCTTTCATTTGTTGTAAATATCTACCCGAAAAGAACGTTTCCAACAATTAATTTGTATCAGTTCAATAAATTAGTGTTACGCGAATATATGCCTATATATTGATAATTCATGGGTGCCACGAAAACTCACCCAGCCAGTATACATGCCCTTTCCTGTGTCATTAATGACTAGATGGGTGGACACTTAGTCTGTGCTCACCATGTGGACACTTAGTCTGTGCTCACCATGTGTGAATGTGCTTTGTTTTTGTGAAATGGCTTGCTAGAAAACTAATGAATATTGAGTTATTTCTCTGTGTGCAGGCACCACCGAAGGGTTTCAGCAGTCACTACGACCCTCACAACTTTGATGAGTACTACGCACAAGAGTATGGTGGCTACACTATGATGGACTCCAGTCGTCGTGGGGGCATGGGAGGTGGCATGCGTGGAAGTCGCGGCGGTCCCCGTGGGGGCATCAGCAGGTCAGTTCACAAACATACATATATCTTCTGTTTAGTATAGAAAACTAATATAATTAGAAATACATAAATACAACGTTTTGGCGTGATCTGCGCAAGTGAGAAAATGTGTTTTTGTTTTGTTTTAAGCATTCCTTTTGATTTTTTAGCGGGCAAATCACCTTCATGTGGGTCTAAATGCAGAATGTAATATATTTTTTATAATATGAACATAATGTTATTATTTAAAGAATTTTATCTGTAAGTGTTCATACATTCATCAGCTTCAGTATTTATGTAAACAATTATTTTATTTATCAACTGATGCCTCTTCATGCCTGTCATCCTTACAGAGGCGGCCGTGGTGGAATGGGTGATTTTGGAGGAGGAATGGGACGTGGAGGCCGCGGCGGCAGTGGTATAATGGGCCGTGGCGGCATTGGAGGCCGTGGCGGCATGGGAGGTGGCGGTGGCATGGGAGGTGGCATGATGGGTGGCCGAGGAGGTCGTGGTGGCAGTGGAGGCGGCGGCGGCATGGGAGGGCGTGGAGGGGGATTTGGGTGAGTTGTCCAACTTGATGGCAAGATAAGTGGCTTGTTTAATGTGTATTTTTGTGTGTGAACTGTGTAAGTTAGTGAAGTGAGACATTGTAGTAGCTCTGTTGTAGAGTCACACACACGTCTTGTTTCTGTTTGCAGAGGTAACATGAATGGGTTTGGTGGCGGCCGAGGTGGTGGCTCTCTGGGCGGAGGAGGTAATGTAGTGAGAGGACCTTCTAACAACAATATTCGTTTTACATACAGGTTTACCTTAGTTTTACGGGTTTTGTACAGAATAAGCATTCTTTCTTGTATAAGTTATATAATATACGTCAGCCTTGCCAGCTTAGCCACTTAGGTAACTGAAGGTGGTACAAGTAGATGTTAGTTTTTCATCAGATTTTGTTTCTTTGATGTGTGAAAGTCTGATATGTTTGTGTTCAAAGTATCAGTTAATTAGTAATCCGATGTCTGGTGTTTGGCAGGTATGTCTGGCGGCATGGGCGGAGGGAGTATGGGTGGAGGAGGCATGTCTGGAGGGGGCGGCGGAGGCAACTTTGGTAGTCAGAACTTCACACAGGATACAGTGGTCAGTAGTAACCCATTATCTTCCAAGCTTTTTTAAACATTAATTGGACCAATTGAAAGAAACTGTCCTATATGTAGTACACTCACCACTGCTGAGTTACTGTTGCCATTATTTCATCATGCCTGTTTCCAAGCATCACTATATTTCACAAGTTTGATTACTGGATGCAGATAACATTTTCTAATGTTGTCATGGATAAATTGAATGCCTTACTTGTAGTCTTAACTTGTCTATTGTGTTTCATCCAAAGCTTGCCTGTGTAATTGTTGTGTGTTTGTGTTGCAGGGAGGAATGGGTAATCAGGGTATGATGTTTGGTGGGAGTGGCGGTGGAGGCAACCAGTCAGGTGGCGGCGGTGGTGGATCTACTACTACGCAAGTCAGCATTCCAAAAGATGTGAGTACAACCAATATTTCTTTGTCACGTATCTCGTATGTGTCAGTTGCACATATTGCCTGTTTTCACATCTGCCAGTTAATACAGTAGATAGAGGTCACCAATACGAATGCATCCAAGTTTTTATATAGTTATATTTTCAGTAATGATTTGATATTGAAGACACCATTTATTTACTGTGTGTAAATGGCTTCTTTGTTCTTTTATATTCTTTTTTTGTGTAACATTGTTACAGAATATGTTAGTTGTTACATGATTAAGTAAAACATCTTTCTTGAAAACTAAATTTTGTTTCCCAGAATTTGGGCATGGACAGTTTTACTACATATTTATTAAACATCTTAGGGTTTGGATTTGGTAGCCAGAAATTATTTTATGACCTAATAAATGTGATCCACATAACTTGAAACTGGTTTCACAAGATGAGTTTCACAAATGAAGTGTATCTTTGGTGTGGTTGAAAGCTTGCTGGGGCCATCATTGGCAAGGGTGGCTCGCGCATCCGCCAGATCCGACAGGAATCAGGTGCTGGCATCACAATAGACGAAGCAATGCCTGGCTCAAATGACCGCATCATCACAATCACCGGCCTGCCAGACCAAATACAGAATGCTCAGTACCTGCTGCAGATGAGGTGGGTTGTGTGTAACAGGTGCTAGTGCCACTGTTGCTAATCAGGATGTGATTATCTTCAATCATGACATATATTAATTAATGCTGTAATTGTTGGCCATTCTCACAGGAGTAATGTTTAATATTTGCTGCATGATGTATATCTAATGCCTGTGTTTTTCTTGGTGGTGAGTTCTTCCACAACAGTCATTTATGTCACCTTCACCTATGTGAGTGGTCCCAGTAATTGTCATTTGATTAGTGGCAAGTCATGCTGTTATTTCCCTGCTGTCACTAATTAACAGGTATCTAACAATAAGGGAAGCTGGGATGGCTGTCTCTTGCCTGGTGGTGTCGCATTAGCTTCCTTCCTGTTATGCTGGCAACATTGTTGATCCTGCTGACACTGCTTGCCCAGTGTCACATTGGCACGCACCTAATTAGTCTGCGTGTAGTCACGCATGGTTCTAATGATCTGTTCAGGTGATAATGGTTTTAGTTATTTACCTGGTGGTGGTGCTTCCTGCTTGCTCACTGTGGTGTGTGATCAACATGATCATGTACTTCGTCGAGGATGTTAGCCATATGTAGGACATACTGCTTTGTAGTGTAGCAGCAGTGTAGATGTCTGTCAATAGGTGCTGGTAGTGGTTCGTTAATATGCCTAACTTTTCTACCTGGTCCACTTGTGTTTATATTGTTTAATGCTTATATTACCATAATATGAATGCAAAGGACCATGAAATTGTCAAGTTCACGACTGATACTATACTTGTGTTATTTTAATGGCTTAATTTATGCATTTGTATGGTAGCTGCTTTGTCAGCAAATTTGTCAAAGAATGCATGTGTAGTGTGACTAGTCTTAACAATGCAGGGATGCTCATTTCCATCAAATTGATATTTCGAAGTTTTATATAAGGAATCAAGAAACAAAAAAGGTTTTTTGGTTCTTGATGCTGGTGCTGCTATTAAACCATATGTTCCTTGCCCAGGTTGTTTGCATTCCAACATTTGAAGACATTGTTGGTTGACAAAATATTTTAGATTCTATGGCAAAATTTTATTATGTTTTCTGTATAGTGTTATGTAAGGGATTTGAGGAATGCTAAAAATAGAAAGTTGATGAAGATAGAATACAAAGAAGGGTTCATGAAAGTGGTAATTGCAGCAGCATCTGCCTCTCATACTAATGATAAACTGTTTTTTGTTTCTACATACATTGCTGTGGGCTGCATCAGCCAAAACACCCCTTTAGCCACTAATACTGCAACAACTACCATCTGCATGCTACTTACAGAGGTTTACACTTCTTTTCCATCCCCTGCATTGTTATTGTACATATACATAACTTGGCATGGCCAGTGCCGTACCCATTGCAATGACATGCTTTGTAATTTGCTGCATGTAAATGATGGAAATACAGCAGAAACCAGTGTCATTGTACAGTGATTTTTTATGTTTGTAAACACTTTCATATAGTGGTTGTTGCCATTGGAACCATAAAATTCAAATGAGGGACCATTTCATGTATGCATGAAATGTAACGTCAGCATTGGCAATATCCTAACAGATATCTTTGTGAAGTATTGTTCTGATTTGGCTGTAAGGCAAAGGTTTCCTGCTTGTTTCCATAATCTAGTTTAGGTGGTTTGGTGAAGGTGCTGCAACTAGTACATAACCTACTAATTCTACAAGAACTACTAACACCGTCGGCCACTGAAACGCGCTCACAGACCTTTGCTTCACTGCTTTCCCTCTTTCTGCTGCTGGTTTGTATAGTCTGGAAGACTAGTGATTTAGTTGTTGTGCACTTGACAGCAATGAATCGCAGTCTTCCCTAATTATGCATGCCGCCGCGTCACGGTCTAACAGCATGTGGTGATGGTGTTCCTGTACAGATGGACAGTCGAATCTTGCATGTATTGCTTGTCTCCAACAATAGGATGACAGGACTGCAATGTTGTTCTCATTGTATAGAGGAATGCTGGCATACCCTAACAGTGGATACCTAAGTACAGCATAGAGCAATGGGACAACTTATTACAAGAACAATTTATGAGTAACATTTGAGCAGAATATGAATTTTTTTATTGACTCGATGGTAAAACATTTAATTTACCTAAATTTTGATAAATATTATTTACTGCAAGTTCTCATGTCTGGAACTTATTGACATGCGACTGGTTAATGTGTTAAAATATTGATTAACCAATTGTTATCACTGACATACACTACCAATTCATAATTGTACTTGTAGAGCTACTAAAATTAAGTGTATGAATTAATTTGTTATATCACATTTATATGGTATAAATAATCAAAACATAATGTAATGTTACTGGACATATTACAATCAGACCTGGGGTCAGTTACATTATATCAATTCCAATTCCACACCATTTACAAATACCAATTATCAGTTTCATATAAAAATATCAGTGTGTGAACAGAGCAACCATAGACCTACTCGACACCAAAAAATAACATATTTTAGAGTTTTTAATTTCTGCATATTATGGTACATAATGACAAACATATATGATAATATGCAACATTATATTACTGATTATATGTAGCAAATAATTTGAGTTACATGAGGTCATTCAAAAAGTAATTGAAAATACCAATTACATTTTCACCAATTCCAATTACTTTTTAAAACAAAATTCCAATGCAGTTTATTTGACCCCAAGTCTGATTACAATCATACAGTAACTTGAGAATAATAATATGTCTATAAAATGTTGTCTAGTTTTAAATTATCTGACATCATTACAGTCATGATTACACATTTGACATAAACAGTAATTAATTGTACACTTATAATGAATATATTACTGTTAGTGTGCATCAGCATTGTATGTGGTATATGGTCCCTGTTTGTTCAACTGGTTGAAATAGAAGCAGGTGTGTGACATCCTTCTGTATAGTGGACTCCATTTGTCAGAATTGTGGATAACGCAGTCACTTGTTTAGTAGAATCAAAATGGCTGGGATATTCCCTATTATTGCCATTTTGAAATGATAAAATATTACATAAATGTAATGTAGCACCTCTAAGCAGTTTTGTATCCTGATATACAGAATATTTTAAATGCATAATCCATTATTTATAATATATATATATTATATATATATGTCTATATCATTAACTGTAGCTGTTGCAATGCGGACAAGCCCTTGCAAAATTTATGTAAATAAGTTGAGATTTTTTTCCATCTAAGATATTTTCTCTTTCAAGAATATCAATGTATGGAATTTCAACTATGCAGTAACCCAGGATGGACGAAATAAAACATAATTGTATGACGTACATTGAATTCCACTTCATTCTGAGTAAATTTTTCATCTTCAGTTTGTTTTTGCTAAGTGAATCAGCCACTACTTAATAGAGTCAAATTGTTCTGGCCCGAAGTGATTGAGCAGAGTCCACTGTATAGGTTTACATGTAAATTGTGTGTGGCAGTCCAGTTACTGCATAGCTTTACTATTTGTTAGTTGACATTCATAAAGGCCATATAATACTTGTACCATGGCCATGCTGACATTCACATTGAGAATCTCAAGATTATTCCTGTTAATGTGCTTTATAAAACCCATAGTACATATTGGTTGTGTTGTATGGTACAAATAGCCATCACTCGGTTGTTTTAATACAATAGACTCATGAAATTATATGAACATATATATTTGTCCAATGACTTCATGTGACTTAACTCTAGGAGTGACCAATGATAAATTGCCACTGTGTACACAGATCAGAGTTATTCATAAGGGTTCTTTTAAAAAATGATAACATCGCTAATAATTATTGCACAAATGTTATTGAGGTATCATTTTGTTTCTAAAAAGACTGTTATACTAGAATGATAAAAACTACATCACAATCTTATCATGGGGATATTACCTTTTGAATTTCATCAAAAAAAGAAAGCAACCTTTCTTATTTTCACCTTGCTACC
The DNA here is from genome assembly GCA_033239005.1 of Lamellibrachia satsuma. Taxonomy (NCBI): domain Eukaryota; kingdom Metazoa; phylum Annelida; class Polychaeta; order Sabellida; family Siboglinidae; genus Lamellibrachia; species Lamellibrachia satsuma. The sequence continues at coordinate 55,850 of BSQZ01000067.1, forward strand.
AAATAATTACTGAGTGGCAGTGCGGGCTGTCGAAGTCAATGGAAATCGCGATGGCAACTTGCTGATATTTACCTCAAAAAAGCTCGCAACATCGTTCTAACTCCTTGAATGGATAGATGATCTGGTTTCTTGGTTATTAATATTAAACATAAACTCAAGAAACTTGTTATTCGATCTGAATATTTCGACCGCATCCCATGGTCTTCAGCAGACTGAAGTTACGGGATGTAATGTGACCAACACTATATAGGAGAAACAGCCAGAACACTTGGCACAAGAAAATTCTAGACCATGAGAACTGGCACAGGAGGAAAGTAAAGGTGATTAACATCCACAAAGAGAAACCTACGCTGAACCGAGACGTTGGCCAGGAGCTCCCACCAGTCCTGCTCCTGCTTTTGTCACATGACATTGGTCATGTGACACATCCGTAACTTCAGTCTGCTGAAGAAGACTGCGGAGATGCAATCGAAATATTTAGATCGAATAACAAGTTTCTTGACAGGTAATTATGTTTAATATCACTCTAACTGTCTGAACTAGCATAATAATGTCATTCATTAATGCTGTCATTCAATTTGTTGAAATATTGACACGGAAACTTGAAATAATCCGGCCTAAAGTGAACTGACACAGAACAAAGTAAGAAAACAAAATGACGGATTAGTAAATAAAAAGCTCAGGCGGCCCAGACAGAACGTGTTTGTAACAACGATGCTCATTCGCTGCATATAGCCCATTCGCTCATTCACATGTATTCGAATAGGCCAATCATAGAACTTTCCAAAGGTGTAATATGTTATATATTTAGATACTATGAATGGAAATGTAAATTTATTCTGCAGAGTGTAGTAAAAGCAGCCAAATATGGGCACCAACTTGTCACGCATTTTGAAAGCTAGTTCGCCATTAGCCATCATTGACTATGCTCATGAATAAATATGAATCAGAACGAAGGGTGATTCAGCTTTCCAATAATACCATTTGTACTGTGACGGAAATAAAAAATTTTCCTACAGAGTGATACCAAAATTGGTGGGAATGCTTTTCTCACTGATCGTGTGGGCCAAATGCAGCCCAGTGGTCACTTAAAAAGTAATGACACTAAATTTTAAAGGTTTGAAATCTATCAAAGCCCAAAAAGGCAAAAAATATAGCGCATATAGCTTTGATTGCAGGCTCTCCAGAGTAGTTGAGTTGATGTTTGAGTGAGAACATGTTTGCCAGTGTATGGATTGTAATGTGCTTAGATTTGTATATTAAGAGGTATAGGAGATGTTTACACTGACATTCAAAACTCAACTTAGCTAATTTAAACGTACATCTTTAACCTTTACAAACCTGGATTTTTTTTCCAGAAATGTTTATGCATATTTTAAGACGCATGTGATTTCATTATTTTCAAGACATTCCCTTCACATGTATACATTTTTGAAAGGTAACATCCACACGAATCCATTTATGGGGAGAAAAAAGTAATTTTGAAATTATATGACAATAATTTATTCAGAATGGCCACAAAATATTAGTAGTACTAGCTTACTATTGAACATCACATGCAATAACAAGAAAACTATATCGCAGATGAATAATGATTGCATATTTAGAAAGAACATATATGCAGAGTGGCAAAATATGAAGACGATCAGTACATTATTTGACATGGTATACATATATCATTGGCAAGTGTAAAAATCCAGACGATTTGTATATGTATATATACATGCTTGCCAGCCTATCTACCAAAATAAAACTACTAGTACTAGTTGCAGATGAATGATGACTGCATATTTAGAAAGAACACATATTTACACAAACTTTGAAGGTAATCCATACATTATTTGACACTTTGGACAGACAACGTGGCACTCGACAGAACATGTACAACAGTACTCGTGATGCTTGATTAGTTGTGCGCATTTGATACAGTCGATCATAGTTGTTGATGACTCGACTTGAGCACTCAGTCGGCATCACCGACAAGGTGCTTGAGTGGCTGCAGTCGTACATCTGAACGGTATCAGAAAGTGGCAGTGGGAAGCGCCGAGTCAGTTGATTCAATCTTGATGTGTGCGTCTCTCAAGGGTCGGTGTTGGCCCTATATTGTATTGCATGTACACCAAACGTATCGGAGATATTGTCGCTAGACACGGTATGCAGTATCATTGTTATGCTGACGACACTCAAATCTACCTCATGGTTGAACGAGATGAATCTGTTGTGGCGGCACTGAAGAAGATGGAAGTGGCTGTGCTGCTCGCTTCATTACCCGTACAAGGAAATACGAACACGTTACAACCGTGTTGCAGCGTTTACATTGGCTGCCTGTTCATTTGTGACCAACTTACAAAGTGCTTTTGTTTACTTATTGTGCTTTAAATGGTCTGGCGCCAGACTACCTGGCTGAATTAATTAGCTACCACCCCATTAACAGAACTACGATCTGCTTCATACTTCACTGAATAATGTTTACATCCAAATGCTGCACAGTATGGCATTGTAAGAAGTTTTGCTGTGTGTAAATCCAATATAAAAGCAAATAAAAATGAAACCGCACACACCTCAACCACGTTAAAAATACATGCAATCTAAGTAACAGCCACGTTGGGGGTTGGTCAAAATTGCAAACACTTGAATATGTAAACAAAAAATGACATTACACCAGAATTTCGCACTTTTTGAACATATTCCCAGTTAACCACTTGATTATAGTTGCAAAGGCCCAAAACAATGCCTTTGGTTTCACTTTAAGTCTGCTTAAGACAAGTCAGCAGGTTTTGTCTTACAGCACCAAGTCTGTAAAGTCAGCCTGTCTTGTCGTTTAAGTCGGCTTGTTTTATAGCAGTATGCAGAGTTGGCTCGCTGAACTCGTAACTGAGCTAATGAATAAAGATGTTTGTTCCATGCTGCTGTGTTGTGTGTTACAGTGCTGGTCAGGCGATGTCTCAAGGGGGCTCACTGTGAACAGATCACACAAATGGTAGGTTGTCTCGGATGTGGTGTCTCAGCAGAAAGCAAGCCATGAGGTTGCTATGGGGTTCATACATGTGTTAAGTCATCAAACTCAAATTCACAACCAATATAACCATCTTAGTAATTTGTGATCAATATATTTATTGTAAGAATGTTGTGTTTTGTACGTTTTATCAGAAAAGAATATGTAGAAATTTAGGACTGCTATTTATGTAATAACTATTTCCAATGACAGTGTATAGATTGCATACATATCTGCTCTGTTCAGTATACAATGGAAAATTGTTTTTTTGAATGTTGTTAACACTTGTGATATTTGGTTTCAGTTGGAACTTGTCTAGAATCATCAGTAGGGTCAGTGTGTGACAGTCTCTCCTGCTGTCCACCAGTGGTCACCTAGTACACGTTACAGGACACATGGTCAAGTCACCCCTGCATTCATGTGACTTGCAGAGGCATTGGCACTTGCAGGTGCGCAGCTTAGTCATAAGATTGTAGTGTCAGGATTTCTATCATATGGTTAAGTGAGGAAAGTCATGTTTTTTTTATATATTAGTCGTGTTTCTGTATTATATTGTTTTTAATGTGCTATGGCGATATAAGTTAAAATGTTCAATGCCAGCACTCCAGATGTGTATATACTATCAGATGAAAGGGAATTGGTTTCTAGTTGGCATACTTTTGTGTATTTTATCACGAGCCTGTGGCTGTTGATTCAATCCTTTATCAAGAACAGTCTTGTTTTGTGGCATTTACCTGGAATTACTTTCTGTTGATTAGTGCTCTGTCAAGACATTTTTAGACTTCAAATCAATAACATTCATGTGGATTAATAGTGTGTCGAGATGCATGAATGAAAGAATGTAGTGTATGTGTGCATGTATGCAGTGCCATTCTCTGTTGATTGTATCTGAGGCAGCTAGCTTATGAACACGACAATTCTATGTGTACCTGCATGTGCTGATTTAGTTGTTTGTGCGATGTACGAATAATTTTTTTCAAAATAAAAGTCAAACGTTCATTTTTGGGAACTGATTTCCTGAGTTTATTGGTAGTTTATATTTCTGTATTGCATTTGCTAGCAACATCAACATAGAACAGTATCCATTTTGGCTTGCCGTCAACTTGCTTCATTGACAAGTAGTGTTTAATTTATGTGCAAATGTGATAACTGGATGTAAATGAATTAATCAATATTAACATGTCTTCGGACAGAAATCTGTACAAGTATTACCAGGAAAACTATACACTGCATACCAGGGTTGAAAAAAATCATGATTTTTATTTAAAAAATCGGATTTTTAAAATTTAAATTGGATTTATTTGATTTTTTTATTTATTTGAAATCTGGTATATAGATATTTATATAGATGTTTAAATTTGTAAACTCTTTCAAACATGTTCTATTCAAATCGATTTGGGTTCTTGTCTTAACAGAGGGTACATGATTTGCTTATATAAAGACATTAGACAATGTCCACAAGGCCTCACACCCTGTAGTTGCATAATCTGTCTTGGAAAGGAAAGCATGCTGTGTGTCTGGCTGTAGCAGTGGTAATTATTGTTTGCTGAGATGGTGGATTAGCACCTGTCCAGGGTTCTGTGTACTCTTAAGGGTGTCTAACCAGAATACAAACTGGTATAATATTAAACAACTGAGCCAACATACTGAATTGGTAACAACTAGCACAAGCTATACGTGGACTTTAACTCAGGGCTTCTGTGTTGAAAAGATAAGACAAGTTTGTATGGCTTCACTACATTCAGAAAGGGGATAGCTCAAACATACACAATGTCATAAAACATTTGACTGTCAGGCTATCTGGTGACAATACAGCTACACAAGTGTGCGCACTTTGTGTTTTATATTAAAAACATACAAAACTTTGTTGATCTCGATGCTTGTAAACAATTATTTGTGTTAAATTCATATAAATCAGCGATTAAAAAAACCGGAAGTAAAAAAAAACATAAATCAATGATTTTTTTGAAGTGATTTAAATCAAACAACCCTGCTGCATACACATAGAAATGCACACGACTGTTGCTGATGTCTTGTTGAGCAAGTTGGAAGATAGTTGACATGTGCCGCCTGCCAACCATTCTTGGTCTTACATGATGATGTCTTGCAGGTAGTTGCCTCTCTCCCCCCCTAGCAAGTCATGCACCGTATCTGAGAAGCCAAGTTCTGTGGCCAGTCTGTATGCTGTTTGTATATCTGGACAACAGCACAGCAGTTTCTTCATGTGAACTGGCACTGTCATGTTGGCTGCAGAAGTGGTTCGATATCTGAATTGTAAAACACACACGACATACGTGAGAGAGTGCTTGAAGGAACAACAGAGACTGACTGGAGGAAACTGAACATATTTAACAAGATTGTTATCCCAAACAACAAGTTCCAGATAGCAAGTGGACAAGGAAACCATTGGCTTATCGAGAGTCCAACAATTTTCTCATCTATGTGTAGCCCGCCCTTATCAAATATCTGTCAATTCTATTTTTAACAATATTCACACTACTAGCATTAACACGATCATTTGGCAGTTTGTTCCATTCATTTATCACCCTCTGTGAGAAAGAGCACTTTCTCATGTCCAACCTACACTGTTCCTTAACTAATGCTGCTTTATGTCCTCTGGTTCTACTGCTTTCTTTAAGTTTGAAAAACATATTCTTATCAACATCCTCATAACTGTTCATTATTTTAAACACTTCTATTTGGTCTCCTCTTAGTAACCTGGTCTCTAGTGTTGTCAAACCACATTGTAATAATTAAGTGGCTTTCATAACTAAGGTCTCTCAATTCTGGAATCATTTTAGTTAGTTGCTCTTCATTGTATTCTTTCTAGCTTGTCTATATCCTTTTTATGATACAGCCTCCATGCTTGAATACAGTATTCCAAATGTGGTCTAACTATTGCTTTGTACAGAGGTACAATTAGCTGTTTCTCCTTTTACATGATAGGTCTCCTAATTAGCCGTAGAATTTGATTTCCTTTCGAAGCAGCAATACCACATTGCTCTGAAACTTTCATGTCAGCACAAAATGTTACTCCTAATTCCTTTTCTTATGTGGTTCTACCTAGTACAGCATCCTCCATTTTATATTCTTCATCAATGTCCAATGTGTATACATTTACACTTCCCAAAATTTAAAAACATTTGCCATTTTTCTGACCATTTAAATAATTTATTTAGATCATCCTGTAAACTTTGTTTATCTGTATCATTAGTAACCTTTCTGAATACTTTTGTGTCATCTGCCAATTTGAGTACTTTGCTAGATATGTCATCTTCCAAATCGTTTATATATATATATATATATATATATATATATATATATATATTAAAAACAGTATAGGGCAGGGCCTAATACTGATCCCTGTGGTACCCCACTCAAAACTGATTTCCAGTTTGAAATCTCACCATCTACTATTACTCTTCTGTGTGTAAGCCACTTTTCTATCCAGTTGATTACACCATGGGCTTTTAGTTTAAGTCCGTGTTCACATACAACATTAATCCGCATTAGGATGCGGATCCCAATTCAGGTAGCGCAATGTGAACACCCTTAATCCGCACTAAGCTACCTGAATTGTGAGAAAACAGGTGAATTAGGATGCGGATTAGCCAATGTGAATGCTCCGTTTGCCTTGATTCGGCGATGGCGGCACTGCTGCATGACAGAGGGCCGTAGTCTCGCGATGTACGAGTGCATATGACCCGCACACCACACCCTCTGGTGCACTAATTCGGTTGGTGGTTTAATCCGGCTTAACTCGGTGTATGTGAGCAGAGCCGAATTAGTTGATCCCTATCGTAATTCGGCTGAAAATTAGATGTGAACCCGGCCCAAGTAACAATCTTTGATGTGGCACTTTATCGAAAGCTTTCTGAAAATCTAAGTAGACAACATCCAATTTGTAATTTCTTCAAAAAAAAACAGATTGGTTAGACATGACCTTGCTTTTAGGAACCCATGTTGAGATATATTTATTAATTTATGTTTCACAAGGAATTCCACCGTGTGGTCTCTAATTAATGTTTCAAGTAATTTACATACAACTGATGTTAAACTCACTGGTCTGTAATTCTCTGGCTTGTTCCTCGATCCCTTCTTAAATAGCAAATCATATGTAGCTGGTAAAAGCAGTGCCACTCCAGTTAAAAAAACAGTGGCAGTTTAAATTGACCATCACATCATAATTTAAGCGTAGATTTGGGTGTGGATGGAAAGTTTAAGTACTGTACCACTTGTCCTCACTGGTCCTGAGATATGTCTACCTGATCCCCTTTTCTAAAGTTTGTACTGATACAATTGTCGTTATTTATTTAATTTTTATAGGTTTAATTCCACATAAACTTAAATGTCATTGCATTACCCATACCATGTGCATGTTTATCATTTTGATACAGGATACATCAGGTCTTTTAATATTATGTAAAAGTAGATTTATTGTGGACCTTATTCACTTATTCATTACTTGTTACTGTTTGATAAAATTTTTTTGCAATATTTGCAACTTTAGAATACTACCATTAAAAAGCAACTATGGAAATAAATACTTCAGGTTTGATATTTTGGTGAATTGTGCAGCTAGTCTAGTGGTCTCCTTGCTGCAAAATGCCCAAGTGCCTACTAAAACAAGACAAATCTAGTAGGCACACCTCTCTACGACATCCTCAACCAGACTGCCTGTGAGGGGGACGTGAGCACGCAGGTCACTCAAGTACTTGCTGTCTGCCCGCTCAATCACCTGTTGATAGACCGCATCCCCCCAGTAGTTGTGGTCACTGTAGGCACAACATACAATGTATGCCTGCAATAGACAAAATCATTCTTAAATACAAAACAACTTACATTTTACTGTACACTCAACTTGCATGATATTGAAAACAGCATTTTCTACAATATACAGAACTTAGTCAATTATGCTAACATGGAGGTGTAATAATGTTGTTAACTTTATGTGTGAATTGTATGTGTCAGTCTAACACATGCATCGTTTTCTTCATATCCTAGCGAGACATTGCAGTATATATACACCTACTATCCCTGCACAATTCAATACGTTATTCAAGTTAGTTAACTCGACTAATAAATAAATACAGGAAAGTGGTGGAATTCCCACATTTATAAATGTACATCAATTTAATTGATTGCCATTTCTTTGAGAAGTTGAGTTGGTGTTTAAATTAAGAGATCTGTTGCAGTGAAGCATAAAGCACTCTCCTAGCGTACCATAAGAACGTGTTTCACTGTGATCAATATTGTCAATTTATTATATATTAACAATGATAGATTTGTCCTCGAATATTTCAACATTTTATTTTACCTTTTATTATGATTTATTTTACTGTAATTTTTTATATAAACAATGACTTTTCAAATATGTTATACCTAACTTAATATTCTAAAAAAATACAGATGAACATACCTCGTAAAACTTGTGGTGCGTTGTCACAAATGCCTTGACACCCTCTGGTGAGAGATGAAGCACCTGGGCCCTGGTGGGCAGCAGGTGAACTTGGAGAGCCACTAGCCTGGCTTGTTTCACACAGTGCTCAGCATGCCTCAAACACTGCTCCTGTTACAGGACACAAAGGTAACACGTGTACAATAACGTGTTGCCAGTCAATTACATGGCCTAACAGTTGAATATGTTGTAACTAGAGATGGGGTGAGGTTCCTCATTAAGACTGTCTGGTTACAAGACCAAGTAGCTACTGTAGAGATTCTCAGACAAGCTTACCAATCTGTGAATCTCCGAGGATACTGTTAATACTTCACCATCCATCTATATAACCCCACCATCCACCCATAACCCCACCATTCACATATAACTCCATCATCCATCTATGACCCCGTCATTCACCCACCATCTGCCTATACCACCACCATCCACCCATAACCCCACCATTCACCTATAACCCCCCACCATCCATCTATGACCTCGTCATTCACCCATAACCCCACCATCCACCTATAACCCATCCACTATCTGCCTATACCCCACAATCCACCCATAACCCTGCCATCCACCTACAACCCCACCCTCCGCCTATACCCCCACCATCCACCCATAACACCACCATCCACCTATAACCCAACCATCCGTCCATAACTCCACTACCCACCTATAACCCCACCATCCACCTATAACCCCGCCATCCATCTAAACCTGCCATCCACCTATTAGTTATGATGAAAACAAGTAAGGATATGTTCCACTGACCTTGGTGTAAGTCTCTGCAGCATCAGACAGATACTGGAGTGCTTTGTGTAGTTTGGAAGTCACATCTGGTGTGTTGACTGAACAAACAATTGACATGGCTATATGAAATAACCAACACAATTTATGCAAACTAATTGTTAAAAAAACATTTTCAGGTCAATCAGTAATTCCCAAAATGGGCAATATCGCTGGGGGGATGGATCTGGGGGTCTCTGCAGGATAGGATTCTTGGGGGTGCAGGAACTGTGGTGGATTATTATTGATCATGTATATTTAAAAACTTGGCGAGTTTCTAGAATAACACAACAGTGATCTGTGTAACAAGCTGAAAGCAGCCAAGCAGGACACTTACCCAACAGATATTTTTGAGAAATTTAACACCATCAATTGTCAATTGCAAGGAAAAACAATGATATCATCCACTGCAAGAGTGCGATCATGTCATTCAATGACAAATTGTCACTGTACAAATAAAACCTCAGACAATTTCGAATATTGATGCAGAATTTGTTTCTTTAGCCGATGATATAGAGATCACTTGCAGTCTCAGCGTCAAGACATGCTTTCTTCAGCCTTGCCTTCTATGCTGATGCTGAATCTGTACACATTTCCATTGAAGAGGAACTAACTAACTAAAGAATGATGGTAATGCAAAAATATGTTTTCAATAAGACATGGAACAATGGTGGCATGTTCACAAAATACCCTATGCTATGGGAGGGGATGAAGCTGCTCGTGGTAGCATTTCAGACATCCTACCTTATCGAAACAGTTAGACACCCAGCAATGAAGAGAGGCAGTGGAGACAATCTTCCTGCAATCTACATGTTGTCATGTGACCAGCCACCAACATGAGGATATTAATGCATCCTAACTCCTTGGACAGATCAACTGAGGGAATGGTTGATAGCTGGAGACAAAGTGAGACATTTATCTTTAAAAAAATATTGAAACCATTCCATTAAAAGCAGGCCTGTAATAGCAATTAGACATGATAATTCTACTGTTTCAGAAATATTATCCAATGTGTGTACCTAGTGTCTTTGTAGAGAATGTGCTGAGCAGTCCTTGAGCGCGTTCCTCGAGTGCTTGTGCTATCTGGCGGTAGAGCATGTAGTGGAGAGACACCATTGTCAGTGTGTCTGTGTCGGCGGGGTGGGAGCGCTTCAGGTAGTCCAGGATTGCCACCTTCAATTTGTCTTCCTGCAGCATTATAACACAAACACTGTCAAACACCACTGCCATCAGTGAGCTACTATAACACAGCTGTGGAACGCTGTCAAACACCACTGCCATCAGTGAGCTACTATAACACAGCTGTCGAACGCTGTCAAACACCACTGCCACCAGTGAGCTACTATAACACAGCTGTGGAACACTGTCAAACACCACTGCCACCAGTGAGCTACTATAACACAGCTGTGGAACACTGTCAAACACCACTGCCATCAGTGAGCTACTATAACACAGCTGTGGAACACTGTCAAACACCACTGCCATCAGTGAGCTACTATAACACAGCTGTGGAACGCTGTCAAACACCACTGCCACCAGTGAGCTACTATAACACAGCCGTGGAACACTGTCAAACACCACTGCCACCAGTGAGCTACTATAACACAGCCGTGGAACGCTGTCAAACACCACTGCCACCAGTGAGCTACTATAACACAGCCGTCGAACACTGTCAAACACCACTGCCACCAGTGAGCTACTATAACACAGCTGTGGAACACTGTCAAACACCACTACCACCAGTGAGCTACTATAACACAGCTATAGAACACTGTCAAACACTACTGCCATCAGTGAGCTACTATAATACAGCTGTGGAACACTGTCAAACACCACTGCCATCAGTGGACTACTATAATACAGCTGTGGAACACTGTCAAACACCACTGCCATCAAAGAGCTACTATAACACAGCTGTGGAACACTGTCAAACACCACTGCCATCAGTGGACTACTAAACACACTAAACAAACAGACTGGTTGTTAAAACATGAAAGAGAAAATACCGAAATGTTATTAAAACCAGGAATTACAAAGTGGAAACCCTGTTGTAAACATTGCAAAGATATTTGATAAATGTTGCCACATGTCTTGTTCTCTCTGTTAGCCTGCATTATTTCTGGAGTCCTCGCCACATTAGCAAGTGTCATGCCTGGTGTCCACTCTCTCTTAGCCAGTGTTATGCCTGGTGTCCACTCTCTCTCTCTTAGCTAGTGCTATGCCTGGTGTCCCTCCCTCTTAGCCAGTGTTATGCCTGGTGTCCACTCTCTCTTAGCCAGTGTTATAAAAAGTAAAAAAGGTACGTTCTTATATAGCGCAGTATCCAGTCCTCGGGGCTGCTCAAAGTGCTTTACACTTCACCCCCTCTTAGCTAGTGATATGCCTGGTATCCCTCCATCTTAGCCAGTGTTATGCCAGGTGTCCACTTTCTCTTAGCCAGTGCTATGCCCAGTGTCCACTTTCTCTTAGCCAGTGTTATGCCCGGTGTCCACTCTCACTTAGCAAGTGCTATGCCTGGTGTCCACTCTCTTAGCCAGGGTTATGAACGGTGTTCCCTCCCTCTTAGCCAGTGTTATGCCCAGTGTCTCTTCTCTGTTAGCCAGTGTTACGCCTGGTGTCCAGTCTCTCTTAGCCAGTGTTATGCCCGGTGCCTACTCTCTCTTAGCCAGAGTTATGCCAAGCTAGAGTGTGTGGTAAAACATGCTAACAAATCCATCCATGTTACACCACTTCTCAGCTTGCACTGTCATTAGATGACAAAGAAAACAGAAAACATTTTACACGGTGCAACACATCCACTACACACCACATACATTCCTGTGAGATCAGGCAGGCAGTATCTGTCCATATCTGCATGCACTGCCCGTTACAGCAGATCTTTTGTACCATCCGCCATCAGGGCCCTTAACTCATGATAGCTAAGTTACAGAGGGGTATGTGTGAACTATAGAACTATATACATGTTCTTGCTGGTTCTGTTTTGTACAAGTCTTGTGTTTGCATTAATTTGAGTGTTTTTCTTGCAGGTTTTTGTACTTATTATTTTTAACTCCTTGCCGTAGTTTTATCAAATGTATATCCATGTTTTTGGACCAATAAAGGTATTATTATGCACGGTGTCCCCTCCCTCTTAGCCAGTCTTATGCCCAGTGTCCACTCTCTCTTAGCCAGTCTTATGCCCAGTGTCCACTCTCACTTAGCCAGTGTTATGCCAGTGCTATGTCTGGTCCACTCTGTCTTAGCCAGTGTTATGCCCAGTGTCCACTCTCTATTAGTCAGTGTTATGCCCCGTGTCCACTCTCTCTTAGCCAGTGTTATGCCCAGTGTCCACTGTCTCTTAGCCAGTGTTTTGCCTGGTGTCCCCTCTCTGTTAGCCAGTGTTATGCCTGGTGTCCACTCTGACTTAGCCAGTGTTATGCCCAGTGTTCACTCTCTCTTAGCCAGTGTCATGCCCGGTGTCCACTTTTTCATAGCCAGTCTTATGCCCAGTTTCCACTCTCACTTAGCCAGTGTCATGCCCGGTGTCCACTTTTTCTTAGCCAGTGTTATGCCTGGTATCCACTCTCTCTTAGCCAGTGTTATGCCAGGTGTCCACTTTTTCTTAGCCATTGTTATGCCTGGTGTCCACTCTCTCTTAGCCAGTGTTATGCCTGGTGTTCACTTTTTGTTAGCCAGTGTTATGCCCGGTGTCCCCTCCCTCTTAGCCAGTGTTATGCCTGGTGTCCACTTTTCGTTAGCCAGTGTTATGCCCGGTGTCCCCTCCCTCTAAGCCAGTGTTATGCCTGGTGTGCCGTACAATGAGGAGTGGTGGAATGACCCAAATGATGAAGTGGTAACATAAAGGAATTTGTCAACGTACCCGCTCAATACCCTTCCGAAAGAGTAATTCGAACTGGTGTTTCTGCTTAAGCATGTCAAATACATAGGTCATCTCACTGAAGCGGCCAATGCCTGTCAGCAGGTGGATCTGAAGGAACCAACAACAAATGGCCAGTATCAGGTATGTAGGAATTAATCCTACCATCAATATAACATATACATACAGTATTACATTGATGATGATGAACCTATGATCAACAAAGAATATGAAATGGTTTCCCAACATGGTACAGCAATTCAATCTTCATTTTGACTATAAGTGACATTGTTGAGTTCATAACAAAAGTCAGGATCCAGGAGGGTAGCACAGCAATTGCAATTGTAGGTTTTGGAAATATGTGTTTTTATAACGTATTTTCATTTTCATGTTTAGTGAGTGAACCAACTTACCATGAGGTTGTATTCATCAGCGAGTGACAGAGACGTGGTGACAGACCGACAGCCATGAAGTACTGCACAGATGCCCTCCATGTTGCAGGCAAGAGTGTGACAGTCATGGGCATAGATCAGCAGCTCCACCACCACCCACAGGACTGGGAGACATGGAGAAACAACATTTACAACAACTCCACCACCACCCACAGGACTGGGAAACATGGAAAAACAACATTTACAAAAATCCACCACCACCCACAGGACTGGGAGATAAGGAGAAACAACATTTACAACACGTCAACTCTACCACCACCCACATGACGAAAAGACATGGAGAAACAACATTTACAACACGTCAACTCTACCACCACCCACATGACTAAAAGACATGGAGAAACAACATTTACAACACGTCAACTCTACCACCACCCACATGACTAAAAGACATGGAGAAACAACATTTACGTAAACTTTACCACCTCCCACAGGACATATCACAATACCAACAAACAATATTATTTGTGTATCAATAAATTTATTTGCATATGAACAAATTAAAATGTAAATGAAGGGATCTTGATCCAGCATAGCTAATTGAAGGGATCTTGATCCAATGTATCTCAATGAAAAGATCTTGATCCATGATATCTAAATGAAGGGATCTTGATCCAGTGTATCTCAATCTTGATCCAGCATATCTCAATGAAGGGATCTTGATCCAGCGTATCTCAATGAAAGCATCTTGATCCATATATAAATGAAGTTATCTTGATCCAGCGTATCTACATGAAGGGATCTTGATCCAATATTTCTCAATGAATGGATCTTGATCAAATGTATCTCAATGAAAAGATCTTAATACATCATATCTAAATGAAGGATCTTGATACAGCATATCTCAATGAAGGGATCTTGATCCTGCATATCTCAATGAAAGGATCTTGATCCAGCGTATCTCAGTTAAGGGATCTTGATCAAGCATATCTCAATGAAGGGATCTTGATCCAGCATATCTCAATGAAGGGATCTTGATCCAGTGTATCTAAATGAAGGGATCTTGATCCAGTGTATCTAAATGAAGGGGTCTTGGTGCAGCATATCTCAATGAAGGGATCTTGATCCAGTGTATCTCAAAGAAAGGATCTTGATCCAGTGTATATCAATGAACAGATCTTGATCCAGTGTATCTAAATGAAGGGATCTTGATCCGAAGTATCTCAATGAAAGGATCTTGATCCAGTGTATCTCAATGAAAGGATCTTGATCCAGTGTATCTCAGTGAAGGGATCTTGATCCAGCATATCTAAATGAAGGTATCTTGATCCAATGTATCTCAATTAAGGGATCTTGATCCAGTATATTTCAATGAAGGGATCTCGATACAACGTATTTAAATGAAGAGATCCTGATCCAATATCAATGAAGGGATCAGATCTGTCAGGATCCACAGGGCAGATGAGGTAGCTTAGCTTTGTTACTCACTTAGTTGCGAGCAGGACTAACTGCAGGTCTACCCATTAGAGACAGGACTTGGCCTGAATGTACCAGGCAAAAACATTCCTGAGGTCAGCCATGCTAAATTACATCTGCCCAACTAGTAATACACGTTCTGGCAAACATAAACTACATCTGCCCAACTAGTAATACAAGTTCTGGCAGACATAAACTACATCTGCCCGACTAGTAATACATGTTCTGGCAGACATAAACTACATCTGCCCAACTAGTAATACATGTTCTGGCAAACATAAACTACATCTGCCCAACTAGTAATACACGTTCTGGCAAACATAAACTACATCTGCCCGACTAGTAATACAAGTTCTGGCAGACATAAACTACATCTGCCCGACTAGTAATACATGTTCTGGCAGACATAAACTACATCTGCCCAACTAGTAATACATGTTCTGGCAGACATAAACTACATCTGCCCAACTAGTAATACATGTTCTGGCAAACATAAACTACATCTGCCCGACTAGTAATACAAGTTCTGGCAGACATAAACTACATCTGCCCGACTAGTAATACATGTTCTGGCAGACATAAACTACATCTGCCCGACTAGTAATACATGTTCTGGCAGACATAAACTACATCTGCCCGACAAGTAATACATGTTCTGGCAGATATAGGTTGCAGTCACTGGTAACACATTTTGACAGTGATTCTCTGATGAAATGCTAGGATGTTGATATTTTCATAAGTGTGACAATAAGAATAAAGGAAGACTTGCTGGTTGTTGCAGTCTTAGACTTGCATCCTCTTACGTTTGTGTGAGAGGTCGCCACTGGAGGACAGGAGTGCCATGCCGGAGTCCAGGAGCCGCTGTCCCATCACTGATGGCGACCCACACAGCTGCACCAACTCACCTATCCCACAGGTCTGCTTTTTCGATGGATTGCCTAGCAACAATGGGATGCTGGTGCCATCACTGGTCATGGCTGGAAATAAGAGACAATGATTTAAGTATTGGACATTTTAGTAATTTTACTCGAGGCAGCAAGTGATGATGGCTCAGAACCCCAAGGATAAAAACCCCCAAGAATAACATGTGTGGCGTGATATACAAAGTAACATGTCTGGACTGTCAGCAAACCTACATGGGCAAAATCAGCAGGTCACTGGCAGGCTCAAAGAGCACACCAGCATGAGTGCTCCCTCACAGCTGAAGGGGAACACAGAGTCAACGAGGGCCACAATATCATGGCCAACGATGTGATAGTGTTCGCCAGAAAAAGACAACTTTTGGTGCAGAAAGATCAGAGAGGCGATAGTGATACCGAAGAGGCACTCAGTGATCAACCGAGTCGGGGGTTACAACCTTCCAGCAACTTTCTTGGGCATCTATCAGTGCGACAAAACTACAGTTGTTAGGTCATTTGTCAGTTCGACAACATTACAGTTTTTAGGGCATCTGTCAGTGTGACAACATTACAGTTATGAAATATATTGTTCATGGCTCCAAGATTGCATTAGAAAATAATAATTTACAATTACTTTGCAGCAAAAAAACCAATGTGAGGTCATCAGTGCATGAACAAGGTCCGCAGTAGACAGGTCAAAACATCGCATTCGTTTCAATTTTTGCTCCAAAGTATAAATTATTATTTTCTAACATTACAGTTGTTAGGTCATCTGTCAGTGCGACAACATTACAGCTGTTAGGGCATCTGTCAGTGCAATAACATTACAGTTGTTAAGGCATTTATCAGTGCAACAACATTACAATTGTTAGGGCACATGTCAGTACAACATTACAGTTGTTAGGGCATCTGTCATTGCAACAACATTACAGTGGCTAGAGCATCTGTCAGTGCAACAACATGACAGTTGTTAGGGCATATGTCAATATGACAATACAGCAGTTGTTAAGGCATCTGTCAGTGTGACAACAGTTAACAATCTCACTTACCTGGAGCCACTATCCCAGCATGCACCTGGAGGGCACTCAATATTCCATCACACAGAAATCCAGCAACCTGAACAAATATTACTGATAACATTTTCTATGGGGGATGCTATATTAGCTATAACCACAACTACTTAAGTAATATTTAGTGCTGACATGAAAGCTTTAAAGCAATGTTGGATTGCGACTTCAAAAGGTAATAAAATTCTTGGGCTAATTAGGATAAATGTCGCATATAAGGAGAAACAGATCATTATGCCCATGTACAAATCAATAGTTAGGCCTCATTTAGAGTACAAGCTTGGAGGCCATATCATAAGAAAGACATAAATATGCTAGAAAGAGTACACAGAAGAGCAACAAACTGTTTCCACAGCTGAGAAACTTTAGTTATGAAAAATGCCTAATAAAGCAATGTTGAATGAGGATAGAAATGTAATACTGTAGCATTAGCTTGCAAACACTTGCTAGAGCAAGACAAGATAAATGAAAGATGCATAAAAGAGACAACGACACAAACAACAAATACAAAGACACAGAATTGTGGCAAATGTGTGGTGATATGACTTACCTGTGGATCAGTGAGACAACTAATGGTGATGAAGGACTTGGCATGGACCTGAGAATTACATGTAGATCAGTGAGACAAGTAATGGTGATGAAGGACTTGGCATGGACCTGAGACTTACCTGTGGATCAGTGAGCCCACTAGTGGTGATGAAGGACTTGGCATGGACATACTTGTGAGCATGTTCAGTGGCCAGCAGTCTCCGGAGCAATGCAAACTGCTCCAAATCAACCACCTCCAGCAAACTCAGCTCTAGAACCTTCAAACACATTATAAGATATATTTGACATCCACAATAGATGGCTGTCATCCATAGCAAAGTGGACAACTGGTGATATTCCTGCTATTTATATCAGTGCGACTCACCATGAACAATAATGAGGACAACAACGTTACATGCACTCCAATGCCAAGAACAATGTGACACCTGTGCACTCTAATGTCCAAAACAATGTGACATCACAATGCTCCAATGTCCTGGACAACATGACATCAGTGCACTCCAATGTCCAGAACAATGTGACATTGGTGCACTGCAATGTCATAGACAATGTGACATCAGTACACTTTAATGTCCAGAACAATGTAAGACCACTGCACTTCAATGTCAAGAACAATGTGACATCAGTACACTCAATGTCCAGAACAATGTGACATCAGTGCACTACAATGTGACATCATTGCACTCCAACGTCTAGAACAATGTCACACCAGTGCACTCCAATGTGCAGATTCTGCTCAAGTTCTATAGCCATTTACTACACAATAAGCTAAAAGTTTAAAAAATAAAAAAATAACATCAAATGTAACTTTTATTCATTGACTGTAACACTCCATTACTGCAATACTGCTTTACTGTAAATATACATATAACTTGCTACATAAAGCAAATGTAAATCTTACTTATGAATCATTCAGATGATATAACCCTAACTAACATCACCTTGGCAATCTTGTAGAGGACAATGATTTGTGTGCAGCATTGCTTGCCATGACTGCATCGCAGACAAAGTAGTTGCATGGTTGACAGAATGGTGTCGCCACTGTTGTCATCACTCTCGCGGTTCAGTGCAGCCAGGGTTCCAATGCTCACAGCTGTTTTATAAGCAGTCAACACCCAACTTTAAAACATGCAAAAAAAACCTACAGACTTAGGTACATTAACATGTTAAATAGTTAGTGGCAAGGAAGATGTTTTCATCTGGTCCAAACTGAAACTAATGCAATAATTAGTTGTTTATGTGTGTAACTGCCAATATAGTGTGATTAATTTAACTGACAGTATGGGCAAGAATATCACCACTAACCCTAATGAAGCTATATTTGAGCAGTTTGGATTAAAAAGGTGACATGACTAGGTAGGTCTAACAAACCCGTGCCCTATGTGATTGAGATCATCTGACACAACCATTGACAGAGGAGATAAAAAGTTCACCACTAGGACTGAGAACATTCTAACCTTTGTGGTTTAAATGCTCTTCTTGAAACAGTTTTATCTATGGAAGTGATAAGATATGATGTGATGCAACTACTCACTACTGATGCAGCGTGGCAGTGCCACCATACTTGTGCTTGTGTGTCTCCTGTGTAGACGTGGCACTGCGAGCAGTTTCTTCACACTGGGTGTGAGGTCAGACACGCACACAGTTCCAATGGCCAGCTTCATACACGACTGGCACGAGAAAGACACGAATGCTTCTCAAAACACAACTCTGTAATTTGCATGCACACAACTGAGATCAGCTGTATTACTGACTGCATGCACACAACTGAGATCAGCTGTGTTACTGACTGCATGCACACAACTGAGATCAGCTCTGTCACTGACTGCATGCATGCAACTGAAATCAGCTCTGTTACTGACAGCATGCACACAACTGAAATCAGCTCTTTTACTGACTGCATGCACACAGCTGAGGTCAGCTGCGTTACTGACTGCATGCACACAGCTGAGGTCAGCCCTGTTACTGACTGCATGCACACAACCGAAATCAGATCAGGGACCTGTTTCACAAAGCATTCGTATTGTAAGAAGGAACTATTATGAAACACTGACGGACGTTTCACAAAAATTACAAAAAACTTGGAATAATTGTAGAAAACACGAATAGTGTTGTGAACAATTATATGTAACAATGAACTACAACTGGAAAAGAAGTCCAGACAGTCTGGTACTTAGCAGCCTAGAAGAGGAACTACCATGATAGACTGACAACAGTGGACTTGAAGTAGCTAAAGAGATTGCAAGGAGATGCCAACGTTCTAACTCAGGTTATGGCTACACATCATTATCATGAACTACAAAGATTTTGTGAATCAATTTATGTGTGCGAACTTTCGTAGCAAGGTTTGTATGTATGAATGCTACCTGAAACCAGTTCCAGCACTGTTACTGACTACGTGCATGTATATGTGATCTGGGTGACATACCGTGACAACATCAAGGTCTTCACTGACATGACCAAAGCATGATGTCACTCGTATGACATCAGCAATGTGACATTCATCCAGTAGACCTCCCAACAGAGTATCTAGTGCAGCCTTCTCCTACAAGGCAAGGTTGTCACATATACAGCAGGGGCATTTGACAGCAATGTAATTTGTTGACAGCTTAGTTAGCACATCCTGAAATTGTGACATGAATTTGTTGTTGGGGATTTCTGGCCAAAACA
The DNA here is from genome assembly GCA_033239005.1 of Lamellibrachia satsuma. Lineage (NCBI taxonomy): Eukaryota > Metazoa > Annelida > Polychaeta > Sabellida > Siboglinidae > Lamellibrachia > Lamellibrachia satsuma. The sequence goes on from BSQZ01000067.1 coordinate 75,986, forward strand.
TCCACTCCATAGTTCCCCTTGTCAAAACATTTCTATCAACCAAACAGCCTCTCTAACTACATGATCTCACTGATGCATGGCCTGCACTAACTACATGATCTCACTGATGCATGGCCTGCACTAACTACATGATCTCACTGATGCATGGCCTGCACTAACTACATGATCTCACTGATGCATGGCCTGCACAAACTACATGATCTCACTGATGATCAAAATCTTTTGATCTTGATCAAAAATCATAGACTGTTGATATCGTAGGACATCACGAGTGAGCAAGTGACTCATGCTTGAAGTACTTCTATTACTGTACCTGCTGTGTTAACCTGACAATGCTGAAATTCTTCTATTATTGTTGTACCTGCTGTGTTAACCGGACAATGCTGAAATACCTCTATTGCTGTACCTGCTGTGTTAACCGGACAATGCTGAAATACTTCTATTGCTGTACCTGCTGTGTTAACCGGACAATGCTGAAATACCTCTATTGCTGTGCCTGCTGTGTTAACCGGACAATGCTGAAATACTTCAATTGTTGTACCTGCTGTGTTAACCGGACAATGCTGAAATACTTCTATTGCTGTACCTGCTGTGTTAACCAGACAATGCTGAAGTACTTCTATTGCTGTACCTGCTGTGTTAATTGGACAGTGCTGAAATACTTCTATTGCTGTACCTGCTGTGTTTAACCGGACAGTGCTGAAATACTTCTATTGCTGTACCTGCTGTGTTAACTGGACAGTGCTGAAATACTTCTATTGCTGTACCTGCTGCGTTAACCAGACAATGCTGAATTACTTCTATTGCTGTACCTGCTGTGTTAACCGGACAGTGCTGAAATACTTCTATTGCTGTACCTGCTGTGTTAACCAGACAATGCTGAAGTACTTATATTGCTGTACTTGCTGTGTTAACCAGACAATGCTGAAATACCTCTATTGCTGTACCTGCTGTGTTAACCGGACAGTGCTGAAATACTTCTATTGCTGTACCTGCTGTGCTAACCAGACAATGCTGAAGTACTTATATTGCTGTGCTTGCTGTGTTAACCAGACAATGCTGAAATACCTCTATTGCTGTACCTGCTGTGTTAACCGGACAGTGCTGAAGTACTTATATTGCTGTACCTGCTGTGTTAACCGGACAATGCTGAAGTACTTATATTGCTGTACCTGCTGTGTTAACCAGACAATGCTGAAGTACTTCTGTTGCTGTACCTGCTGTGTTAACCGGACAGTGCTGAAATACTTCTGTTGCTGTACCTGCTGTGCTAACCAGACAATGCTGAAGTACTTATATTGCTGTACCTGCTGTGTTAACCAGCAATGCTGAAATACCTCTATTACTGTACCTGCTGTGTTAACTGGACAGTGCTGAAGTACTTATATTGCTGTACCTGCTGTGCTAACCAGACAATGCTGAAGTACTTATATTGCTGTACCTGCTGTGTTAACCAGACAATGCTGAAATACCTCTATTACTGTACCTGCTATGTTAACTGGACAGTGCTGAAGTACTTATATTGCTGTACCTGCTGTGCTAACCAGACAATGCTGAAGTACTTGTATTGCTGTACCTGCTGTGTTAACCGGACAGTGCTGAAATACTTCTATTACTGTACCTGCTGTGTTAACTGGACAGTGCTGACAGATGCTACAGTGGGTGTTTGAATACATCTGAACAGACTCTCCTGTGTCACGGTCCTCTCTTTGTGGCCTTGTCGAAACAAATGACATCTGGAATTGTCATTCTGAAATAAACCAATGAAAGCTAAATGTTAATACTGATTAAATAGCACTGATAATATGTTACGACAATATATGGGTGTTTTTCAAAAAAGGAGGAAAAACCAAGTTACGAACAAATATAAAATGAGTTGTAAAACAAGTTTTATTATTCACATCTTATTCGTGGTACATTCCGGGATTTTAATCTTAAATATGCCACCTTAGATGTTAACATTAAGAGATATTAATTAGAATCAATTAGGTTAATTGGAAATGTATGTCATTCCTGTTATTTAAAGTAAACATTTTCTTGTAATAATGCAACATGAAATTAATTTTTTTTCATGGTAGTCTTCATGCCGAAAGCAGTTCCAACATGTTGAACTGTTGTTCTTTTGGAAATTCGCACAAAATGCATTTCTAAATAAATTAAGGATGAATGTTTGTTAAACAGCTATCTTTCTGATACCTGTCAAACTCAATAAATGTATTAAATGTGCTGTATTAAAACTGACCACTCTAAGATGCAGAAATTATTTAACATGTAAGGCCTGTCCATTTTTTTCAGAAGAAATAAAACACTAATTAACAGTAATTAAATTAATTACTAGTAACAGGAATAACAAGCAGTAACAGGAATGACACTCCAGCAATAGATATGACATCAAGTATCTTTTATTTGCACAAACTGAAATGTAATGAAACAAAATTTTCTTCCTCAAAAATTTTTTTATTTTAAAGAATAGAGATACGCAATAAATTAACACACTGACTCGAGTGCTTCCTTGACTACCAGTTTTAGCAAGACTTCCCCCAACACAGCTACATCCACCAACACTCCGGTCAGAGTAATGTACAGCCAGTATCTGTATATACACAAAATGAAACGTTTTGTTGATTATGTGATCTTCATATGTTCTTGCTTTCTTTGCCCGATCAGTCTTTCCTGAATCACCAGTTACTGCCTGGCTTTCTTTGCTTCCGGCTTGCGTCACGTTCCGAAACCACGAGAGAAATGTCGTGGAGAGTGTGGTCTGGGCAACCTGTCTCACTGCAAGTGCAACTTACATCTCTGTACTTGGTGTGTTCAGGAGACGAGACGACAACCTGATGAATCTGCAGTGTGCCTGGGACTGTTGTCAGTGTTTTCTGTGCAGTGTCAGGGGTCTCTTTTGGGACGCGCCATGCGCCAATGGCGCGTTCCCCTGTAGAATGACGCGCATCCGTCTTAACGCTTGGGACAATTGGCGGGCGGGCTTGCCTATAGTTGGGCCCGTATCATGTTGTCACTCTGATAACACCACTTTGCTGTTGTACGTCGGTTGAAAAGTCCTCATAACCAGTAAACATATAAAGGATATACTAATTTAGTATAGCCTTATATTGCTAATATAACCACTCGTATCGTTGATGCGGCTATTTTATACGGTAGTCCTACGTTCTTGCGTCGCTCTTTCCACGTCTACGTGACTTCTCGACAGTAACAAACAGTGGCGCCACATAGGGGAGTCCGAATAAACACACAATGCTTACGCGGCGTTTCGTATACGGGACATTGTCGCATGTTCAACGACATTCAACATGCTGCCCAAAAAGAAAAGAAAACTGAATCAGCCGGACATCCGAAATGTTTTCCGTCAAAATGTAAGTATATAATGCACCTTTACCTATATATTCATTATACGGTGCCTTAGAACGTGTCGTTTTGTGATACAATTCGTAATTGGCATAAATCGTGACTTGCACATGACGTAATATATCCCACGACAACCGGCGCGTGCGTATTATCTTAATTGCGTTGACATGCAATATTTATCATACATTAAACAATTTGGATTTGTGTCATAACACGCTTATCATCATCATGGGACGTGCCAGTGCCACAGTGGGCGCTGTATTGCCTATAATTATGCTAGTCCGTCAACGCCAGTTGTCAATACGCGGAAGTTGGACTAAGTCACAAAGTGTATTGTGTGATAAATAAAGCCAAATTTAACAGCCAAAAAACGTGTATAAGCAAGGGTTATGTTGTGGTGGTTGCATGTCTGTTATTCCGTGTATAATTGTGTGTGCAAATTACTGTACATAGAGCTATTCTGTAGTAATTTCCTATTGTCAGTTCAATCACCTTGTTAATAAACCAACTTTACATGTCATCACCTAGTGCAACTGTTTTGGATTATTGCAAATTATGATTAATTAATTTTACTTATTCAATTATATGTATTCAATGTTTTTTACAGACTCTAACACCGGGACAAATGACTACACCAGAGCAGACAACTGGAAGTAGAGAGGGACTGGAGCAAGTGACTTCGTCGGGAAGTACACCGGGGCAGGAGCAAGGGACTTTGTCTGGAGGTACAGATGAACAGGAGCTAGGGACTTTGTCTGGAGGTACACATGGACAGGAGCAAGGGACTTTGTCTGGAGGTACATGCATGTGGACAGGAGCATGGGACTTTGTCACGAGCTACGCAGGGACAGGAGCAAGCAGCTTCATCGGGAACTACGCAGGGACAGGAGCAAGCGGCTTCAACGAGAAGCACACCTGGACCCAGGAAGAGAAACTTCCAAAAGATGTGGCTGTCAGCCTATAAATGGCTCTGATATGATAATAGAAAAGATCTGATGCACTGCCAGCTGTGCAGTGAAGCCAAATCCAACAGCACAATGGCCAAAGGAACGAACAACTTTCGGACATCAACAATTACACGCCACTTGACATTTTCAGACATTTTGCAGAATCTCACTCTGACATCACTGCGAAGTAGGCTCAGTACTGAGCACTGTGACCAGTTGATGCGAGTGCACTTGGAAGGAGGTTGGAGGAGTTTGATTCCAAACTAGTATTGAAAACATGGCGCGAACATTGCCACCGCAAAATCTTTGCTAACTAAAGTGATGGGTCATTCCACAGTGCCCAATGTAAAGGATGATGATCTAAGACAAAATAGAAGTGATTTCCAGTAATTTTGTCTGCAGGGAGTGTCATCCTGACTTGACATAATATCAGCTTCTGTGGGTTCACCTGGACCAGAACAGTTGTCTTGCTCAATCAAGTAACATGTTTGTTTCACCAGCTTTATTGTGTTGGTATGTTTTATTCCCTAATTACACAGTGGATGTGACCAGTCATTGGGTTGTGCAAGTGTCTTGAGTTCTGTAATTATTGTTACTTGTTATGTGAAAGGTGGGGGGCAGCCGTGGCCTAGTGGGTAAGGTGTTGGACTCTAAATTCGAGGGTTGTGAGTTCAAGACCCACACTAGGCACTTTGCCTCAGTCTACTCAGCTGCAAATGAGTACAAACACTGTATGGAAGGTACCTGCGATGGACTAGTGTCCCGTCCAGGAGAGTCAGTATAATTGCACTCTAAGATGCTTCGCACTACAGAAACCAGGTTTAAGCACTGGCCATATAAGCCTTCGTGGCTTCCTAAGGCGTAATGCCTGGGGGATGACTTTACCTTTTACCTATGTGAAGTGTACAGAAAGTACTACCTTGCAAACTTTGGATAAAAACAATCTTAGTTGTTTCCCTCCAATTTATCACTGACACAAGTACCTCAGTTGGTGTCAAGTATTAGGGCTGAGTGTTACATAGCATCCATGTCAGTGGCCCTGCTCAAGTTCTAGTAAGTAAAGCTATAATTATATAAATTGTAATTTATTATCTGGCTGATACATAGCTATCAGGTGAAGTAGTAGCACTATATTTATATCTGTTAGGATATAGATATGCCGTTAGTTATGACTATATTTGTGTGAATGACTACCGCTAGATATAAATTCATTTATTTTACTTGGCACAGTTGTGACACATATATTTAGCATTCTATTATGTATAGCAGCAATAATTAACGTGGGTATATTAATAATTATTATAAATTATCAGGAGGGATAGTAATCACTAATGAATAATGTCCAGTTAGTGATGCCTTGTTTTTAACAAAATATTAGATCTGTGTGCAATTAATTATAATTATGGATAATTTGCATCTCATATTGATTGTATACTTCCAGATTGTTTTGACACCAGTCAAAATAAAAAACCTGTTTTGTCTAAGATGTTCTTCTTGTGATTTGATTGTCATATATATATATATATATATATATATATATATATATATATATATATATATATATATATATATATATATATGTTAATCCAGACTGTCACAGTCAGTATGTATATTCTGATGCTGCAGATACAGTACACATACTGGTGTGCCTTGTGCATGTCTGCTGACAATGAAATACTTCCTTCAATGCACATACATCAACATACTTGTTACTTAATGTAAACAATATTGTAAAATTTTTTTAGCAGTAATATTAACTTTTTGTGTAAAGCTTTTTGAAAACGGCCTTTCTTTACATGGTGCTTGTGGAGGATTCCAGAATAGTTTCACTTTAAATCATTGCTTTAACGTCATACCAATTTTGTACGTACAACATAAGTTGTTCTCTTGACATATATGATCCGCCGCATTTGTAATGTAAAACAGATCTCTGGCAAAAACTATATTGACCCAATCATCATTGAAATGACCCATACAATTTTGCTTGTATGGGCCAATTGGCCCATGCGTATTTTTTCTAGGGAGACCCCTGCAGTGTGCATTTTGCAAACACAATTCTCGGAGAAATCTACATGGATGAAACACTCTGTTGGCTGAAGCATGTTCTACAGATGCTTATAGTGTTTGTACTGGTTGCCAATGTTGTAACTATGCCACCTGTAGTTGCTCAACAGCTGATTATGGAATTTGTCCAGAAGGTCACTAACTGTCCCACGTTCTTCCTGTTTAACAGTGAGGACCACTTCCTTTTCTTCACCATTTTTTAATGTTCTTTTTTCTTAACTCTCTTCCACTAAGTCCATGATGCTGGAAAGGATGTGTCCTTGATTGTGACTTTTATTCTTACACGTTTGGCATTCAGCGTACATGCACTGTTTCTGTTCAGTAGAAGACACAACCTGTTGGACAAGGATATCTAACTGAGGTGTTTCAAGTAGATCTAACGTGTACAATGCTTCTGCTAGAAACTTCGAGTTTTCACATGTCACATAGACATGTCATTCTGTCTGACGCTTTTGGATAAGTCACCCAAAAAGGCTTCAGTCTCCAGAAAGGAGTGAAGCTGACATTGTTGAGTATCTCTGCAATGCACTTTTCATGTAAACATGCCATGGTGTCACATAACACCTGTTTCACTATTTTGTTTCTTGTTATAGTAAGACTCTGGAGACGTCATCTCTTACAAAGACTCTGGAAACGTCATTTCTTACAAAGAATGTAGCCACAGGTTTTCGCACACTACTTGACAGATTGCCCTTCTTTGTTTTGATGTGTCTGCATGTGGATGCTCCTAGAGTTCTGAATGCTTGAGTTCGAACTCTATACTTTTTGAGGATCTTTCTTGCAAGTAAGTCATTGACTGACTTTTTGTCACAAACAGATTTTTTAGGAAGGCTTTTGATTTTGAATTTGGCATGTCACCACTTGGGTTTTCAAGTCTCACAAGTCTTTTCTTAAACAACCATCCTCTTCTCTGTAATTAGTTTTCCAGAACAGCAATTTTTCTTTGCAGTACTCATTTTTCTCAGTTTCTTTTACGTTTGTAGGTCTGTCTTTGACGAGCAAGTAGGGGATTTGATTCAGGTGTTGTTACCTGTTGTTCAAGCATTTTTTTCGGTTTCTAGCAGCTTGTTGATTTTTCTTCTAGGTCTGTTTGTTCTTTATGTGTCATGTCTTTCACAGGTTTTTTCGTCATGCCTTTTTGTCTCTCTGATGCTTCTTTTTTCTTTTAATAAATACTGTTGTCTGGCTTCTGGATGTGCACTGCTCTTTGCCCTGTGCCTCCTCTGCTTCTAGGAAGCAGACAAACCCACTATTTTCACCTCCAAGTGAATAGTGTAATGTTTAATGATACCCCACCAGATGGTGACACTAGTCGGCAGTCACTTTGAACATTTAATGTGTAGATTATTCTGTTTACTTTATCGTAGTATACCATACTATAATATATTGTACTATATTATATTTGTTGACTTTATATGTTCTATGTTTCACATACAATCTGATAGCCACAGATTATATTACTTTTTAGTTATTACTGTATTATACACAGGGCAGTTTCTATGACCTGGATGCCTGACTATTGTACTGTGTGATCTTAATAAAAAGGTTCTGTCAGGAGGCCTGTGCTGTTTGCAAACGAATTTGTGTAATTCCTTGATGTGCTCACCGAGTCCTTATGCTACCTGCCAGCTCAGCTAAGTCTAAGGTATTCGTGGCATAAGGGGAGATTTGACCAGGCTGATCCTGGCTGCCTCCTTGCTCTTCACAGTGGTCACATCAGTTCGGGGAACATAACACATAGTATAAGTGAATATTTGTGGTGGTGATTAAGTTATTAATTACTGTTACTGTCACCAAGTGCATGCACCTTTAAAATCGAGTTGCCCCTTAGCGCCATGTGTGTGAGTGAGTGAATGAGTGTGTGTAGGGGGAGGGGGGAGGGGGTATGGTTTCCAAGTGTGCATGCATGCTGGGCATCTCATGGTGCTTTGAGTCATTTGAACATATCTGAGACCCATAGCTTTCAAAGTTCCTCATTCTTCTTCTTTGTTTTGTCATTCCTCTTACCGAAATGTCATTCCTGTTACTCCTCTTTCAGTAACAGGAATGACGGTAACAGGTATTACAGAAGTGTTACAAAAATAATAGCTACTCCCTATCAATGGCAGAACGGTAGTTTCTGGTGCCAAATAACTTCAGTCACACTTACCCTATTACACAAACGGCAACAAAATTCATGCACTCATTTTAGTGATTTTACTTGTGGTACCAGAAATGACTCAGGGAGCATTAAGTTTTTGGGACAATTTTTATGTTGCGGTAACAGGAATGATATCAGATCAAAATCATAAAAAAGGAAAGAATTTTTTTTATGAGTAATATTACGATCATTACTAGTTTATGACTGAAAGAATCCACCGCCAACAGGAAATGTGTGTGCTTATATTTTTCACATTTTAATGCGAAAGACAAATTTGGAGCACCTGCTTGGGGACAGGCATATTTCTACCCCCCTAGGGTAGAAAACTAGAAATATGCCTGCCTAAGTCTGAATTTTTACTAAGAGATAATAGAAAATCAATATTAAATGGCTGTCATAGGACTTCCGAAATACCCCCATCATAGAGATTTTGTTTGCAATCAGATACTTTGGTACAAAACAATTTTATCGCTCGAAATTTTCTGGGACCAAAATTTCCCCCTTTTTTGAAAAAGACCCACATAAGGGAATTAGATAAGACAACAAAGGTAAAGACATCCCTCTTTCTCCTGGCTAAATATGGAACAATAATGTTGGGTGTGTTTAAATGCGGTTTTCTCAGTTTGAGCATTTTCCACAAAACGATCATTGTATTACATCTTTGCCAATACTTTAGCTACACACCATAGCTTATTAACAAATACATAACTCAACGTATGGCTAAAACAAACTACGCAATTCCCTACCTTTCCATTCTCAATACAATCCTGAATTTTGCATTTCCACAGCTGAATAAACATTTTATTCATCTGCTCACTGTCCGGGGTCGTGGTGGCACCATCTTTATCACGTGACAACCAATCATAGGCGAGCTGATAGAGATAGCCTCTTTCCAAATGCGTCGGGCAAACAGTTGCTTGGTCCTGTGCCAGTAAGACATCATCATTCAAACCAGTTGCTTGGTCCTGTGCCAGTAAGACATCATTCAAACCAGTTGCCTAGTCCTGTGCCAGTAAGACATCATCATTCAAAACAGTTGCCTGGTCCTGTGCCAGTAAGACATCATCATTCAAAACATTCTAATCAAGGGTCATATTTAATTCAAAACATTCTAATCAAGGGTCATATTTATGTCACACAGAGTATAATATAAACATACTATTGAAATAGTTCAGCAAAGATGTCTGACACATATAGTCCATTTTGAAAAGAGTGAAGCTGTGTGACACAGACCGTCCAGTTTGAAATGAGTGAAGCCTTGTGACACAGTCAGTCCATGCAGTTTGAAATGAGTGAAGCTGTGTGACATGGACAGTCCAGTTTGAAATGAGTGAAGATGTATGACACAGTCAGTCCATGCAGTCAGCAAAGATGTCTGACACATATAGTCCATTTTGAAAAGTGAAGCTGTGCGACATGGACAGTCCAGTTTGAAATGAGTGAAGCTGTGCACACCTGATAGAAGACTGCTGCCACTAGTGGTGGTGTGTGGTCCTTGGCCATCAGCTGGTGACACTTGCGCCAGAAGGCCACCCTTGTCTCCAGCTGCTTCCACATGTCACTTGTCTGTAGAGCTGATAGTTCACTGTGCAACTAAAATACAACAATTCATCAATTCCTCATCAGATTCACAATACTTTTCATTTCATTGAGATCACAAACTGGTGAAGCTATCTATATACATATACTACTTACACAAATTATTAGCCATTTATTGTTATAATTACCAATTACTGCATGCTAAATAAATGATTCTAGCGAACAGAAGTAATTACAAATGCTCAGTGACTGGTTGTTGCCATTTTGTTTAAGTTGCAAACAGTGATATGTGGCTACCTTCCTAAAGAGTTATGGATTCGTAAAAATGTTCATCAAAAAGTTAGTAGAGAATAATGAAGTAACAATGAGAGGAGGAATACCAAATCTGGCACGTATGGGTCGGCCTGCTGGCCATGCCAACTGACAAGCAGAAGAAGAATCAGTTGTCACAGAATTCAGTTTCTGATGTGATGAAGGCTACTGATGGTAGCTGAAACGCTTTGAGTAAGTAAATCTAAATAGTTATGATTAAAAGAGGCATGGATTGTTTATCTGTGTGAAATGTTGCTGTGCGAAAGAGCAACACTGACAACCTGGTAATAATGAATACCTGTTGGATAGTGATGTGATCATTTGGAAGAGTGACATTGACAACCTGGTAATAATGATTACATGTTGGATGGTGATCTGATCACCTGGAAGAGTGACACTGACAATCTGGTAATAATGATTACATATTGGATGGTGATTTGATCACTTGGAAGAGTGACACTGACAACCTGGTAGTAATGATTACCTGTTGGATGGTGATTTGATCACTTGGACAAGTGACACTGACAACCTGGTAGTAATGATTACCTGTTGGATGGTGATGTGATCACTTGGAAGAGTGACACTGACAATCTGGTAATAATGATTACATATTGGATGGTGATTTGATCACTTGGAAGAGTGACACTGACAACCTGGTAGAAATGATTACCTGCTGTATGGGTGATTTGATCACCTGGAAGAGTGACTGACAACCTGGTATTAAAGATTACCTGTTGGATGGTGATGTGATCACCTGGAAGAGTGACACAGACAACCTGGTAGTAATGATTACCTGGTACCTGTTGGAAGGTGACACTGACAACCTGGTAGTAATGACCACCTGGTACCTGTTGGATGGTGATGTGATCACTTGGAAGACCAGTAACATCTGCAAACTGGCGTGCAACATCAAACAACTGATGTGTGAGCAGCTGATGGAGACTGTGACGACACACAGCATTGTAGTGAGGATGAGCGCAGTCAGACAGCACGACGTAGTTGAGTGTGACAGGCGTGTCATGAGTGAGCTCATGCAGGCGGTGCAGGTGGCCAACTGGCGGCACTGCAGGACCAATACACATACATCACACAGGTCTGTCTATATCTAAACATTGAAGCTATTTATATGGTTATTTTGACATATCAATAAAAGTATGTACTGTGTACTGCGCAGTTTGCACTGTTGCAATGTGGAGTGCAATGCACAGTGCAGTGCAAAGTGCTATGTATAATGTTGTCCATAGTGTTGTGCAGTGCACAGTGCATGGCAGTGTTCAGTATATGTCAGCACAGTGCAATGCAGTGCATGCATTGTAGTTGTGCGGTGTTGTATGTTGTGTGTGTGTATGTAGTTTATACAGCTGAATGTGTATTGTTATTAACATTGATGTTATTGTCATGGTATTACATGGTAAACCATGACAATATACTGTATTGTGCACCATGGTTTATCTGTTTCAAAACACCATGGTATACCATGGCATTTACCATGGTATATTTTCATAAGGGCAACAGCATTCTAGAAATCTAATACAACAATAACAATGGTTACAAATATTAGACTCATTACCCACACACCTGGCACTGTGAAGCTACATGTGACATTTGCACGGTCAAGAAGTGTCAACAATGTATGTGTTGAGGACACACAGGACACATGTTGCAGACAGTATCTTATGATGGTCACCACCATGTCCTCAACCCAACTCATGGGGACACTGTCATCATCACAGCCGTGATGCTTCTACAACACACAATACAATACAGTGACAGTACAATATGCAGGGCATGTTCCCTGCTCAGGTTAGTGTTGACATGTCATTATTTATAGAGAGACTTTTCAGTGACTGTTGAAGTATTTTGACATGTTTTTTGATGTGCCAAAATTTATTAAACCGCTCTTTCTCTGTTTTGCTGTCTTCGTACAATTCATCACAAACTCACCAAAAAACAAAGTAATTGTAATACTCAGAGCAAGCACCTTAGTAAGCTGCAAATACTAGAATATATGAGCTCCTGACAACATAAATGGTCATTACAACGGACACAAAAGATGGCAATGTATTAATGCAATCCAAATGTATACACTGCTGTAAAACTAACCAAGTGCCCATTCACTTACCTGCTCACATGCCTCCTTCACGTGCACCAAGTGACCCATACATTTACATGCCTTCGTGGGGCGCGATGGCATACTGGTTAGAAGGCCGGACTCTCAATCGAGAGAATCCGGTTTCAAATCCCACTGCGGTCGCTTCGAACCTTTGGCAAGTTTCATCACCCCACGTTGCTACAGTTCACTCAGCTGTATAAATGAGTACCTGGCAATACAGACAGTTGTGGAAATGTGCACGAATAGTCTTCGCACAACTGCAGAATGGCTGAAGGCTTCCCAGAGAAGTTGAGCTAGCCTTGGAATGAACAGGTCTGCCAGGGGGTGAAGTGTAAAGCGCTTTGAGCACCAAGTGCTCCACATACTTACCTGTTCACATGCCTCCTTCAAGTACACCAAGTGCTCCATACACTTACATGTTCATATGCCTCCTTCAAGTACACCAAGTGCTCCATACACTTACATGTTCACATGCCTCCTTCAAGTACACCAAGTGCTCCATACACTTACATGTTCATATGCCTCTTTCAAGTACACCAAGTGACCTATATATTTGGTGCACTTGAAGACATGTGAACAGGTAAGTTACTTACCTGTTCACATGTCTCCTACAAGTGACCCATACACTTACCTGTTCACATGCCTCCTTGAAATGCATCAAGTGCTCCATACACTCACTTGTTCACATGCCTCCTTGAAATGCACCAAGTGCTCCATACACTCACCTGTTCACATGCCTCCTTGAAACGCACCAAGTGCTCCATACACTCACCTGTTTACATGCCTCCTTGAAACGCACCAAGTGCCCCATACACTTCTCTTCTGAGGCATGCTGCATGAAGGACAGGTAAAACTCTAGGAAGCTCAGCAGTTCACATGTCTGAAGAAACAATCCACTTCTTATTTTAAGTACAAGTGAAATAAACAGGTTGTATTGTGGCTAGAGAGTTTACAGTACAAGAGTTTACAGTACAAGAGTTTACAGTACAAGAGTTTACAGTACAAGATTTTACAGTACAAGAATTTACAGTACAAGACCCAAAAATACATCCCAGAGGTAGGTATAATGAACACATAGACAAGTTTCTTTATCATTGTTTGTTCAATCCTCTGACCAGCATGGAAACACATAGGGAAAAAAAAAAATACTGACAAGTATAATGATAGTATACATTCTCCTCAGATAAGGGTGTGAGAAATGAAATGATAATGTGACAATAGAGCATCAGTGACTCACTGGCTGGAATATGGTGAACGCTGTGTGCAGAAGAGGGACCCTGCAGCTTGCTAGTATCACTCTAACCAACTCGGTCAAATCTTCCAGTGTCCACTCCTTTATTGACCTGTCCAGGCCGGTCTTGTCACTCTCCTCTGATAATGATGCATGCAGCCAGCTACACAGACACCAGATGGTGCTGTGACCGTGGTAGCATGCTGCCAGCACTGCCAGGACAGGGTTGTGTAAGTGGATGGCGTAGGCACACAGAGTCCTCCATGGGGCAGACAGAGCATTGCAGACAAACAACAGGTCAAACAAGTCAGTGAAGTCAACGTGGGGGATGAGGCCTGCGAAACAATCAACATTCAACGTGCACAGAATAAATGGCAACCAGAGATTCAAGTAAACTATTACAATGTTGTTCAGGTTGTCTTTTAACAACAAAGTTGTCATCTTACTAAGGCGTTTTTTGGGCGGGATGCACAGGGGCAGGGTACACAGGGGTAGGGTACACAGGGGTGGGGTGTACAGTGGTGGGTTGTACAGTGGTGTGGTGCACAGGGGCAGGGTACAAAGGGGCAGGGTACACAGGGGTGGAGTACACAGGGACAGGGTACACAGGGGTGGGGTGCACTGGGGTGGGGTACACAGAGGTGGGTGCACATGGGTGGGGTGCACAGGGGAGGTGAACAGGGGCAGGGAACACAGATGTGGGGTGCACAGGGGCAGGGTACACAGTGTTGGGGTGCACAGGGATGGGGTACACAGGGGCAGGGTACACAGGGGTGGGGTACAGAGGGGCAGGGTACACAGGGGTGGGGTACACAGGGGCGGGGTGGTCGGGGCGGGGTGGTCAGGCCTGGGCTACATCAAGCCAACTCAAACTTAGCCAGGTTACACTGGGCTCCATTTAAAATTCAATGAAGAAATACCATTTCGCACATTTGGAACAAACATCTACTGTACCTCGTGATATAGATAGGTGAGAAAGAACCGCAGTACCTTGTTGACTGATGGGAATCAACATATCAGCCTCTTCTCCCTCTTCCTCACTGTCTTCGTCCTCACTCTCCCCGTCCATATCCTCACTGCTGCTTGATCCATCTACAGCCAACAACTGCATTCAATTAACACTTCACACTTACACATTGAAAATAACTAATCCTTGCACAAACATTTTCTTTCTGTTTTAAATTTCAAGGCATTGATTAAATTGACATAAGGTAGTCCTTCTGAATATAACTATTATATTACTATTATTAACTGATAGTTGTTACTATTGTTAACTGATAGTTGTCCTCCTTGTCATATTTGAAATAGATATCATAAAACTGCTTATACTCCTCTCCAGATATCATAGCAGGTCCTATCATATTTCAAATAGATATCAGAAAACTGCTTATACAATGATATTCCTCTCCAGATGTCATAGCAGGTCCTGTCATATTTCAAATATATATCAGAAAACTGCTTATACAATGATATTCCTCTCCAGATGTCATAGCGGGTCCTGTCATATTTCAAATAGATATCAGAAAACTGCTTATACAATGATACTCCTCTCCAGATGTCATAGCAGGTCCTGGTCCATTTAACACGATGGTTGAGGTTTCACTCAACAGCAATAGACTTAGACTAAGTCTTAGACCATATACATTTTACAATTCAATCTCTTACAGCCATAAAATTGGTGAATGTATCACATAATTTCATTTAAATCATCAATGCATCGCGAAATAACACATTATTTGCATGCAAGAAATAGCTACGAGGCAGAACATTTCTGCAAATATTGGGCGAGGTGGATAAAAGCGAGACAGACACTGCTTTACATGTTTCAAAGTGTTTGACTATTCTTGGCAATATCTCTGTGGCAACTGACTGGTCCAAATAAGATCTCTGTGGCAACTGACTGGTCCAAGTAAGATCTCTGTGGCAACTGACTGGTCCAACTAAGATCTCTGTGGCAACTGACTGGTCCAAGTAAGATCTCTGTGGCAACTGACTGGTCCAACTAAGATCTCTGTGGCAACTGACTGGTCCAAGTAAGATCTCTGTGGCAACTGACTGGTCCAACTAAGATCTCTGTGGCAACAAACTGGTCCAAGTAAGATCTCTGTGGCAACTGGCTGGTCCATGCAAGTAAGATCTTTGCGGCAACTGACTGGTCCATGCAAGTAAGACCTCTGTAGCAACTGACTAGTCTACATAACATATTTGGCAACTGACTGGTCCAACTAAGATCTCTGTGGCAACTGACTGGTCCAAGTAAGATCTCTGTGGCAACTGACTGGATCAAATAAGATCTCTGTGGAAACTGAATGGTCTTAGCAACATCTATATGTCTAAAAAATCTGACCTATTTAATAGGACATGCGATTAAAAAAAATAATCAGAAGAAAGTTTTGTGCAAGATATTGATATTTTAATTCACTAATAGTTATTTCATCAATTGAATGCAAACAACTTGTTAGAAAAGTATTTCAACTTTTCTATTATCAAATGTAGAAAACATGTTTTGCAAAACTTGGCTATAGGTACAACATATTAAATGTATAAACACCACGGGTCCATTCATTAACTTTCCTGTGATAATAATTATTAATAGTTGATAAATTTTGTCTGCGATAAACATTTTTGGCATATAAATAATGACAATTAATAACCATGAATATTGTAGCCTTGACACTGACTGTGTGGTGTTGAATGGACAGCATTCTTGACACCGATCCTAGCATACAGTTGAGCTCTAACATCTCTGGTTGGCACATCGAGTCTTGGCTGCTGCCCACCATCCACTGTCACATTCTCAAGCACATACTGCAGGTGTTCCTTGATGTGAGCACTTACAAACTTGTGTAGAATGTCTTTCAACTGCAACGTCAACAAAACAATGATTCACTTGCATGTTATGCAAACATAATCAACTACACTATACAATGATATAATTTATAAAATTAAGCACCAAAACAGGCTATATATTAATGACATTAATGGAGTAAACTATAACAAAAGAATATAGCCTTTTCAGGGGCCAGATAGACTGAACAATAAAATATGACCTAATGATGACACATAAACATTTCATTATTACCATCTGCTTATCAGCTAAATAGACTCAGTCAACATAACCTGACACTGACACACTGGCTCATCGAACACAACCTGACACTGACACACTGGCTCATCCAACACAACCTGACACTGATACACTGGCTCATCCAACACACCCTGACACTGACACACTGGCTCATCGAACACAACCTGACACTGACACACTGACTCATCCAATACAACCTGACACAGGCTCATCCAACACAACCTGACACTGACTCATCCAATACAACCTGACAGTGACACACTAACTCACCCAACACAACCTGACACTGACACACTGGCTCATCCAACACAACCTGACAGTGACACACTAACTCACCCAACACAACATGATAGTGACACACTGACTCATCCAACACAACCTGACACTGGCTCATCCAACACAACCTGACACTGACACACTAACTGATCCCACTAAATATGCTAATGTCAACAAACTGACTCATCCAAGACAACACGACAGTGACACACTGACTCGTCAAAGACTACATGACAGTGACACACTACCTCATCCAACATAACTTGACACTGACACATTAATTGATCCCACTAAATATGCTAATGTCAGCTTTCAGTGATATTTCAAGAACATTGTATTATTTGAATGGAAAGACAGATGTGAACTATCAGTAAATCAGATCATCACACTGTTAGAAAGCTGTCTGAACACCACATATTTCATTTATGATGGAGTATTCTACAAACAGAAGAAGGGAGCAGCCATGGGTTCACCGGTCTCTCCGATAGTGGCAAACCTATACATGGAACATTTTGAGGACAGAGCCATCAGAGAAGCACCTCACCCTCCAGACATCTGGTTGAGGTATGTAGATGACACATTCACAGTATTACAAGAGAGCGAAGTAGAACATTTCACACACCATCTGAATTCAATGGATGAGAACATTAAGTTCACGGTAGAACCAGAACAGGACAATACGTTAGCCTTTCTAGACACGTGTGTATGCCTAAATGATGATGGATCAACCAAGGTCAAGATATATCGGAAAGCAACCCACACGGACCAATATTTGAACTGGGATTCTAATCACCACCTAGAACACAAATGCTCAGTAGTCAGGACACTCCTCCAAAGGGCAGAAAACCTGATAACGGAAGGAGAAGACAAGAACACAGAGGTGGACCACATCAAGAAAGTGCTGAAAGCAAACGGTTACAAAACTTGGATGTTTAACACCACGCAACCAACGAGAAGGAAGGAGAACACTACCACAGAAACCAGCAGAAGACAACATGCCATAGGTCTGCCCTACATTAGTAAACTATCAGAACAAGCAGCAAGGATTTTCAAGTCCTATAACATCCCGGTTTACCACAAACCTATCAACACCCTGAGGTCACTGTTGGTACACCCAAAAGACAGAACAGCAAAGGCAGCAAAGTGTGGGGTAGTATATGACATACAATGCCCAGAATGTGACCAACACTACATAGGAGAAAGAGCTAGAACACTTGGCACAAGAATCAAAGAACATCTATCTTGTCGCCAACCCCTATCAGCTATAAGTGAACACAAACTGAACACAGGTCATCAGTGCTCTTTGAAGGACGTCAATATTCTAGACCATGAGGAGAACTGGCACAGGAGAAAAATAAAGGAGGCGATTAACATCCACAGAAACAAACCTACGCTGAACCAAGACGTCGGCCAGGAGCTCCCACCAGTCCTACTCCAGCTTGTGTCACATGACATTGGTCATGTGACACATCCGTAACTTCAGTCTGCTGAAGAAGACTGCGAGATGCAGTCGAAATATCCAAAACAAACTGCAAGTTTCTTGAGAGGTAATTATGATTAATATTGTATTATTTCTTCTCAGCAAAGTTTCTACTTTGAGTACCCATAAAATGCCTAATTTTCTGGCAAATGAAAGGTATGTGAATGGTAAAACCAGACCTGGGGCCGAAGTACTCGGTACTCCTGTACTCGAGTACATTTTTGAAATACTCTTTTATGGTCATGTACTTGTACTCAATGTACTCAGATTTTACGAGTACATTACAAGTACATCTGAGTACTTTTTCAATATGATGTGAAAATTATTTAATTTCTCATTTTATCAAATCATTAACAACTACAACAATAATTTAAAAAAGTATGGTAGCAAATTGTATTACCTGCATATGTATCAAATAATTTTTTTTTAATGTTCTTACATGCATCTCAAAGTCCTGCTTTC
>BSQZ01000067.1:100000-205000 GCA_033239005.1 Lamellibrachia satsuma
GCATAGGGAGACAAGGGTCTCAACCTTTTACTTTCCTCTGAGCGGAGGGAGGCAAGGGTTTCAACCTCCCACTCTCCCCTGAGGGGAAGGAGGCAAGGGTCTCAACCTTCCTCTTTACTCTTAGGGGAAGGAGGCAAGGGTCTCAACCTTCTACTTTCCTCCGAGGGGAAGGAGGCAAAGGTCTCAACCTACTATTTTCATCTGAGGGGAGGGAGGCAAGGGTCTCAACCTTCCACTTTCCTCTGAGGGGAAGGAGGCAAGGGTCTCAACTTTCTACTTTCCTCTGAGAGGAAGGAGGCAAGGGTCTCAACCTCCCACTCTCCTTTGAGCTGAGGGAGGCAAGGGTCTCGACCTTCCACTTTCTTCTGAGGGGAGGGAGGCAAGGGTCTCAATCTTCCACTTTCCTCTGAGGGGAGGGAGGCAAGGGTCTCAACCTTCCGCTTCCCTCTGAGCGGAGGGAGGCAAGGGTCTCAACCTTCCGCTTCCCTCTGAGCGGAGGGAGGCAAGGGTCTCAACCTTCCGCTTCCCTCTGAGCGGAGGGAAGCAAGGGTCTCAGCCTTCCGCTTCTACTATATAAAGCGGAAGGATGGAAATGAAAACTTCAAGTCATGTCGAATGAACGGTAAGTCTGATTGCGTGACTAAGACTATGCCATGTATTATATTGCCCAATATTCTTTAACATTAAATTTACATTCTTGTCTTGTAAAATCATGATGTTTTTTTACGCAACTTGATGCTCGTTGGTGTTCCTGGCGTCCCTGTTGTCGGTTTGCACCATCGGGGGTTCGAGGTTGTTTGTCCCTGTATCTTTAGGGTCCTCGATGTTGTGTTATTCCGGTGGGGTTGTGCGAGCATCCAGACTAGTTTCGTCGAGCCTGTCTGATAGAATATCCCCATTGCTCCCTGGCCTGTCAGCGGCGCGGAGGGTGAAATAAACGTTGCCGGATTCCAGTAATTTAAGTGTAGCCCGCCCTTTTAAGATGTTTGTGAATTTTATATTCAAACATACTCATACTGATGGTATTAAAACAATCAGTAGATAATCTGTTCTGGACTGTTCCATTCATTTATCGGCCTCTTGGAGATCTAGTATTTTTTTTTAAAGCAATGTACACTATTATTTTACTAACGCTGTTTCATTATCCTTTGAAGCCGCAATGCCACATCAAGCATCGCAACTCTACTGACCGGGAGTCAACCGAAAATCACCCTCTACCTCCCGCCTCCTGTCCAACACAGTAAATCTTCCTGAAGTGTCAGCAGGGCTCCCGCTCAGCACTAAACTAATAACAGTAATAATTATTATAATAATTACAACGGCAGAGCGCATACCTTCGCTATGTGGAACAGTTCGCCAGTTGGAACAGACTCATGAATGTGAGATAAGCTGCCGCTTTCATCTGTTTATGTTGTTTCAGGTTTATATTATGAATGGCATTTACTAAGGTAAAAATCAGGAAATTTCAGAAGAAACTTATGTTTACTAAATTTCCTGAATCAGAATGCATCAGAAGCCAAATTGTGCAGCTTGAAAAAATATTTCCGGGAACCCCCCTCCCTCTGGCGCTCTCCCCTAATCCTGGAATCCCCCTCCCTCTGGCGCTCTCCCCTAATCCTGGAACCCCCCTCCCTCTGGCACTCTCCCCTAATCCTGGAATCCCCCTCCCTCTGGCGCTCTCCCCTAATCCTGGAAATCTCCCGGATGCAATGTTCAAAAGGTTGGGATGCATGCCACATTGCTATGATACTCCAGGCTGCAGTTACGTGGAAAATAAATAGAGACCGGAACACAACAGCTGCGTGTTTGCTGTTTTAAAAGACGTCTAGAGTCTTAAGGCAACAGAACACACCAAAAAGAACCTAAATACAACATCCGCATGTTGGAGGGGAAACCCACCTCCCGAACCCTCCCCCACGCGGCGTTGCCACAAATTACCTGCTACTTTTGCTTTTACAAATGTTTGCATGAATGCAATTACACACAATAATCAGTTAATTAGTAATAGTTAGTTACTCCTTACAGACATTGGATGGGAAACTCCCAAACAAGAAAAGTCAGAAGATTCTGCATATTATATAAGATGGGACATACCTTGATAGATATGTAGATATATAAATACACCAAACACACTACAAAGGCAAATATATAACTCAACTGTGTCATATTCAGCGAACCAATTTTAACATACATCTGACAATTTTTTTTTAAATTGCGGCTAAGAATGTTTCCTTATACTTCCTGTGATCCCTACGATAAGAAGATTGTCTTAGCAAATTACGCGTTTAATGTCATGCGTAACGCCCTCCTAAATGTTACACCAACCCCTATGGGGTAACTCAGCTGCATCTGACTGATACATTTGTAATCTGATATGCGTGCTTGTTCTGACAAAGCGTTTATTACACGCACGTGCCTGACCGACGACAGTTCGAGATCACATTCGATGCTCTCGCCCGGCGATTAAAACAAATCTGTCACATTTGTTTGGTTGATGTCGGTATTTTATCTTCAAATTATGTATAAATCTGTACACCATTTTCATTGCTTTACCGCCCTTATGAAAATATACCATCGTATTCCATGTTAAAATACCATATTGTTTTGTAAAAGGTAAACCATGGTATACCATGCAATTACAATACACAACATATAAAAAAGCATGGTCTACCACAGTTTACCACGTAATGTCATGGTATACCACGGTATTACATGCAATACCATGTAATATCATGGTATACCATGCATTCCTACTCAGACTGAGTGTCAACATTTATCAGGCTACAAAATAGATCTACATAAGAAAACTCCGCAAGGTTTTGTCCGAAATCTGCCTAGGATCAAACGTATTTGCTCTTTCACCGCCGCTGTAAGTTTGTCATTGCATGTTAAAATAAGTGTAAGTTCGCTATATACTAAAGAGTAGCATGTCTTCCTCTTAGGTTAACATAACTTCTTAAATATAAGGCAAAAGCAGAAATTATTCATCGTGAGCAATCACGCAAATGTTGATAGCCTGTACATGCAATTGTATTGACACAATGTGATCCTGTAAAATATATATCTCTCAACTGGCAATATGTATGACAGGTTCATACAAACGGTTCATATAAATCGGGAATACCCATACCTTGATTGCTGCTGGTTTGCACAAATGATAAATTACACAGCCTTTACGTCTTTACGACTACATTTCGTAGTCATAGCACCTAACTGGTTGGCACATCTTGTTTTTAATACATACCATTAATCATGGTCCATAAAAGGTGGCCAAATTATTGTATGCCCTACTTGACCTTAGTTTCAGCCAACTCTCTGTGTACCCCCGGAAAACCTCTCGCTTATCTGGGGCTATGCGTACTCCAGGTTGGGAACCCCTGGTTCACAACATAAAGCCAAAACGCTACCAGTTTGTTATTTCGACTCAAGAATAATGTGCACTACCAACGAACTTCCGAGTCTAAACTGCGTCTAGCTGACGCCATCTTAGTATACGGAGTGTCACTGAAGCGATGCATTGTGGGAATGAAATTAAGCAGCCCCTCTCCCCAAGTTCATATTTGCATACCAACAACAACTGAATGTAACGTCAGTCGCGTGTCCACATGTGTCCGACTTTATTCATAAGATGATGACGCAATATCAAGTAGGCGTCGCATTATATATACTCACATACGAAAGAAAAACGGTCCTATACACGATTTCTAAAATTGTATTGGCAGTATCAGAACCACTCCACTGTTGTATCGCATTGAACAAAATCACGGGACACAGGTGTTGCTCAGTCTTCAGTGTTACGCGACAAAAGTAAACGCGAGTGTATCGTGTCCTGCATGGCTCAAACACAACCTGTCATCGATCTAATTTAAGCAACGTCTTGACCATTTCCCTGATAAAGCTGCTGGACTGAATATTCAAACAATTGGCGCAATTGTAAATACACTGGCTCATACAACTAATTCCTGCATAACATATATTTACACAAGTCCGCATATGGATAGTAACAAACACAGACTGTGTGTATGGTGTGTGTCCTCGTTCTGAATGTACACAGTCCAGTGATTAAAAATGATGATATATTAAAAAAATACACTGTTTTTCAAATCACTAACATGAATGCTTACATATGATAACCCAACAACTATATCGGTCTGTTATTAACGAAGTCCCCGGTTGGCGGGATCTACTCCGGTGTCCTCGGTTGGCACCATACACGTGTATGTGTGTGTCTGTGTGTGTGTCTGTGTGAGTTCGTGCATGTGTGTGTGCGTGCATGTGTGTGTGCGGGTGCACATACATGCTTGATTGCATGTGTAGTGTGTGCAAGCAAGCAAGGTGTGTGTGTACATGCATGTGGTGTGTGTGTGTGCATGTGTATGCATGTGTGTGCGTGCGTGCGTGCGTGCGTGCATACTTGTGTGCATGTGTATAAGCATGTATGTGGTGTGTGTGCATGTGTGTATAAGCATGCATGCATGCATGCTGGCAGCTCACCAGTTGATCTGGTGTTTCTCAAGGTGCCATCTGGTGGCAGCTTTCAGCTGTAGCAGAGCGCTTTCAGTGGACTTTTTTTGGTGTCTTGCACAGCCTTGTAAGAGAGTTGCTGGAACAAAATAGTGATTTGATATGATACTTGTTATATCTCCTTCTTCAGTTCAGTGTCAAATTATTATTTACATCTATTCAAAATAGTAACTAGTAACGCATGATTAAATGTTTTAATCTGCTTCTGCTGTCAACGAACTATTACTTGTACCAGTGTTGTTGCCTAATACAATGTCATAACCATTGATGATGTCACTACTGCAAAATGGTTATTTCAAATTACCAATTTGATCAGTATAAATAAAATCATTGTGCTAGAAGTATTATTAATCAACTATTTCATCTGTCGCCCAGCACCTGTTTGCTGCTGGATAAACTTTTCTGTCTCCTTCCTCTGTTCAATGTCGCCACTGGCTTCGCAGCTACAGCGATGTGTGTAGATCTCATTGGCTGCCTCCAGATGGATGCGGATGACAGTCGAGTCGTGGCCAAGCATCTCAGCAAATGCAGTGCATGCTGCGCCAATGTGTGACTGGTGGAAATACTTCAGCGCCAGCCAATGACATCTCTTGCATGCAGAGTGTATTCTATGAATGGAAATATGCTTTAGCATTAATATTCAAATTTATACAATAAAAAATTTACCAAAACAACCAACCAACATATTTATACAGTAAAGCAGCATTAGTTTATATTAAAATTATCATTTTCTTCATTAACTGGTGTATTCCTAGCAGTCACAGGTATGTAATCTAGGTGACAAATATAACTGTATTGTTATTAATTATAAGAAAACCAGCAACAAACCCTGCAGCCACACACACACGCAATTTTTAATTAGTTCCTCCTGCTATCTCGTACCTGATCCCACTAAACTGTGTGAAATATTTTAGCAAGTAGTGCAGCATTGTGTTACTCACAACTTAGCTCTGATCAACTTGACTCCAGCTGTCAGCTGTGATGCAACAAATGTGCCAAACGCAAAACTTGGACGTCCCAGCTTGAGGAAGTACATGAAGCCAAGTGTATCAGTGCGAGCATATCTCAACATGAGTGACTCTTGCGAGAAGTGCAGTAGCTCCTTCAGTGAATCTAAACAAACAATGATGGCAACATTGATAATTATATAATATTACTGATTGGTCTTTAATATTTGGCTGTGTGGGGAGCGGTGGTCTAATGGTTAGAGCGCCCGCCTGTCGATCGAGAGGACGGTGGTTCGATTCCACCTCTGCCATTTCGAAGCTTGGGCAATTTCATTCACCCCACTTTGCCTATGTCTTTCGGAAGAGACACTAAAAGCCGTTGGTCCAAACTCCTGCGTTAGCTCAAGATTGGGTTGTTTGGAGTATAACTACTTGAGACTTGAGGATATTGGACAGTCAAGGGCGCTGCAATTTTGAAATTTGGACAATTTCATTCACTCCATACAACCTAACTTTAGTGGCCAGACTGTTGTTATTCTATCAACCAAACAACCTACCTTCAGTGACCAGACAGAATGTTGTTTTGTCAACCAAACAACCAATCTTCAGAGGCCAGACTGTTGGTGTTCTGTCAGCCAAACAACCTACCTTCAGTGGCCAGACTGTTGGTGTTCTGCCAGCCAAACAGTCGAGAAAGATCAAATGCTGTGTTCCCCTGAAACCAATATAAAGACAACTCAACACCACTGGCCTGTCCCACTGCATTGCTGCTTGATCACAGGCACATAATGACTTTTGACATTAAAATGAGACAAGACTTAAAATCACCCAAGATAAGCAATCATAACATTTCTTTGTGCTATAAAAGATAATAAATAAATTCTTTAACATTTAATTATCTATTATCAAATAAAATTAACACAGACAGAAAAACATGACAATTGGAAAACTGGTTGAACTGCCAGAAGAGATCATCATAATTTTACGAATACCAATAAAAATAGTTCATAACATCAATATTAATGAATACACATTTTCATATAATATAATTTAACATTTCATCTCACAATAATTCTGATGTCACATGTGGTCTCCACTCATGCACCAATTGATATAATTATGTTGCCATGTCGATCTCATGTTGTGCACTTTGCCAACTCACACATCTCATGTCATACACCTTGCCAACTCACAGATTTCATGTCACATACCTTGCCAACTCACACAGATCTCATGTCACACACCATGCCAACTCACACAGATCTCATGTCACACACCATGCCAACTCACTGATCTCATATTATACACCATGCCAACTCACACATACCTCATGTCACACACCTTGCCAACTCACACATATCTCATGTCGCACACCTTGCCAACTCACACATACCTCATATTGCACACCTTGCCAACTCACACATACCTCATGTCGCACACCTTGCTAACTCACACATACCTCATGTCACACACTTTGCCAACTCACACATATCTCATGTCACACACCTTGCCAACTCACACATAGCTCAATTCACACACCTTGCCAACTCACACATAACTCATGTCACACACCTTGCCAACTCACACATATCTCATGTCACACACCTTGCCAACTTACATATATCATGTCCCACACCTTGCCAATTCACACATATCTCATGTCACACACCTTGCCAACTCACACATATCTCATGTCACACACCTTGCCAACTCACAGATCTCATGTCACACACCATGCCAACTCACAGATCTCATGTCCCACACCTTGCCAATTCACACATATCTCAAGTCACACACCTTGCCAACTCACACATATCTCATGTCACACACCTTGCCAACTCACATATCTCATGTCACACACCTTGCCAACTCACAGATCTCATGTCACACACCATGCCAACTCACAGATCTCATGTCCCACACCTTGCCAATTCACACGTATTTCATGTCACACACCTTGCCAACTCACACATATCTCATGTCACACACCTTACCAACTCACACATATCTCATGTCGCACACCTTGCCAACTCACAGATCTCATGTCACACACCATGCCAACTCATGCAGATTTCATCACTCACCATTCCAACTTACACAGATCTCATGTAACAGACCATGCCAACTCACACAGATCTTGTGTCACACACCTTGCCAACTCACACAGGTCTCATGTCACGCATCACCGACCTGCAGCAAACTGTACACAGTGACATCTGGTGAACTGGCTGGGACATCACTGGAGATGTCGTTTACAGGAAAGAATGCTCGCTGAAGTCTTGGAAACTGAGAGAGTAGCGTTGACATCCTCTCTGTCATCTCATGCCTTTCTACCAGCTGACAGCAAGAGGTACATCAAATAGAAGAAAACTGTATGTATGAATGTAGCACGGATTTACATAAGTAAAGTAATAGTGTACATGTGTATGTATAACAGGCATGGGGCAATTGACTTGAAAAATTAATTAATTAAATTACAATTAACTCAGAAATATTCCAATTAAATTAAATTAAATTAACCTCACACATTTCTCAGTTAAATTAAATGAAATTAAAATACCCTCCCAAATTCTTCAATTAAATTAACAATTAACTTTAATTCAATTAACAATTAAATTACGTTTTGGTAGAACTGCAGATTACATTCATATGTCACTGTTTTTGTAAGTTTAAGCACTTGATCATCATTGAAATAATATGCTACTTATTATTTACACATTTTATAACAGTTCTAAAATCACAAGTAGGTTCGTAAGCGTTACTGCCACAACAGTACAGTGTTCATGTATATTGATGGAATTACTTTACTTATTACATCTGAGGAACATTATTATTATCATCAAACAAATCTGAACATTATTGTTGACTTATAAAAGAAATGTGTTCTGTAACTTTGTTGGAAAAAGATGTGCTTATACAATATTTATATACCAAGACATTTGTTCATGGGGTATTTGATCACATTTTAAAAGTTGTAGATGCTTGTTAAAATTAATGTTTTTCTGAAAGGAATGTAAAGTTGTGGTTGAAGATTTGCAGGGTGTGGAGTTTCCTCCTATATTCAACCACCAAATTAACAAAACCGGGTAACTACATGCATAATTTCTATGCACCAAGTTGTTATTTATGCAGTGTTTTAATGTTAAATCATTAGCTTTCCCCTTTATACACTAGCATTTAAATATTTATACACAATGTGTATCACTAGAACTGGCATGCTGTTGATTCCAGTTGGCACTGTAAAAAGATCCCAAACTGAAAGCTATTTTACGTTTCTCTGCATGTTATATTATTATGTACACTTGCAGATGTACAGAAAAATATAGATACATAGTGTAATGCATAAATCAAATGCATAGGTCCACTTGGTTGCAAGTTGCCAACCAAACATGTTTACTTTAAATAGAAATCAACTAATCACACTACCAGATGACATTCTATTGTCTCCGCCTTCCCTCCAATTCACAGGTGCCTGAATGGCCAGCCCACTCCAGTTGGTACAGACAGTATTAGTGCTCTTTGATGTTCTCTCTCCCATTAACACATGCCTTAACTTGATCTCTGTCAGGCTAATGACTGGAATAGTGACTGCGGGTTTTTTGGAAATGCCTGGGAAACATGGGTGTGAACCAGACATGCCAAGTTCGGAAGGCCCGAAAGGGGTAGATTAGCGCGTACGACAAAAATTTGGGGTCGCAATTAATGGATAAAAAACAGCAGTGAAATAGCAGTGAAAATAGCTAGATGCTCAACTTTTCAATTACATAAACATACACAGCATATACTTCTAATACACAAGAAATGACAATTATATATAATAGAAATAATTAATAATATGTAAAAAAATGCATTGCCAAAAAATTATAAATCATGTAAAAAATACTAAGAACGATGCAAGGTCCATAAAATTAAGGTAATGGACAAAAACAGTCGTCAAAACAATAAAATACTCCACATTTCAATTACGCAAACATGCACATTCTATACTTAAATGTTCAAATGATAAAAATATATAAAAATTATACAACAATAATTACAAACAGACTAGACATGCAGCAATGCAAAAAACAAGCACAAATCAGCATGAAACATCACGTTGATAAAAAGGCACTTAATAAAGTACAGATTACAGAATAATACTGTTAAATAAGGCAATACTGATAAATAAAATAAAAATACCATGCCAGAAATATACAAAGCTATACACAATTCTGACTGAGATTGATAAATATAAATGTAAAAACTGCCTGGAATGTGTAAATGATATAAATAAAAAATACCCTAATGTATAAATACACAAAATGCAAGCAACATAGATACAGCTGTACAACAAAATGCTCTAAATAAAATTCACACTCTCTCCTGTGCAGAGCTAGTGCACAAGTCATTGTGTGACGTGCACGCGACACATGCCAGCCGCAGTGTGCGCTCACAGCCACAGGGAGCGAACTCGGTACAGATAGTGTCCTCGTTCAACTTGCACTTCAGCAGTGCTGACAGAGTCGAATTCCCCAACTGCGAACGCTGCTCGGTGAAGATCTTCTTCACTATGCTGAAGGTCCTCTCTGGAGCAGCGTTCGAGTTGGGGGATCATCAGCAGTGCCTTCGCCAGCATACTGGGACGAGCCAACGGCAAAATGCATGTTCGCCGATCGCGAACTATTTCCGACCCACGGATAATCGGCCTCGAAGGCAACCTTGTATGCGTTGGCATACTTTGCCTTCTTAGGCGGTGCCCGTGGCTTAGACGCCGAGGCGCACTTCATCCTGTATTGTAGATAGAAATAATAAATTTAAACTGTTCTGGCGGGGAGTTGTACTTGCTATAATTATATAGCATAGATCATGAGGGCGCGTAGCTACGATATCATTGATCGTCGGAATCGCGGCTGAGATTTAGATTCAAACGGGGTCTACCGGAAAATTGACATTTTTCGCTCACCAGTGCCGATTTCACCGATAAAATTTTTTTCCCCCCAAAATCGCACAAACCGGTATAAATTTTCTACCGACCGGTAGACCGATAGAAGAAGTGAAAAACCGGTAGTCTACCGGTAAAACCAGTAGACTTGGCATGTCTGGTGTGAACTATCCAGTAATACCAACTGTTAAATGAACAATTAATTGAGAGTTAATTGGGAATTTGTCAATTAAATTAAATTAACCCCTTTTGGTGAAGTTAATTAATTTAATTAAATTAATCTAGCCTTTCTGTTAAAGTTAATTAATTAATTAAATTAACTTAATTGAGTTAATTAACAAATTAACAATTGCAATTAACCCATGCCTGATGTACACTCATACATGACTCATACATGACTAATAGTATGCATGTGATTATATGAAAGGTGAAACTCAGGCATTATAAAGTTATGAATGATTTTCTTTTAAACACAACAATGACTAGTTCCTCTTCTGCTCGCCAGTTGGCTTGGCGAGCAGAAGTGGAACTAGTCATCCCAGAATTCCTGATGAAGGGTTGAGTAAGTAATCTCAATAGTTGTGTTTAGAAGAAAATCTTTATATCTACCAACTTGATGAACAGTTTCATGAATTCTAAAGTTAACTTGACAGATGAACAATATCATGTAAAGCATTGACCATCATATTACAATGTTGGCACGTGTGTATTCTTTTCAACAGTCATTTTCTGTTTTGTACTATAACATATAATTAATCTATACAATGCTTACTTTAAAAATACATTCAGTTGAAATGTATTATTTAAAAATGAATGTAGTTATAGTTATTTGGCAAACCTGGTGAAGGGTATGGCTTGAGAAAGTGAGGGTGGCAAGGGCGCCAAGTGGAGCACCCTGTTCAACCATTGTGTTGAGGGTATGCACCAAAGACTCCAATTCTAATCCTTCAGTTGTCACACTTGCTCTCAGCATGCACTGCAAATCTGTAACATACATCACTTATTACACTGGCTTAGATTCACTCTACAAATCTGTAACATACATCACTTATTACATTGGCTTAGATTCACTCTACAAATTGTTTAGCATATAAATACTGGTTAAATTTCACCCTACAAATTGCTTTAGCATGTAAATATTGGTTCAAATTCGCTCACCAAATTGTTTTAGCATATCAATTTGGGTTGAAATTCACCCTACAAATTGTTTGCATCAAGCAATACATGTAAGTTTGCATGTTAACATACATAAATGTGAATGCAATATGGAAGATATTGGACTAAAATGGGGGACTTCATTGTAATGATGAAAATGGGAATAATGTGGTGGAATGTGATGGCACACCGAGAGAGCTGGTTGAAGAGCTATGTACAAACCACTTTTTAATTAAACATTAGGCAATGAGGGAATTGTATAGTTCAACATATTTTGTGCATTATTTGCAGCAAGGTCAGAATACTTCTAAGAGAAGTCTACTTGAGTGAATACTTTACCTTGTTGTTGGTGGAGAAAGTGTCATTGAAGAAACTAGAAGTTGAGGAAATGGAAGTTGAGACATAGCAGCTGGAAGGAGTAGGAAGACAACGAAGACCGAGAAAAAGGCAACATCAGGGACACAGTGCAAGAGAGAGCTATCTTAGTCATTAGATGACAAATGGAAAGTGGTTATGTGGCCAGTCAATGTGAGTCACTGCTGAATGGGAGGAATCTCACCAAGTGGCCTCCTCGAGAGTTTCCTGAAGCACAGCAGAGTCTGCATCCAGTCCTTGTCTTGTCCAATCGCAGCAACACCATAGTCAGTCTCACACAACCTGCATATAAACATGGTCAAATCAAGACTGAGTGGGCTTAACTGGCTGTTATCTCAATGTTAGCTGACAGTTTTGACTTGACTGTCTGTTACCTCGGAGTTGGCTTGACTATCTGTTGCATCAGTGTTTTTGGCTTGATTGTACGTTACCTCAGTGTTGGTCTGACTGTCTGTTACCTCAGTTTCGACTTGACTGTCTGTTACCTCAGTGTTGGTCTGACTGTCTGTTACCTCAGTGTTGGTCTGACTGTCTGTTACCTCAGTGTTGGTCTGACTGTATGTCACCTCAGTGTTGGTCTTACTGTCTGTTACCTCAGTGTTGGTCTGACTGTCTGTTACCTCAGTGTTGACTTGACTGTGACAACACTGAGGAAACATGCAGTCAGTCCAACACTGAGATAACAGACAGTCAGGCCAACACTGAAAAAACAGACCAGTCAGTCCAACTCTGAGGTAACAGATAATGTGTATGCTAACTTTATATCTAACTGTTAGCTTTATGAATTGCATATACAGTATTAGATGTCATTTTCATTAGCAAACAACAACACAATCATTCAAATTATAACACATTTACATTATAATTGCTCCAATGAACAAGACAAATAGTAAGGAGGCTTGATGAGTGCCCAGTTGCTTGCTGTATCATCTGAACAGCTTGAAGTGTATGCCTTCTGTCTAACTGAACATGCTGGACTGTGGCAATGGCGATACAGTAAAGCCCTGGCTTCTACCTTACTCCAACTTTCTTTGCACCAACCCTAACATTCCCCTTCCTATAGATGATTGTTTAAAATTAATTAATGAGCCCACTAGCTCTGATGCTGGTATAGAAACATGGTCACTTACTGCCAATAGTCGAGGTAGAACCACAGCAACTGAGGCAGACTGTTTGTGATGAACCATTGGATCAAGTGTTTATGTAGGTCAAGAATGTGCACTGAATGTGTGTCTGGGCGACACTCCACCAGATGGGGCTGCTGTATAATGCCAGTGATTCTGGTAAGTCGCTTAACCAGGAGTTGCATATCCCACAGTTCTGTGTCACACAGGATGCCATGACTGCAAGGTGACATGTATTAGAGACAATTGATTATTTATGTGGCATTAATATCTTTGAGAAATTCTAATTGGTGATCAGAACCTATTTTTTCATGACACTAAAAACTGTGTTAAAGTGTATACGACATAATAATGATGTACACGAAACACTAGAAATTACTAAACTAAAATTTACTGCTCATTCCAGTACTGGTAGTCAAAACAAAATGCAGTGGTGAAAATTAATGCGTATTACAAAGTATTATTTAACCCATTAGGACTCAGGATTTTATTAAAACATGCCACCATGTTCCCAGGATTTCTGGCAAATTTCAAGCGATTTTACCTCCTTGTGTACAAAAATCTGTAGAAAAAAACTATTCAATATTGGCAATTACAAGTTGTGTTTATTTTGAAGAGTAGTAATTTCTCCACATGCATGTATACATAGTTATTGGATATATTAATAAAATGTTGAGATTTGATCACAATTTGCAAAGACAAATTAGTACGTGTTAAAACATTGAAAGTTGCGACTGACATTTGACAATGATCCCATGCTATAACCCTACGCAACTCAGCGAAGAAAATGTAGCTATATGTGTTAGCTTTGCACCAATGAAAACATTATCAAATTCTGAGGGTTATTTTTCAGGTTACACCATATTTTATCATGACAAATATAGAAATAAAAATTTTCAAGATAGCGTGAACAAAACTGATGAAAATCAAGATTTCCGAAAGGGCAACACATGCATGTAACAAGCTGTTGTTGTTGCAAAATGTATCCGCTAGGGTGTGGCAAAATTTGGTAGTGTTTAGTTCAGTAGTTATTCGCCAGGATTTTTTTTAATAGTGGGTCCTGTATGCGGCAGGTGGCGGCCATTCCAGGACTGCACAGAGAAGCCGGCCGCAGCCGTTGTGTGGTCTAATGGGTTAACTAAGCATACAAATTTAATTCTTGGATATTTTGTGTATAAAATGTAAGCATTTTGTTACTGATAAAAGTATTTCTAATAGGATGGCGTCAGCTAAATCCATGGTTTCTGATACACAGCATCTAACACAACTTAACTTGTACAATTATATTAATATGAGGTATACATCTATCTAAACTGATATGTAGTAAGATGTAATGGCTATAAGTTACTGCAACTATCAATACTAATAAATAATCAATGCCAAAGCACTAGCTCATTGAATAGAATCTTCTTTGCCGGGGTTTCTCTAAATGTTATCACGGCGTGGACACTGAACAATAGAGCTATTTTTATACGAGGCCTATGTGTGTGTGTATGTGTGTGTGTGTTTGTGAACGTGTGCATGTGCATGCACATGTGCAGGAACACGTATGTGCATGGGACACTTTGGTTACTTGCCAAGCACAGCACTCTTTAGACAAACTACAGAGGAAGAGATACATTTCAGATTCCTGTAAATGTTTTAACATAAACAAATCTGCCATAGTGCTAACCGTATTGAAACATCAATTTCTAAAGTAAATATTTAAGTACCATTTTGTTATTAGTACCTGGCTAATGCATCCAGCAGGGTATCTGTGAGGTAAGCTGGACATGTGATGAGTGCACTATCAATTACAGACACATCAAGCAACATGTTATATGGCCAGACATGCTGGGATGCAACTGCAGTGCTCCCTGCTGGCCAGGATGTCTCCTCGGTGAAGGCACACTCGATCCAAGTGAGCAACGGCTTCAAGTGATGATGTCCACACAGATACTTCCAGACCACAGCTGCTGGCAGCTCCAGCAACTTCTGGTTCACATCTGAAAGTATTTCACACATCTTCAGCTAATATAACAGACAGTCAGGCCAACACTGACATAACAGACAGTCAAGCCAACACCAAAGTCACAGACAGTCAAGTCAACACTGAGGTAACAGACAGTATTGTTGTGCATTGTACGGATCTCAACTATGGCCACTGTGGCATGACAGTGTTAACAAGATGTGCATACAGTGGCGTAATGTTTTGCGCAACATGAGTGCTACCATATGGTTCCCACAGAGATTTAATACCATTAATTGCTGAATATGTACCTTGAGATGTTGCTTTGGTCTTTAGGTTTATAGTTTAAGTTTTACAGAACAATGACATTTGCTTATAGGTCCATTATGGGCCAGAATGCAAGACACATTATGTCCAAATATAACGTGACATACCATGAACTATCGTATATGCCTATAAGTGCTATTAAATATAGATGTAAAGAAATATGGAATATCAATGTAAATGCTACATACTATGACTATGGAAATATGATTTCTGAATTGGTGGTAACGAAAGATTGTAACAATGACACTGTCTTAAATAAGGAAGAATGTAATACTGTGATTTCATATCTAAGCACAATATAATTTGTTTTCTAACTGCTGTTTCTTATATGGAACTTTATAATTTGTTCAACATGTACATGTTTGTGCATCTTGAGTCCGAATAAAGATGGTAATAATAATAATCATCCTTGTCTTTCAATATCAAGTTAGGTTATGACTAATGCTGTCAGAAACTGGGCGACACTCTTTTGTAATTATATATCCAAGTGAATAACATTGTCACATTAAAACTGTCAAGCAATCCTAAATATAAATCAAACATAAGAAGTTACAAGTGCCTGTACATTAAACTTATTTTAATAGTGGATAATACTGACCCACCTCTTCTGTTGAACTTATACATACTGGAATAAATTTACCAACTTATCCCATTGACACCCTGCATCAGTAAAACATGTTGACCCAAGCTTCACGTAGGTGGTATTCTTCAGTTAAAAGAGTTGATCCACCTTTCCTGTTGAAACCCTGCTCCAGTGAAGTACACCAACGCATCTTTCCTGTTAAAACCCTGCTCCAGTGAAGTACATCAACCCACCTTTCCTGTTAAAACCCTGCTCCAGTGAAGTACACCAACCCATCTTTCCTGTTAAAACCCTGCTCCAGTGAAGTACATCAACCCACCTTTCCTGTTAAAACCCTGCTCCAGTGAAGTACACCAACCCACCTTTCCTATTAAAACCCTGCTCCAGTGAAGTACACCAACCCACTTTTCCTGTCGAAACCCTGCTCCAGTGAAGTACACCAACCCACCTTTCCTGTTGAAACCCTGCTCCAGTGAAGTACACCAACCCACCTTTCCTGTTTAAACCCTGCTCCAGTGAAGTACACCAACCCACCTTTCCTGTTGAAACCCTGCTCCAGTGAAGTACACCAACCCACCTTTCCTGTTGAAACCCTGCTCCAGTGAAGTACACCAACCCACCTTTCCTGTTGAAACCCTGCTCCAGTGAAGTACACCAACCCACCTTTCCTGTTTAAACCCTGCTCCAGTGAAGTGCACCAACCCACCTTTCCTGTTGAAGCCCTGCTCTAGTACAATGCACTGTTGAGTGTCCATGTCCCACTTGGTGACCCACTCAAGCAGCAGGTGGATGTAGCTGGTTGTCTCTGAGTTTGTCATATCGACAGGTGCTATCTCACCACAAATCTGCTGCAGTGCTGCCCCCTTGGTGCAAGATGCATCAACCATCACATTTCGAACCATCACAATCTCTTCCTCCCAGTGACTGAAATGTTAAAACAGTTATTACTAATATAAAATATATTATTAGGAAAATATTATTCAACAACAGCTTATCGTGATCTACCACCGGTCAAAATTATTTATGCTCCAGTAGCTGCTGACAAAACATTTGTAATAAACTAAACAAAACTGATACAGAAGAATATTACAACATTCTGAATATTATGTGGAGTCAATGGTAGATAACATTTTTACACACCTTCCTCCAGTCTTCAGAAAATAATTCTAATGAACGTGATAAAACAGACTATTTCACTATTTCTCGGTTTAAATAAAAACCATATACTCTCATTTGTAATGCTTTAATTCTACACGGTACTAAATTTTACTTGTATATTTATGCCTTAAACTCACAACCCTTAGGAAGAATGTATGCTTTATAATGTTTATCATAAATAAAAATATGTATTATTATTATAAAGCACAACCTAAATGTTCCTTCCGTGCGAAGTAGTTTGGCCATTTCAAAAGAGGTACATGAATACATCTGTTCAATCTGATGCATATAATCCAGTGTCTGGAGCTCCTCTGCAGTCATGTGACCTTTCTGCTGTAGTCTCGCAGCAATGTAGTCCCGCAGCGACTTCTTGGTAGTGTAATAACAGATTTCACGGAGTTTGGTGGGAACATGAAATCCCTGAAAAAATATGCAGATGTTTTTA
This sequence comes from Lamellibrachia satsuma, assembly GCA_033239005.1. Taxonomy (NCBI): domain Eukaryota; kingdom Metazoa; phylum Annelida; class Polychaeta; order Sabellida; family Siboglinidae; genus Lamellibrachia; species Lamellibrachia satsuma. The sequence goes on from BSQZ01000067.1 coordinate 117,508, forward strand.
TTTAAGTTTTACATCTGAATGAGTTCCTACCGTGTTACAATTACAACTAGCTCTACATTTGAATGAGTTCCTACTGTGTTACAATTACAACTGGCTCTACATCTGAATGAGTTCCTACTGTGTTACAATTACAACTGGCTCTACATCTGAATGAGTTCCTACTGTGTTACAATTACAACTGGCTTTACATCTGAATGAGTTCCTACTGTGTTACAATTACAACTCGCTCTACATCTGAATGAGTTCCTACTGTGTTACAATTACAACTGGCTCTACATATGAATGAGTTCCTACCATGTTGCAATTACAACTGCCTCTACATGTGAATATATAGCACAGTATCCAGTCTTTGGGACTGCTCAAAGCACTTTACACTTCACCCCCTGGCAGACATGTTCATTCCAATGCCATTTCAACCTCTCTGGGAAACATTCAACCACACTGCAATTACTGCGCGAAGACTATTGGTTGCGATATCCATCTCTGTAGCCAAGTACTCATTTATACAGCTGAGTGAACTGTGGCAACGTGGTATGAATGAAACTGCCAAAGCTTCGAAACGGCAGCATGAGGATTCGAACCTGGGTTCTCTCGATTGAGAGCCCGACGTTCAAACAATTACAACTGGCTCTAGTTCTGAATGAGTTCCTACTACATTACAATTACAACTGGCTCTATACCTGAACAAGTTCCTACCATGTTACAATTACAACTGGCTCTATATCTGAATGAGTTCCTACCATGCTACAATTAACAAGCTTAGTAGAAAAGTCATAGTTAGCAAGTATATTATTGTTAATATTAAATTAAATCCTAAATAACCCTGCCTAGTGTTCCTTTGAACACAAAACAGCCTTATTCAAGGCTAATGTAGCAATCAAATTAAGACTAAATTATGTGATGGTGCCGTGAAAATGGCAGGTAAAGGCCACCAGGCATTTAATATGCAACATTTGCAGCAACTGGGTGGAGGGGATGTGTGAAGATGGTTGAACTAGAGGTGGAGTTGGAACAGCTCAGGCTGATCATTGTGGCAATGGTGGGAAGGGAACAGGTGGGTTGTGCCAGTGGTTCCGGTGGGGGGACAGTAGATGACAAAGTGGGGGAAGACAATGAGAGAGATGCTAGGGAGAGCTCACCTAAGCCTAGGAGGAGGCTGAGAGGACGTAAGGAGACGGGACGTAAGAAGACAGGACGAAAGGAGACGGGAAGGAAAGAAACGGGAGGGAAGACAACTGGATCGAAGAAGAGAGGAGTGGGGGAGACAGGAGCGAAGGAGACAGGATGGAAGGAGACGAGAGTGAAGGTTATTCTGAGGCAGTAACAGAGGGGGTGAGGAAGAGAGCGAGGGTGTTTGTGGGGGACTCAGTAGTTAGGAAGACCGACAGAGTCTTAAACAAGGGAGATGACGTGGTGGTTTGCTTGCCTGGGGCCAAAATAGAGGCGATAACTCAGAGGGTAGAAAACATTGTGGGTTAGGGCAAGGGTTGATCTACTTTAGTACATGTACGGAAAAATAATGTAGAGATGGAGGGTACAACTGCCACAGTTAGGAAATACAGGCAGTTGGTTAGAACACTAAAGCAGACGTGGGTTGAGCAGGTAATACTGTCATGGATTTTAGCAGCAGATAGTGGCATGGGTAGCATAACAAATATTTTTGGTAGTAAACATTGTTTAAACTAGAAGCGCAGCAGGTTACTTAGAGGTGCCTCAAGCAGAACAAGGGGCCACTAGTGCAGACAAACCAATAACACAATGTCCGGAAAACATCTCTGAAACAGGTTATAGATGCATGTGTTTAAATGCTAGGAGTATAGTAAATAAAAAAACAAATTAAACATTATGGTAGAAGATATTGACCCTCACATAATTGGTATAACCCAATCATGGGCCAACATAGACATAACAGATGCTGAATTAGGATTGACAGGATACGTAATGTTTAGGAGAGATCGAATAGGAAGAAGGGGAGGGGGAGTTATTTTGTATGTTAAAGAATCTATTCAGGCTTATGAAATAAAACTAGAAAGGGAAGCAGATTGTGATGAAGCTGTTTTGTGCAAAATAGTTTCAGGAAATAAAAAATTAACTATTGGATTAGTTTACCGAAGTCCAAACATAAACGAAGAGGATAACACAAAACTACAAAATGCTATAAAGGAAGTTAGTAAAGGGAATTTATCATAATGGGAGATTTTAACAATGGACACATACAATGGAAATCTCTTGAGAGTACAGGGGGTGAGAACCAACAATTTCTATTTTTAATTCAGGATAGCTTCCTTACTCAGCACATGCTAGAACCAACCAGGGGAGGTAATGTATTAGATATAGTTTTGTTATCACAAAAAGAATTAGTGGACAATGTAAAAATACATGATCCATTGGGTAACAGTGATCACAATCAAATACATTTTGACATCAATGTAAAATCAGAAAGTAAAAATAAAAAAACGTATAGGAGAAACTTCCACAAAGGTAACTATAAAGATATGAGAAAATACTTAGCAAAGCTAGATTGGAATAACACGGTGATAAATAAGACCGCAACTGAATGTTAGAATATTCTAAAATATGAAATTGAGAGTATCATCGATAAATTTGTTCCCTTGATTATAAACTACCTGCTGATATGCATAAAACGGCTAATGTACAGATACATACACAGAGAAAGGAAGTTATCAGCACACTCTTACATACGCATATGTATAATATTTATATTATATAATATTCACATAGGTACATATACTTCATGACGGCAGGAGAGCATATAATTATAAGTACAAAACAAGACATGGTTTGGGTGAAAAGGAAAACGGTCTAGAAAGAAACACTTGTCAAAAGAAGCTATTAAAAAATAGTGTTCAAGCAAACTATGTGGAGGGTTTATAGGCGTACCAGAAAGGATGAAGACTATGCAAATTACAAAGATGCAATTAATTCAGCTACAACTGAAATTAGCAACTCTAGAGACATGGAGGTTAAGAGGAGATCAGATTGAAGTTTTTAAGATACTGAACGGGTATGAAAATATTTAAAGAAATATGTTTTTCTCACTCAAGAAAGATAGCAGAACAAGATGACATGGGGTAAAATTAGTAAACGATCAGTGTAGATTGGATATCAGGAAGTACTCGTTCTCACAGAGGACAATAAATGAATGGAACAAACTGTCTACAGACTGTATAACTGCTAGCAGCATGAATATGTTTAAAAACAAGGTTGATACATATCTCATGAGGGCGGGTTACATGTAGATGAACACTGTTGGACTCTCAATAAGCCAATGGCTTCCTTATCCACTTGCCATCTTGGCCTTTGGCTTAGATGGCACATCTTGTTAAATTATAACTGGCTCTACATCTGAATGGGTTCTTACCATACTACAATTACAACTGGCTCTATTAGTACCTACCATATTACAAATACAATTGGCTCTATATCTGAAAGAGTTCCTACCGTGCTATAATTACAACTGGTTCCTACTGTGTTACAATTACAACTGACTCTATATCTGAATGAGTTCCTCCCTCCTACCATGCCACAAATACAACTGGCTCAACATCTGATTGAGTTCCTACCGTGTTACAATTACAACTGACTCTATATCTGAATAAGTTCCTACTGTGTTACAATTACAACTGACTCTATACCTGAATGAGTTCCTACCATGTTCTGAAGCATCTTTGTTGCATACTTCCATTCTCGCTCACACAACAAGGCAAGCGCCTCCTCCAGTCCCAGGCGGATGACACTGGACAGGAGAGATGCGTCTCTGCTGAATCTTGACAACACGTACGTCTGTAGGAGAGGGATCTGCTGGTTCTGGATGCCCTCGACCACTGCTGCCTGAAACCACCAATTGTTGGAATGACTATCACAGTACAAATAACATGAAGGAGACAGCTGTGGATATGGAATTAACGATGGGTTTGGGGAATTGTGTTATACGTCGTGAAACAGTTCACTCACTTGTATAAATGAGAATCTCGCAACAAACTGAACTACACGAATAAGATCATTTCATGCATTGTTTACAGAGTGGCTGAATACTTATCACAGAAGTAAACATAGTTAACTGTGAAACACCTTTATGATTCTAAGGACTGGATACCCTATAATATAAAAAGTTCACTATAACATTGTTTTGTGTATTATTGTAGTTATTATTTATGAAAGGCATAAAATATGATGCTCACTTTTAAATCCAACTGATCCCAAACATGCACCATTTCCTTCTGGGCTTGGGTCATTTGGAAAGCTTCCGCTCCCCCTTGCTGACCAGCCTGTCTTGTGTCCCTTGCCTTCACGCGTCTGTTGTGGCTGGGAAGGGACAATGTCCTAGTGTTCATGTGTTCCCGTAGCTCCACGACGTAGTTTGAGAGCTGAGAGAGAATATGGGTGGAGGCCATCTCAAATTGGTCGTCAGTGACTCCTGCTGTTTGCGTCTGTTGCAGTCGGGTCACCACATTGTGACTGATCTTGTGCAGATACTCCATTGACAACAGCAACAGCTGCTCTGCATAGTGTCTCAACTGGCAGTCCACAATTTGCTCTCTAATGGCTGCCTTCAGCTGCTCCATGACCATGTCCAGCTGCTCCAGGTCAGTGTGATCATACTCCAGGTCATCACCTTGCAAACTACCATCGGTTGACTTGTGAAGGCAGAACACTGCAACAAATTAATTGGAACCATTGGGATAACACAAGTTCCTACTTCAAGTCAGGGCAAATTGTTGTAAATGAACAATTACTAAAACTTTATGTAAAACATTCAAACATTGCTAAATGCTAGATGTGTATAGGTGGGTGTTTAGAGGGCAACAGTATATGCAACTAGACATTATAACAACATATTGCAGCTCACAAACTGCAAGAACTACATGTTCATATATACAGCCAACGGAATGTATGTAGTGAGGACTGAAAAACTAATATGTTCCTTAATATATTGATTCTATTACAAAGAGAGGTGTTTCCTAATCAACAATGTGTTCCAACACGGATGTGGCCTAAAAAAAGGATGTGACTTTCGGATGTGGCTTTAGGATGGATGTGACTTTCGGATGGGTGTTGCTTTAGGATGTATGTAACTTTAGGATGAATGTGACTTTAGGATGGATGTAAATAATGATTGTTGTCTTAACCCACCACTTTCACGACTTTTGAGGAAGAATGCAATGGTATCAAGCTGCCTATGCTTCAGAGCCATCTCTAACACCGGCATTGCTAGACAGCACTGGTTCCAGCCGTTGAGGCCACACAGAATATCTGCCATGGAGGCACTCTCATACAGCATCAGCTGAAGTAGGCAAGCAAATACAAAATGAAGAAGTACCAAAAGCTAAGAAATGACATCTGGCAGTCTAGCATCAGTGTGACAAGTTGTACACAGCACGTATTGTCTTTTGCATGTCCCAATTAATGCTATTTCTTTTGGTCATTTTTCTGGGCATTTGTTACTGGAACTGTAAGTTGCCTGTTACTGTTAAAAGCACAGCAATGCCCATAGCTGAACAAAGATGATATGGAAATACAAAGGACAATATATTGAAGATGCAGATAGCAGAAAACAACTGGGTCTGAAGAATATGCAAAGTAACCCAAGAAGATAGAAGGAAGATGAAGGAATTGAGAGAAGAGATTGGCATGAAAAAACACCTAAAGATGTGGCAGAAGAAGAAGAGGAAGACCAAAGCTGTGATGGAAAGACTGTGTCAAATGAGATCTGGAAAGGGCAGGTATGAACAGCCAAGAGTGGAAGACCACTGCAGAAGACAGAGGGAAATGGAGAACATTAACAACAAAAGTAGAAGAAGCAATCAAGTGACTTGGACCCCCACAAGGGAACACGGGGAAGAAGAAGAATATATCATAAGTCAGTGGGCGTTATTTTATTATAGGAAATGTGTAAAAATTGGGATATACAGATGATATAAATATACGTTATTTCGTACACATTTGTTAGGTTTTCCATGTAGTAATTCTAAATATGTTTCTGCTGGAAACATTACTTAAATCAATAACAGAATTGATGGAACACCAATTAAATTGAGTAGAGCATAATGTAATTAAACAGGATATCTGTGACCAGGACTCGGGTGAATTACAACTGTACAGGATGATAGGATCACAAGAGTTATCAGTATACAAGGTGTGTACTTCATGTACTTCCGGGGCCCTCTAGGTTCCTCATCATCTGAGACTTACCCTGTTGACAACAAGTTCTTGTTGAGTGTGGAACACAATGGCATACAGTGTGTCACTTGTAACAGCCATTGCAGGTGACAACACTGATGGTGACAGTATTGCTGCACTGTGACGAGGCAGTCTGGTGACAACACAAGTGGGTCATTCCATGTCAAATCAACCAATTTTCAGGAAACTTCAAAAGTTGATGTCTCAGAATTTACTTAAATTTTGCAAAAGAACCAAGCATTTACATGCAAATTGCATCTGTATTGCCCTATAATGTGAACAAGGGGTAAGTGCCCAAAAATGCACCTGTTATTTTTATCTGTTTTCAGGTGCTTCTAACTTCAAAAGTTTACAAGCTACATATCTGAAATTTGCTGAATATGTAGCCATATTGGTACAGATTACCTATGAAACAGGACAATGGGGATACTGGGTGCACTAAAATGGAAAAGAATTTTTTTTTTCTGAGGATTTCAGCAGTCCATATATCATTGTTGTGTTACAGTACTATGTCCAAATTGTTGTGTTACAGTACTATGTCCAAATTGTTGTGTTACAGTACTATGTCCAAATTGTTGTGTCCAAATTGCTACCATCTATTGTCATGGCTGCTGGCAATAACCTATTAGTTCAGTAGGCTTCTAGTTGCTATACTTTCAGAATAATTCAGCCTTAAACTTTAAAATGTTCTATATTTTATGAATTTCAGCACCCAAAATAAGAATGCGGGAAAAGTCATGACTGTGCATAGTCCTTTATTAGATAAACAACATATTCTAATTTCAGGATGGTGTTCTGTCTCATTAAATTTATATTGCAGCTGAAAATCACTGTTCTACCTAATGGTGTTTTCTCCTAAATTTCTCCCAAATTGGCCAAAAATATAAAAAATTAACGTGGCAGACACCATCCTGAAATGTTAATATGTTGTTTACCTAATAAAGGACTATGCACAGAAAAAAATTGTGGTCATAGAACTTGTCCCACATCTGAAAAACAAGTTGGACTGCAGAGCTGAAATCTCTAACTTATTCACTGAGTATGTGGGGATTGCTAAACATCTGGCATGGACACCCACATTCCACTGGACAAAGAGAATGACCAATGACCAGTGGTGTTACATATTCTGGAGTAACTGTCACTAAAGTTCCAGATGTAAGCAATGACTGTGTGTCAACTGACCTGTGCACTGCAGTCTGTCCTGACATCACCTGCACAGCAATTAGGATGTCTTGCTCATCATCACTGTTGGCCTGTAGCAGGATGTATGTCAGTTGTGATCCCCCACACACGTCCTTCAGAGACATTTTGTCAGACCATGCTCCTAACACAACATGTCTCACTAGTTCCTCACATACCTCCACCTTATGTCTTCTCCTCATCATGCCATCACTAGATGCCTCAGCTGATTGCACATCCATGGCTGCAGCAGGTTTCAGTCCAGCTTTCTCAAACCAGGCTAACTCATCAAAAACATGTGTGCTGCCAAAATCAGCAGCTTTTTTCACTTTTGCCAGTTTGGCTGTCCACACTGAGTCCTTGGCGTGGCTCACATTGAGTCCATGTGCTGCGGTTAATTTAACTTCATGAGACATTTGTTTCACTGATATATTGTCAGGATATGTCTCAAAGTAGCAGTGCAACGAAACAATGTTGAGAGAACCCGGAGTGAGCACAAGTAAGTACTGCCAGTCTTCTGTGAGGGACACACAAAGAGAGGGTTGTGTGGCTGTCCCAAGAACATCTTCCAGATGGATGTATGCAACTTTCACACCTCTCTCTATACTCCAGAATACTAGGTCCAAGGTTAAGACTAATGTTAGAAATACATACCATGATGTGTCAATGGCTACTTTAAACTGAGCAAATTTAATGTAGTATAATTATAAACAATGAAGTGTAATTATAAACAAATTCACATTTTCATTAGTAAATTAGTGTAATTAAAAATGTTTACTCTCAAATCTTAATAGAAATTAACTGACTTTCATGTAAAGCATCAACATGTATTTTTTTTATCTCACTGAAATCCAGCGGGCCTATACATGTTGTCACTTAATCTTGTCTTGACAGTTTAAATTCTAACAAAATAATCTTACAACTGACCACTTCTTACATGCAAGAACATAACTAGACTCATCATGCATACATATTCTTAGGTTGAACTTAGCTTAATTAAAAAATGCTAGTTCAACTGGTATAAAATAATTAGTGTAGACTTGTTGATGTTTACAATTCAGTAAGATAATTTGCACATAAGACTGAGTCCTGAGCACAGAATATTACTATGACTATCTTAATAACTCATGCAGTTGCAACTTGAAATGGATACCAACTTCTTTGTTGCCGTTCAGCATCATCACCAAATCTGGCTGATATGGTTTAATTACCATCAATGATGTCATGTCAGGCAACATAAAGTTTGACCTGACCTCTGGTGGCTGATCTTTTTGTACTTGCAATCGTACAACTGTTGACCCACATGTCAAAGTCACCCTGTTTCCATGGCAACATAGGAAGCCACAATCTTCTTGTGGTCTATGGTAATCTGAAGACATTAGTGTAGTTTAAATAATGATTCCAGAAACAAGTTGCTCCACTAAGTTGCCTTTGCTAGAGCAAAGATACCTTAAAAGACTGAATGTTTCATACAATTTGCAAGAAACTCGACAATATTCATAAGCATTTGTAGTGATGCAATGTTACTCAATTACGTACCTTGAGTTGAAACACGAATGTTGTATCATTTCATATTTTTATTTTAGAGCAGTTCAGGAAAACAGAACTATTACTATGCTACATAAATATGAAAATATTACATTATACAGATGACAATTAATTAATGGAACAAATTACCTACTTATTGTATAAATAATAGCAGTGTAAATATGTTTACAAACAAAACTGACAGATATCTGATGAGGTCAAGGGCAGGCTACATATAGTTGAACAATTAATGGATTGTCAATAAGCCAATGGATTCCTTGTTCACTTGCTGTCTGGAATTGTTGCTTTGGTTGGCAATCTTGTTAAATTTTTTAAAAGTAATTCCTTACCTATTCCAACATCTTGTAGAATGTGTTTCAGTGTCAGGTAATGGCACTGTGTATTGCACATGACTGTCAGGTGACTGACTCCATCCTCAACACTCTCTCTCCAGCCCACTGTGTACATATACAGGTGTCCCTGCTGACTGAGAATAACCATCTGAGCAGAATCATCTTGCTTCAATCCTATCTCTGAAGGCTGCTGCCAACAAACCCTGCAAATGACATTCAAAACTCAAAAGTCAGTTATTAGTGCTACATACACTGTATGTATGTAGTCCTTTGGTGTGTTTCACAGAGAGCACAAAGTGTACTCTGTGAACAACTTTAACAAGATTTAACAAGATTTGCCATCCAAGCCGAAGGCCCAGATGGCAAGTGGACAAGGAAGCCATTGGCTTATCGAGAGTCCAACAATGTTCATCTACTTATAACCTGCCCTCCTGAGATATATGTCAACCTTGTTTTTAAACATATTCACGCTGCTAGCAGTTACACAATCTGTAGACAATTTGTTCCATTAATTTATTGTCCTCTGTGAGAACAAGTGCTTCCTGATGTCCAATCTACATTGATCCTTTACTAATTTTACCTCATGTCCTCTAGTTCTGCTATCCTTCTTGAGTGAGAAAAACATATTTCTATCAATATTTTCATACCCATTCAATATCTTAAAAACTTCAATCTGATCTCCTCTTAACCACCCCTAGAGTTGTTAAACCACATTCTTTCAGGCGTTCTTCGTAACTAAGGTCTCTAAGTTCTGGAATCATTTTAGTTGCTCTCCTTTGTATGCGTTCAAGCGTATCTATATCCTTCTTACGATATGGTCTCCATGCTTGTATACAGTATTCTAAATTAGGTCTAACTATTGCTTTATAAAGAGGTATAATTAACTTTTTTCCCTTGTATGTTATGTTTCTTCTAATCAATCCAAGAATTTGATTACCCTTTGAAGCTGCAATACCAAACTGCTCTGAAACTTTCATATCAGCGCTTATTGTAACTCCTAAGTCCTTTTCTTTTACAGTAGTACCCAGAACAGTATCTCCCATTTTATAGTTTACATTCAAGTTCCCATGTCCTGTATGTAGGCATTTACATTTCCCAAAATTGAACAGCATCTGCCATTTCTCAGACCATTTCACTAATCTGTCTAGATCGTTTTGTAAATGTTGTTTATCACCATCAGTATTAACCTTTCTAAACAGTTTTGTGTCATCCGCAAATTTCAGTACGTTACTTGTTATACTGTCGTTCAAGTCATTGATATAAATTAAGAATAATATAGGTCCTAATACTGATCCTTGAGGTACCCCACTCAAAACCGATTTCCAATTTGAAACTTCTCCATTTACTACAACTCGTTGTCTTCTGTCAGTCAGCCATTGTTCTATCCAGTCAGTTATGCTATCCCCGATACCGTGGGCTTTTAATTTAAGTAGTAATCTTTGATGTGGCACTTAGTCAAAAGCTTTCTGAAAATCTAAGTAGATAATATCTACTGGCGATCCCACGTCTATCCACTTAGTGATTTCTTCCAAAAAACATAACATATTTGTTAAGCATGACCTCGCTTTAAGGAATCCATGTTGAGATGAATTTAATAATTTATGCTTAACAAGGAAGTACACCATATGGTCTTTAATTAACCTTTCTAATAATTTACAAATCACTGACGTTAAACTCACTGGTCTGTAATTCTCTGACTTATTTCTCGAACCCTTTTTAAATAATGGTATGATGTTTGCTTCTTTCCATTCAAACGGAACAACTCCCTCTTTTAATGACAAGTTGAATACTCTTGCAAGTGGTATACTGATTTGTTCTACTGTTTCCATTAGTAATTTTGGAGGAATCCCATCCACTCCCGGTAATTTGTTATCCTTCATTGCCTTTATTTTCTTAGCTACCAATTCTGGAGTTACAACTAATGGACCTAAATAGTCAGATTTAGCCCCCTGAAATTTAGCATCAGCAACTGGTAATGAATTCATATCTTCTTTGGTAAACACTGAACTGAAGTAACCATTTAGGTCTTCCGCCATTAAAAACCCCTGTGATATTATATTTCCAGCACTGTCTTCTACAGGTCCAACCTTGTCTTGTACGTTTTGTTTACTCCTGACATATGCATAAAAACTCTTGCTGTCATTTTTTATGTTACATGCTAGTTTTTGCTCATAGCTTCTTTTAGATTGTCTGATTTCAGTTGTAGCTGCATTAAGTGCCTCTTTGTATTTTGCATAGTCTTCTTCCTTTCTGGTACGCCTATAAACCCTCCACATAGTTTGTTTTAGCATTATTTTTCTAATTGCCTCTTTTGACAAGTGTTTCTTTCTACACCGTTTTCCTTGTTTTTGGAAGGGAACAAATTTATCAATGATACTCTCAATTTCATATTTTAGAATATTCCAACATTCAATTGCGGTCTTATTCATCAGCATGTTATTCCAATCTAGCTTTGCTAAGTATTTTCTCATATCTTTGTAGTTACCTTTGTGGAAGTTTCTCTTGTACGTTTTCTTATTTTTACTTTCTGATTTTACATTGATGTCAAAATGTATTTGATTATGGTCACTATTACCCAATGGTTCAAATATTTTTACATTGTCCACTAATTCTTTTTGTGATGACAAAACTATATCTAATACATTTTCTCCCCTGGTTGGTTCTAGTACGTGCTGAGTAAGAAAGCTATCCTGGATTAAAAATAGAAATTGTTGGTCCTCAATCCCTGTGCTCTCTAGAGAATTCCATTGTATGTGTCCATGGTTAAAATCTCCCATTATGATACATTCCCCTTTACCAACTTCCTTTATAGCGTTGTTTATTTTTGTGTTGTCTTCTTCGTTTATGTTTGGACTTCGGTAAACTAATCCAATAGTTAATTTTAAATTTCCTGAAACAATTTTGCACCAAACAGCTTCATCGCAATCTGCATCCCTTTCTAGTTTTATTTCATAAGCCTGAATAGATTCTTTAACATATAAAATAACTCCCCCGCCCCTTCTTCCTATTCGATCTTTCCTAAACATTACATATCCTGTCAGTCCTAATTCAGCATCTCTATGTTAGCCCATGATTCAGTTATACCAATTACGTGAGGGTCAATACCTTCTACCATAATGTTCAATTCGTTTTTCTTATTTACTATGCTCCTTGCATTTAAACATACGCATCTATAACCTTTTTCAGAGATGTTTTTTGGATGATTTGATATTGGTTTATCTGTGCTAGTGGCCTCTTGTTCTGCTTGAGACACCTCTAGGTAACCCCCCTGCACTTCTAGTTTAAAGAATGTTTACTTCCAAAAATATTTGTCATTGTACCCAAGTCACTATCTACTGCTGCTGAAAGTTTGTCCGCGAATACTGCCGCCCCCTTTCCACTTACATGAAGCCCATCCTTCATGTACATATCAGCCCTCCCAACAAAACTTCCTCATAAATCCACCTTCCTCTTCCCTACATAGCTTCTGGACTAACATGTTAATTGCCATCCCCCGACAATTTCGATATTTGTGACCCCTCCTGCCCATTACAGGTAAAATCCCTGACAGTATTACCTGCTCAACCCGTGTCTGTTTTAGTGTTCTGACCAACTGCCTATATTTCCTAACTATGGCAGTTGTACCCTCCCTCTCTACGTTATTTGTCCCTACGTGTACTAAAACAGATCCACCCTTACCCGAGCCTACGATGTTTTTTACCCTCTCAGTTATCGCCTCTATTTTGGCTCCAGGCAAGCAGACCACCACATCATCTCCCTTGTTTAAGACTGTCAGTCTTCCTAACTATCGAATCCCCCACAAACACCCTCGCTCTCTTCCTCACCCCCTCTATCACTGCTGCAGAATAACTCTTCCGTTCGATCCCCTCCATCACATTCTGTCCTGACCCCTTCCCTCCTGTCTCCCCCACTTCCCACTCCTTTGCTCTTGTCTCTCCCACTCCCCTCTCCTTCACTCCGGTTGTTTTCCCTCCCATCTCCCCCACTCTCTTCTCCTTCCCTCCTGTCTCCCCTACTCCCCTCTCCTTCACTCCGGTTGTCTTCCCTCCCGTTCCTTTCCTTCCCGTCTCCTTACGTCCTGTCTCCCTACGACCTGTCACCTTCCCTCCTCTCAGCTTCCTCCCAGGCTGAGGTGAGCTCTCCCTAGCATCTCTTGTGTCTTTCCCCACTTTATCGTCTACTGTTCCCCAACCGGAACTACTGGCACAACCCCCCTGTTCCCTTCCCACCATTGCCACAACGAGCAGCCTCAGCTCTTCCAACTCCACCTCTAGTTCCTTCATCTTCGTACATCCCCTACACTCAAAACTAAAACTATCTGCCTGGACCTCAGCCCAGGACTTCTCGCACCCAGATTTGACGAAGTCCACCCAGTTACTGCAACTGCCACAAATTAAGTGCCTTGTGGCCTTGCACGGCGCCATCATACAATTAACTTGCATACAACATACGGATGCATGAATGAAATTAATCAAGACAAACCAATACATATTAATCCTGTATACACTATACAATTATAAATATGTTGCACCATGTTGTCATTGTACTGGACTGTAAAATCTTAAATTTCAAGACTTTTATAGGTTTTAGGTCACCTCAAATTATACAATTTATTTGCATGCTTGCCCTGGCTGCTGTTTATATATATATATATATATATATATATATATATATATATATATATATAAAGAGCAGCAAACATAAATATAAAATAGCAGCCAAGGCAAGCAGTATATATATGGCGGCTTTCTCTCTCTCTCTCTCTCTCTCTCTATATATATATATATATATATATATATATATATAAAGAGCAGCCATATATATATACTGCTTGCCTTGGCTGCTATTTTATATATATATATATATATATATATATATATATATATATATATATATATATATATATATATATATATATATATATATATATATATATATATATATATGTGTATGTGTATGTATATATATATATATATATATATATATTTCAACACTGTTGCGTTGTGTTTCTATTATGAAAAGATTATTTGGCAAAGCCACGATTATGATTACAATTACACATTATCTTCTCAAGAAACGTCGATAATGTAAAATAGATAACACAGTATTGTAATAGTATTTACTGTAATAGTGTTTACTGCAATTGCATCAGCGTAAGCTTTCATGGCCCTACTTTTACATGTGTATTTTCAAAACCGTGGAAAATATGAACAAATAAAGGGTCATTTTTCATAATTTTTTTGAAGTTTTGACTTTAGTACTATTACACTAACATGAATTAAACACAAAGTATTAACCACACGTGTCTGTGTCTTAGTCAGATATAATGGCAGATAGCTTAATCATCAACAAAATGAAAGAATTTTGTTGAACAAATATGTCCTGAGGACATTTTTGACTTTAGTACTATTACACTAACATGAATTATTATACACAAAGTATTAACCACATGTGTCTGTGTCTTATACAGATATAACAGCAGATAGTTCAACATTTAATCATCAACAAAATGAAAGAATTTTGTTGAACAGACATGTCCTGAGGACATCGTAGGTGCTGGGGTAGTTTTAAAGATACTGAGCGTGTGTAAACGTTCAACAAAGCATACAATAAAGCATAAATAAAACAAAAATAATAAATAGCGATATGTTCTCCTAGAACTATCTAGATCAAAAATATACCAGTTAAATTGGCCTCAAAAAACATAAACCTGCAGTAAAATCTAATACACCTATATTTTAGCATGGGGTAGTTTTTGGAGATACCGAGTGGATGACAAAGACATATTGATTCTGGTGAAGATTTCAAATATTAGTAAGCGTTATTTCACACATGCATGTCCGACCCCTTAATGTAAATGGCATATCAGAAGTATATATACACGTCCCTATTTTTTATGACAATTATACCGCAGATGGTACCGAGCGCATGCAAATAGCACGCAAAAATTATGCACTGCTGCTATGCTACAGTTTTCCCACTAAGGCATCATCGCAGAGACAAACCAGCAGGTATTGCTGTACTACATAGATGAAGATTCGATCATATGTAAGTATATCATATTACTTTTTAATCAAACTATGACAAAGCATAAATGTGATGTTATATACTGTTTCCATATCATCCCTGTATATGTTGTTTATAAAGGATAGTGGGGAAATCATTAATTTTCATCGTGCCAAGTTGCCGTCAGAACCCAAAAGCAAAAATTGGAATTCTATGTTAGAAACACATGGTGTTGGATGAATTACATACTATGATATATGCTTGGTCCTGGTACATGCTCGGTGTCACAGCCTGTTTTGGGGTTTATAATAGTGAGCCACTGTACTGAAACTGCTAATTTATTTATGACGAAAAGTTGCATATTTAATTCAGAATAGACATAACTCCTACTCACATGTATTGCAATTGGAGTGTCAACATTGTAATTGTAAAGGACATGCGTGCTATCATAAATTACAAAGTACACATGGACACAAATATAATTAATTTGAGTTCACTATGACGTAGGAACATGATTTCATACGGGTTATTTCTAAGGTGTTTCTATGCATGATCTTGAATTGCATTAATGAAGTGTATATGCTCGGAATCCAAACATATATGCTCGGAAAGGTACACATACGTTTATTTATTTCATACTTCAGGTGTGGTTGGAAAAAAATAATAGGGCATAACACTGTGAATATGAATCTGATATGATGTCATTAATCATTTATGCAATTTTATTCAATAATTCATTTTATAAATCATTGTGTATGAATGTAGAACTATATCTTATGATTTTTTGTAGAATTACAGACACAGACCAAAGTTATAAATGATTCAAGAGAATACGGAGGCATATCTCCTGCATAAAGCAATAAATAATAAGAAGCACCAGACCGGATTAACAAGAAAATATATCAATATATTTATATAATGATGTATAAGAGAATTCACATACAATCCTATTAATTACATCAATTTAATTTAATTATACGTATATATTACTAAAAAATTTGTGTAGTCACAAAACTTGTTATTTGATAAGGGGAGTCTGGCACACAGCAGCTGCCCGGGACATCCTAAACCAGGTCCTCCAGGAGGAAGGGTGATATGGAACCAGAAAGACCCCCCTCCCACCTTGTAAAAGACATGCTGTATAACTATTAAATAGTTATACAGCGCTATATGTATTTTACCATTTCTGCTAAGAGCACATTTGCATTCCTTTAAATCAGTTCAATGTATAACACAAATAATGTCTTACACAGATTTATAACTTAACTACTAAACATTATTCATATCATAATATCTTGATTCGATATTTTATGACGAAAAGAATTAAATCATGTGGGTATCATGTTGGAATGTTAACAAACTTCTGTATTGTTTATGCATTTTCCTTGTATTACCCTCCTAAAATCCATGGGAGTTCTTCCTGTGGCTGCGCCCAATTAAATAAAATATGATGAAATACAGCCAAGCCCAAGCCGGCCAAGGCCCAGGGCCAAGACAAGTAAAACTAATTAAAACTTGCAAAATCATCAAGACGTAAAACTATGTTTTTAGCCTGTTTACATTCACTTCAGTTATAACTATACCACCATTTCATATTACACATGCTAACTATCACAGATGTCATATCTGATTAAACGGGATACCTATTAATCGATTGGGGGCGTTGCTTGAAAACACAATTTGCGGACTCTTGTGAGATTCTAAAGCCTAACTTTCCTAAGGCTAAGCTAAGCCTAAGCTAAGGCGTACCGTGCACTTGGCTCGTCAGACAGTTTCAACACTTCGCTGCTGTACAGATCCCTTATAAACACATTTCCCACATCATCAACTATTGCAATCAAATGTCCGTTATTACATAAATATAGTCTGTGCTTTCTAGAATTTGCAAAAGGCACGTTATAATGGTTTAAAACAAAGTTAAAGCTTTCACAGGTTTCCCCGGAAGTATCCATTTTGGCGAAACGCCTCCCCACAAGTGGCGCCACATAGTGAATGTAATGTAAGTCACTCACTATTTCTCCACTGCCACAACTTACATTTTATTCGCAGATTCTGCACATCGTTTCATTTGGTAAACTACTCATTTTTGTCTGTAAAAAAATTCATTTTCAATTTCATACAATTGTGGATATGCTGAGTGGCGCCACTATCGTGGAGTTTGGTTACTGTCAATAGATGGCGCCAAATTTAATAAGCGCACAATATGCGTGGTTGCGTTCCCTGAAATTTTGTTCATAAATAAACTATGAATAATGTGCATCACATGAAGGTCAAACGGTGTGTACCACACACATTTGTGCTACTAAAAGAAACAGTGACTATATTGTAACGCTTCCTTTTTATTTTGATAAGTGGCAGTGAACACTAAACATTGAAAAGCGGTAAGTAATTTGAAAAAATTGGGTAATTAAATAGCGTATCCGAGTATATTCAAATACGCATGATTTTTTTTAAGGCTCCCTATCAGCACACCTTAGATCATTTAACGAGTACGCGCCTATTAGGCTAAACGTAGCCTAGCCTCGATTATCCAGGCTCCGTGCTGTGGCGCCACCGTTTCTCGCATACATCATCGCCTGGATACAAAGTGTACTTTTTATTGTGACCGAAATTATGCGTGCAGCCATGCACCCATATTCTGGGTGTCTTCTTCTTCCTGCCAAGGACTGGGCTCCTTAAGAGCGTTGTAAGTCCTGCTTGGCGCCTCTCATGCGCCCGGAATTGGTGAGATACAGATAGAGACCACCACTCTCAAAGAGTGGTGGTCTCAATCTGATTAGAGACCACCACTCTCAGAGTCTCTATCTCTAACCCACCAATGACAGGTTACACATTTACCCCCTGTGTGGGATCTTTTACTTCCCCTGGCATAGACACCAGGTAGAAGGGACCAACGGCTTTTAGTGTCTCTTTCGAAAGAAAGAAAAGAGACACTAAAGAGGAGAGGAGGTTGGCAGGCTCGTGTTATGCGCAGTAGATGTTTACATGCTAAGTTCCGTCTACTTGGTAAGTTTTACGGGCTCTTGTGTAATTGCTTATATATAATTATATTTATAATGTTTTATATTGATACGCGGTTCTGCATTGATTTATTGATAACTAAGTTGAACTTGACAAAAACAAGAGCACGTGTTTTCGTTCACAAAATCAAATTGAAAAACACTCATTAATTGTTACAAATATAAACTATGCTGAAACACCAACATATTCTTTATTAAATGTAGTATCTAAGTTTAAAAGAACCAAAGAGAATTGGATTATTAATGTATTAATATTGAATAAATCATATAAATCCTTATGCTTGGTGTCATTCACGCCACATTGCCTCAGCTATATAAATGAGTACCTGGTTATAGACAGTGATATATGAACGAATAGTCTTTGGCAAAAGGCTTTCACAAAAGATAATTTTATTTTGTATTATTATAAAATGTACGAAGACTAAGCACAATAAAACAGTTAACATGTAATAGTATTTAAAACAAATGGTAACTCTAAAATGTCCCATAATATTACATTGTTTTAAAATCCATATCTTTCTGATAAGTAAAATGTCTTAATGTCATCTTAAAGGAAAGGTGCTTTTGTTTTCCCACACATCAGTTATATATATGTTATGTTACAGTCATTCTGCGTAATCAGTCATTTTGCGTAATGACTGACGTGTTTAGGCATTACGCGAAATGACTGTTTCGCTCAGGCATTCCGCGAAATGACTGATAATTTCAGTCATTGCGTGAAATGACTGGAAAAGAAGTGCAATCATTTCATGTAATGACTGAAACAGTGCTTCCCTTGATTAATGACAAGTGATGTGGGCAAACTTGCTGTTTTTTCATCTACCTAGCCAGAAGTTTTCAGAAATTGCCACCTAGCAGCTATCTGCTTCTCACACTAAAAAATATTTTTTTATTGTGATGAAATTATGATTTAAGATTTGTATTCGGGTTCACTTTGGATCGTGTAGAACACCAGGAATTTAAATTACTCCACATGGTCGAAACCACTTATCAAATTAATGTTTTTATTACGAGGTGTAGTGCCCCAGTCCCCCTAGGTGCGCTTTGTGATATACCCAGAGCAAACACTGTGAAGTATCAATTACAATTTGTCATCTACTGTGTATCTTAAATTTAATGTTGGAAATGTAGAATGTCCTGTTGTTTTTGTGGAGTCAGGGCATTGACTTCAGTGGTTCAGAACATCCTATCACGTCTGTTTTCAGTGTGCATCACTGTGTATTTCGTTTCTTTATCAACTTCTCAGTGTCACTGCATTGGAACATTTTATACCTGCGAAACATAAGAACAAATTAAAATTATTATCCAATTTTAATTATAAACTACCTAAAGCAAAATGGTGAGTATAAATAAAAATATATATATTGTAATTGTAATATACTCATAATCATGATGTTTATAAATGTGTCTTTTATAGTAAACTTAGCAATTTGTTTAACTTCCCTTTTAAATTAATTTGTTTGCACGGCTTAATGTGACAAATCATGAAAGGACTTCTCAACTTTTGTGAGACAATATTGACGGCTTTCATTTGTGCTCAGTTGTGTAATTCATGACTAACTGAAGAAAGACCCTTTCATTGTGGACTTCCTGGCTTACATAAAGAGAGGAGGAATTTAACAGAGAAAGGATTAAGGCTTGAATTGGTATCCAATACAACTGTGGTGGATATTAACTCGAGGCTTCTTACTGAGAAAACTTTTGAAGGGAATTACTCATGTAGCTTCAATGTGCAGATCAATGAATGAAGGTGTGAAATTTCACCATTACAAATGAAACCACATCATGTTATGCAAGCCACCAAAATTGCATATGTGGGACTGTGGAGTAATTTCTGTGACAACATTCTGGTATGATGTTATCACTGCATAATTATATGTTAGCTATGGCACATTTGGAAGATTATTTAACTATCTTTCCACCCATACCTCATTTATTATAGGTTAGAATAATTTCCATTGATTAAATGGCCTACTATCTACCCCTCAAATTGTGAAATATCTGGTAAATTTATCACACTTAAAATCAAGAAACAATGTTTAGCATAAGATGATTGGTTCTTACTTGCTGAGTATGTAGTATCTATGGCGTGACTTCAAAGATTCATCATTTGCTGCAAGCTTGAGTTGTTCTATAGTATTGAAATATTCCACTTTGGGAATTAGATCTTTTTGACATATTTGAAACCTTTTGTAAAGTTCTTCCTTAAATTATACTTCGTAATTATCTTGTGCCATTGTGATAGCTGTGCCAAGAGGTAAATGATTAACACCTACTGATTGTGTTCTTTTTATAGGGAGAGACAATGCACAATAGCCTGTTGAGACAGTCACCATTTTTAGGCATTCTCAGTTGGAGAATGGTTGTGTCATCCATTACCTGTCCATCAAATCAGAGAACACTAGTGAAATAACTGTTAATCAAACTGTCAGGGGGAGGGTTAGAATCTTGTACACAGAGATGGATAACTTATCAGCAAAATGTTGCTATTTGCAAATATATAGCAAATATTTATTCACTTTGTTTATCTATTTGTGTAATGTGAATGTCTGAAGAATTATGAAAGCTGACAATTAACATTGGAGCAATATGTAATGACAAAAGTACACAAATTGTTATTACACAGTATGACTGAAATGGTCACCAGTCAAACTAATAAGAGTGCCGTATTTCCAGTCACAATGACTGGAATTTTCAGTCATTATGCGAAGTGACTGATTATGCAGATTGACTGTAACATATATATATATATATTCTTAAAAGTACATGTTTTGATAATCTTATCCTTATGCTAAAGTGCATAGGAGGATATTTTTGCTTAGTATTTAGAAACTATCAAGCACAGTGTTACACTATTACATTGCATACACTTGTATACTATAAACTATTCCCCTGAAATAATTATGTGGGACATGTCAACTGACATTTAATTAAGCATTTGAATCACACCCTTCTGAAAGTGTTTCATATGACAAGCCCACAGCCCCAGGTGAGCTACCTAGCTTAACTTAACTACTCAAGATACTGCCATAGTTGCTCACATTTAAGCAGAATGTTTTCATTAGAATGCTGCACACAAGCATTGAGACCATGTTATGAGAACATTTCCAAGCTAAAAAGAATACAAACATGAGCAACTAAGCTAATCCAAGAAGTTCAATGTTTTATCATGTCATACATATAATGCTAATCTTGTTGAGTCATCAGTTCAGACACACCATTGCTTATGATGGTTTGCGTGAATTCAAGTCACTTGTTATCAGAGTATGGGTCAATTACATTACCGGTATAACAATTCTAATTACACACCAATTACAGCATATCACTTCTAATTCCACCTCAAAAGTACCAATTATAATTATCAATTCCATATCGAAATAAAATAATAATAAATTGAGTCAAGACATAGGCTGACCTCATTGCAATACTAAGTGGTGTTCTGGCCCTTGGAATAACATATTTACACTTCAATATTGACATCAATAATTGTATAGTACTTCAATATTAAAAAAATACAAATTTGAACTTACAAGCTTTAATGTTAGTAACAACAACGACGTTCAAGTACTGGTGTCTCAGTTTCTTATTTTGTTTGTAGCCATAAATGAAAAATGTACTTAAACATATTCTATGTTATGATAAATACAATTATTATTATCATCCACTTGGACACTAAGTTGTTACAATTCTTGTAACCATCATGTTTGTTTCAGGCTGTCTCAAAGATATGGTGAAATCATTCGTATCATCATGTACCTCAAGAATCCTGGAAAGTGCATTATATGGATTTATGGAACCACAAACAACTGAAAACAGTTTTGAATTAATGAAGCAATGCTGATATTGGGTCCAGTTTATGCAGCACAGTAATGGATATTTATACTGGACTGCACCAATGTGACAGTGGCTAGAATGCAGCATTTGTAAACTGCATTTTATTGTTCATTTGTTTACATGCTTGTAGCAGATTTGTTTACTTATAATAAAGATTCCCTCATGATGAATTATTTTTGATATGTACTTATTTATTTTAATAACTTCATGATTTTTGTATTAAGTTGTATTATGCAAGCTTAATTCACCTAAAAGATGTTTATTCTTTACAGGCATTATTATGGATAACATACATTAGGGTTCGGCAACCTTTTTGAAAGGAGGGCCAAATTAGTTACTTGAAATAGGTCAGCGGGCCACACAGACATGCACATGTATGCACGCCCGCACGCACGCACACACTCACATAAGGACATTATCATCCTTGTAATTGGTACAAGATATATATATATATGTACATACACACATACATACATACATACATACATACAGGGCTGTAACAAGTAGAAAATGTTTCTACTTGAGTAAAGTAGAAGTAGATCCTGAAAAATCTACTCAAGTAGAAGTAAAAGTACCCCCAAAAAACATCTACTTGAATAAAGGTAGAAAGTAAAAAGCCTACAAGCATAAGAATAAAAATAGTACTTTTTAAGTTTAACATGTGCAGACAAAGACACACTTCCACACACTGGTAAGTCAGCAAAAGATTGCAAGGCACACCAGGTTACACGAACGCTTTATTCAGCTTTAGCAGCAACTGGTTCTCAAACTCTGCATTCCCGATGCACGCTCGCTGTGGCTTAAAGATGAGGCCTGCTAAACAGCCGCTCACAGGCTGCACTGGCAGGCAGAGCAGTGTTCAGTTTGACAAACGGGGTGCGGAGCTTTGGATACGCTGCCAGCCCAGAGAGATGCTCCGAGTCATCCGACAGATAACGCTTCATCTGGTCGAACATGGGCGCGCGCCGATTCTTCCTGGTGAAGAACTCATCCTCGCTGGCGGGCGAGGATCTATTAGATGGCAGCCTCCTCGAAGAGGTCGTTGACTTGTCCATCTCAGCCAGCCTCTGCTAAGTGCAAGTGCAAGTACTGATGTCTCAGTTTCTTCTTTTGTTTGTAGCCATAAATGATAAATCCAATTAAACATATCCTATTTTATGGATAAATACAGTTATTGTTATCATCCACTTGGACACTAAGTTGTTATAATTCTTGTAACCATCATGTTTGTTTTCAGACTGTCTCAAAGATATGGTGAAATCACTCATATCATCATGGACCTCAAGAATCAAGGGAAGTGCATCACATGGATCTATGGAACCACAAACAACTGAAATCATTTTTTAATTAATGAAGCAACGCTGAGTATTGGGTCAAGTAATTAATTAATGCTGAACCAAAACATCCAATCGTAATACTGAGACTGAGTTATCTACATGGCCCAATTTATGCAGCACAATAATGGCCTAGATATTTATACTGGACTGCACCAATGTGACAGTGGCTAGAATCCAGGATTTGTAAAAAAATATTATAATTTTATTATTAATCTGTTTACATACCTGTACCATATTCGTTTAATTATAATAAAGATTCCCTTACAATGAATTATTTTTTATATGTACTTATTTATTTTATATTAAGTAAATTTTTTAATGTGACTGCAATGTATAATGCATAACTATTATTTGGTTTCACTGTGTTAGCAATGCAGTTACTTTCTCTGCAATGAACATTTTGAGTAATAAAATTCTTGACATAAGAAATTGTGCAAGCTTAATTCACCTAATAGATGTTTAGGGGAAGGTAGTGTTAGTTGAGCCACTGAGTTAGTTCAGCCACCCATGTTTCCCAGGAAAATACAGCAGCGACAGTTACATGGTACAACCCAGTGATTGAATATGTTGAACACGATTGACGTATATTAGGTTACGTTTGTAACAACGGTCAGAACATGTGAGCGAAAAGAATGTATTTTGATGTTTTTTTTAAACTTTTAGTAACAGTGATTAATGTCTGCTGGTGTGTAAACTATCAACACGTCACCAGACTTTGTTGTTTGTGCACTTACAAATAGTTTGACTGTGCACAGAGAAGAAGATTATTTACATCACTTCACACATTAATGAGAAGTTAATTAAATAACCTTACTTGTCAAAATGGCTAGCTGAGCCACCCAAGACCCAAGGGAGGATTAGTTGAGCAACAGTTAAAGAATGAAGATGAGTGTTCTTTACCCCAAAATACATCAAGGAATTGATTTTTTTCGAGCAAATTGGGACATCGGATATCTACAAAACAACATATTAGCAGTTAGTTACACTGGTTGCGATTTACCTATAAATCTATATTAATTGTGTTGACTTATTAATTAAGTGCACAGACTTGTCAAAGATGTGTTGGCTGAGTTATTATGAATTTTTTTACAAGGCCTATGTAAATTATACAAATAAAGCATTTACGCAACTGACGCTGCACTGTGGCTGAACATACCCCACACCTAGTGTTAGTTGAACCAGCTTACCAACACTATTTGATGGCCTTGGAGATTCTGGCAGCAATGGCTCCACCAGGGGCTGGAGGGTACAGGTGGTCATGAGCGCCAGTCGTGAATATTGGTGTTTCTGACACTACACCGCCGTATAGTAGATTTCAGTAAAATATGAATACAAAAAGTATAATAACTTATATTTTCAAAAAAATTATGATAAGTTTATATAATTACGGGTTTTGTGCACTCATGTCAGCCACTTGAATCTACAAAAAAATCAGGGTTTGCATGATAAATTATTTACAATTATATTATTGTAGTTCATCCAATATTACCTTTGGTGCACAATTGCAGCACCTCCATTGAGGCAGGTCAACGGAACCCTTGACCAGCGGCCTGTTGAAGGTTCTGCTGACACCTGCAAATTCACATGAATAAATGTATGCCATAATTATGATGAAATATTAAGAAACTCAATACTTCTGATGAACTATTAAGAAACATAATAGGTCCCATACTTAGGTTGCAAACCATGTATTATATGTTAACTATAAGTTAAATTTAACAACTAGAATAGCTTAATATATTACTATTTGTATGCATACAATATATTTTCAAACAATGATTCATTCATACAAGCGAAAAATGCAACGGGAATGTCACGGACAGTATTTACCCAGGAGGGTGGGGGGATGGGGGGGACGGCCATGCCATGAGGCAAGACGGTTTTTTGGTACCCGTATTATTTTTCACATGTAACTCGTCTGCCCTGTATTGTCATTGAAGATATATTTGTCCATAATATGAAAACATTAAGCACACCCTGATGTACTTTTGCCCCATTATTTTTTATATATCAGTTCTTAGAAAAATGTTGCCATCCCGCCACATAGAAATTAACTTTCAGGTTGTCATTATTTCTGTAAACTGTAGTATCAACAGTAAAAAGGACTGTATAACGCATGCGACATACCTGTCCCGCACACTCTGTGTTGCCATTTATGGCAATACAACTTATAAGTTGCACCCGTCACACAAAAGACCTTTTGACGTTCATGCACGATTTGTAAACAACGGGACATGCAGAAGATTGAGGGCATTACTGAGAATTTTTTCCATTAAAAAAACAAAGGAAATGATCAAGGAAGAAACACCTGTCTAAAGAGGTGATTAGAAAAATTGCTCACAAACAGATGATGTGGGGGTATATAAACACACTGAAATGTAGAATACTACACAAACTACAAAGAGACACTTAACCTAACTACAACTGAAATTAGAAAATCCAAAAGAACCTTTAAAAAAAATTTGTAGGTAATATAAAAAATTACAGCAAGAGTTTCTATGCTTATGTAAGAAGTAAACAGAAAGTTTGAGATACGGTAAGACCACTGAAAAACAACAGTGGAAGCATAATTTCAGATGGGTTTCAAATGGCAGAGGTCCTGAGTGAGCATTTCAGCTCGGTTTTTACCACAGAAGATGCTGGCTCACTTTCAGTTCCAATTACTAAATTAGAGGGTGATAAATCAGAACATTTAGGGCAGTTATTTGTAACTCCTGAAATGATAACAAAGAAAATTAAGAATATGAAAGATAATAAATCACCTGGAGTTGATGAGATACCACCAAAACTGTGTAAGAAAATTGTTTAGCAAATTAGTACACCACTTGCAAAAGTGTTTAACTTGTCACTAGAAGAAGGAATAATTCATTCAGAATGGAAAGAAGCAAACATTACATCGCTATTTAAGAAGGGATCGAGGAACAAGCCAGAAAGTTATAGACCAGTGAGTTTAACATCAGTTGTATGTAAATTACTTGAAACATTAATTAGAGACCACATGGTGGAATTCCTTGTAAAACATAAATTAATAAATACATCTCAACACGGGTTTCTAAAAGCAAGGTCAAGTCTAACCAATTTCTTATGTTTTTTTGGAAGAAATTACAAAGTGGGTAGATGATGGGCCACCAGTAGATGTTGTCTACTTAGATTTTCAGAAAGCTTTCGATAAAGTGCTACATAGAAGTATGTTGCTTAAACTAAAAGCCCATGGTATAGGTAATAATGTAATCAACTGGATAGAAAAGTGGCTTACACACAGAAGACAGAGAGTATATAGTAGATGATGAGATTTCAAACTGGAAATCTGTTTTGAGTGGGGTACCACAGGGATCAGTATTAGGCCCTATACTGTTTTTAATATATACAAATGATTTGGAAGATGACATATCTAGCAAAGTACTGAAATTTGCAGATGACACAAAAGTATTCAGAAAGGTTACTAATGATACCGATAAACAAAGTTTACAGGATGATCTAGATAAATTAATTAAATGGTAAGAAAAATGGCAAATGTTATTAAATTTTGGGAAGTGTAAATGCATACACATAGGACATGGAAACATGGATGAAGAATATAAAATGGCGGATGCTGTACTAGGTAGAACCACACAAGAAAAGGACTTAGGAGTAACATTTAGTGTTGACATGAAAGTTTCAGAGCAATGTGGGATTGCTGCTTCAAAAGGAAATCAACTTCTAGGGCTAATTAGGAGAACTATCACATATAAGGAGAAACAGCTAATTGTACCCATGTACAAGCTATAGTTAGACCACATTTGGAATATTGTATACAAGCATGGAAGCCATATCGTAAGAAGGACATAGACAAGCTAGAAAGAATACAACGAAGAGCAACTAAAATGATTCCAGAATTGAGAGACCTTAGTTATGAAAGCTGCTTAATTATTACAATGTGGTTTGACAACACTAGAGACCATGCAGGAGACTAAGAGGAGACCAAATAGAAGTATTTAAAATAATGAACGGTTATGAGGATGTTGATAAGAATATGTTTTTCAAACTTAAAGAAGGCAGTAGAACTAGAGGACACAAAGCAGCATTAGTTAAGGAGCAGTGTAGGTTGGACATGAAAAAGTACTCTTTCTCACAGTGGGTGATAAATGAATGGAACAAACGGCCAAATGATTGTGTTAATGCTACTAGTGTGAATATGTTTAAAAATAGAATTGACAGATATCTGATAAGGGTGGGCTATACATAGATGATAAAATTGTGGAACTCTCGATAAGCCAATGGCTTCCTTGTCCACTTGCCATCTGGAACTTGTTGTTTGGGATGGCAATCTTGTTAAATCTTGTTAGACTTGCGATTCATGGCGTGAAAGTAGAATCACGATCACAAACAATTAAAATCTTGTAGTCGTACTTTTAAAAACTATTAAACTCTTATAGTCGTACTTTCACAAACAGTTCAAATATCATACTTTCGCTCTTGTAAGTGAACCCAGTGTTGAGTCCTCAATATTCCCCTCTTTATAACGTCAAACTGGGCCCACGCAATTAGTTGGGCTGAACTTAAACTTTTTGTAGGCCTACAATGTCGAAGGGAGGCCATGTTCAGACAAACAACATGAATATATCTGTTCATTGAAACAATGCAAGAGTAGAAAACCATTTACTACAGCCTGCCTCTACACATTCTTAACGCACACAAATCAAAGATAGACAACATGAAAAGATCAGCTCAATAAAACAAAGCAAAAGTAGGAAGCAAATTACTATGGCATCCACCCTTTCAACGCACAAATAATATTCTAAAACTGATTACTGCATGGTAAATATTAACGGGATATTATGTTTGTGACAGCATGGCGACACTTATATGGGTTAAGAATACGATCACGGCTGATCAGTAAAAATATCTTTATTGCATTGAATATGGAGCGTATGCTGTGACGTAACAATTTCCGTAACAATAAATACATGATACAACCAAAGACCTTGCATACTAATTACTATATATTGTCTTTGATACAACTTATGTATCGCTAAATATGGTCAACATAACTATAACAAGCGCCGTAATAAAAAAACAAGCCAAGATCACTGCTGTACAGACAGAATTCACTTAAGCACTGGCCGAGGTCACTGGTCTAGATCACTGAAACAGGCCGAGTTCACTCAGGCCGAGATCTTGACGGGCCGAGATCACTGACAACGATACGCTGGCAGGGTCAACATAATATTCCGGGAGCACTTGTTATTTGTGAAGGTGTGTGTTACTTTTGTAAAAAGTATGAAATGACGGTAGGGAAAGTATTGTGTTATGGAAAATTTTATCGTTTGTGTGTTTGTAATTATCTAGCTTTGTTATATTACCACAATAAAATATACGCCATAATTATCTTTGTGATGGAAAGGTAGCAGATGATAGTGAGAAGATCCCTTCATCATAAGGGCCAATCAGATGCTTATTTTCAGAGCATGCTCTGAAAATAAGGGCCGATCAGAGGCTTATTTTCAGAGCAGCTCTGTTATATATGCTACGATTTTTTTTAAAAATTACACATCTAAAACTGTGCCGTACATTCGTCTATAACACACCAGGAAGTCTAACTGAGGCATGATCTCTAATGAATGCACCAGCTGGGCACGGACCACAGTCAGAATCCATCCGCCATTACATGCATAAAGAGTCCCAAGGAAAAATTAATTGTGCAGATAGGGTTTATTTGTGAGAGCAGAAAGTGTGTGGATGATTGAGTGGAAGTGATGTCTTTGTGCACAGTAGCATCTAAGCTTTGAAATGATGCCATTTGTCAGTAGGTATACCAGTTGCGTAAGGACACAGTGGCTATTAGGCAGGATGTACTCATATTTGGGAAACCGGGGAATTTCATGGCAGAAATTCACGGGCATCATGCGTTGAAGCAATTTGTGCGAAAAGGAGGTATGTCATTTTCACGAATTTTACACACCAGGTGTCTTAGTGGGTCTGTCATTTTCTGGGAATTTAAAAAAAATTGTAGGATAAATTTTCAATGTAGGCGCAAGAACGTTATAATGGTCGTCTATGGGAAAAGTTACTGTGGTCTGTGCCCAGCTCTGAATTGGCGGGGGAATAGGAAGTATTCCATCCTGCGTTTTGATTGGTTAAATCAGCTTCCGGTTTGCTCGGGAAATAACGAATTATGGGCCGTTATTTCCAGAGCTGCTCGGTAAATAGCCAGTGCGAACTTTTAAAATGGCTGATGATTGCGATTACGATCCTCCTGTGAAAAGAGAAAGGTATTTATTGCAATACATAATGTTATGTTTTTACTTTAATTTCATTATTTGAAACTGTGAGAAATTTATCCTTTTGCTGGTTCCTAATTTGTTGCAAAAAATTACGTTTGTGCATCGACATCGACAAGAATAGATTCTTAATTTGACTTAAAAGTTGAATGTCAATGACTGAATGAGGACCAAACAACAAACTATTCTTCCGAATCTGATAAACGCTTAGCCGCTTCAGCACGGTTACGCTTTCTGTGCCTAGGGCTAGGCTAGCGATAATTTTCTTCTTCCATTGTATGGTTAGGCTCTTTGCGAGTGTGTGTTAGAACGTATGGCTGGTGAGTCCACTAAGTCAGATGGGTCCCGGATGGTTCGGCCCATGACGGGTTCGGCCCACGCCGACGGATGGTTCGGCCTACGCAGACGGATGGTTCGGCCCATTTCACTGTCGCTATTGAAATCAGCGACGGTTGATTCGGCCCACTCTAGCTAAGCGGCGGAAATCTAAGAATAGTCGTTTCGGCCCACGGTCTGAATCAGTAAGAAAGGCGGAGAGGCGGAAATTATGATTGTGCAAACAAACAAACGTACACGCTAATTTAATAATAATGATCTGGAACTATTTATAAAATTATAGCAATATAAATAAATTAAAAGAAAGTGGTTGACATAATAAAGAAATGAACCAAATTCAAGTAATTAATGTTTAATGGAAACGTCCACGAATAAACGTAATAACTAGTTGAGTTTGTATTGTAATATATAATGTATTGACTTCACTGTTTGTGTGAGCACATTTTATGTGATCAAGCCCTTTACGTGTTTAATCTGTCTGATGTTTCATCATCAACACTTGTTAACTGAAATGTTTGAAAGCGTGATTTCATAGTTTGTGTGAGCACATTTTATGCTTTTAATCTATCTGGTATCTCATCAGCAAAACATGATAACGTAAATGTTTGATAGCATCACTTCATTGTTTGTGTGAGCACGTTATATTTGATCAAGCCCTTTATTCAATTAATTGTCTTAAGTTAATTGAGCATATCACAAGTTGCAAAGAGGTGTCATTAACGTTTTCGGCTCTATTGTCCCACGTCAGTAGCTGATTTCTAAGAATAGTGGTTTCGGCCCATGGCGTGATTCAGGAAAAAAATACTTAATATGATTACGCACAGAAACATATTCACACGCCAATATATCTCATAAAATAACAGAATGCAGTCCAGCAACAAAACGCCAGAAATATTGACAACAGATGGAATTTCTGTCTTTATTAACAACTACCAAAATATAATATATATATATATATATATATATATATATATATATATATATATATATATATATCATATATATATAATATATATAATATATATAATATATATAATATAATATATATATATATATATATATATATATATATATATATGTAAATATATATATATATATACATACATACATGCATATATGCCATAATGCGGAGAAGCCACGACAGGACGAACGCGTTATTTACAATCTTGGAGCGTCTCGTCAAGGCCGAACGTAACGAAAGGGAAACGCTGCGTTCCTTGAGCCGACTGACAAAAATAGCGAACGTAATAAACACTTGGTTCAAAAACAATAACAATACTGTAGCGTACAGTATTTCGCTAAAACACGCAAACAGGTGAAACTAGGGAACGTAATAAATAAGTAATATTGGTTCTAAAACAATAATAATGTAGCGCTTGACGTTTCGTTAAAACACTGAATTAGTTGTAGCGTATAACATTTCGCAATTACAATACTCTATAAACAACAATTGACTCGAAAACAATAATACTGTAGCGTACAACAAGTCAATAGCATTTCGCTAAGACATGCAAACAGTTGAAAATAGCGAAGAATTCGTTAGTTGTTTCGGCCCACGGCGACCGCTGGCACCGGTTGCATATACGGATGGTTCGGCCCATGCGAGCGAAAACACTTCACGGTTCACCGATCGCGCCGTTGGATGGTTCGGCCCATGGGCCGAACCCGTTATGGGCCGAAACATCCGACACCCAGTCAGATAGGCATGGCGAACGAACCCGCCTGTTGCCGTTTCGTTTCTGCACCAATCCCAAATGGCAATGTTAAGACTAAAGTAGGTTACTTTTAATGTAATTTTTACCATTAAAAATGATAGAAAGTGCCAACACACGCACACAATTTAAAAGCTAATGAAATATTCTTTCATCCACTGTTACCTTTTAAAGAATTAATTGTTGTTTTGGCACACAGTCACTTTCAAAAAGAGAATTTTTTTCTGTAAACGCACGTTGCCACTGCCATTTTGACCACGTTAAGCCTGTAAAAGTGGGCAGATTTAAACGAGATTTGATGTGAGATAGATGAAACTCTGGCAAGTATTCCAATAGTTTTTATTTAATTGTAACGCTATAATATAATTGTCTTTCTCAAACATAAAAAAATATTCAGTATTTTTGTAGATTACTCTTGCTCAATGTTAAAGCAATGCAACTGAATTTATTTGCACCTTCAAATATGATATGCAGGGGTAGAAATAAATTTTTTGTGCAGGGGACTACAGCACCACCAGCTCTGGAAATTTGATGGTCCGTACCAGATTTTGTGAATTGAAGGCACCTCGGAAAACAGAATGATGCACTAACGCATTATTTTTTTATTATATTTAGGTTTAACATACTGAATAAGTAAAGACAATGTTACTGATATAAAATTATCACAGATTTAAAAAAAACTTGCATCATGCTGAGTTCAATTTAAATGTGAAGAGAACTTTGCCTATCGATATTCTAAATCAATAAAAATTATTTCATCAATTGATTGCAAAAGACGAAACGAAAAGATGCTACCACACAATTCCTATGGCTATGGAGTTAGGAAGCCACGCTGACACTGTATGGCAAGACACAGCAGATTAATTAAATAAAGCATTTTTATGCACAACGCGTTACGACCAATTTGTGCGTTTCTATATAACTCATGTTCTATTGCACATATTTAATCAGTTGATTGAAAAACCGTTATTTCATCAGTCATTATTGTGGCATTTATATATATATATGTATATATATATGTATATATATATATATATATATATATATATATATATATATATATATATATATATATATATATATATATATATATATATATATCACGTTTGGCAGCAAAATACTTTTACCTCCACCAGACCACCACTATCAACTAGATGGCAGGGATAACTAAACTATTTTTAACTCGGTTGATGTGATTTTGGCAAATGTGTAAGCATGTCGGGGCTTTTATTTTTTTATATCTTTCTCATCATCTAAACTCTCTTCCTCTTGCAGATATTGATCTATTCTTAAGTAAAATATTACAAATACATGATAAAATCTTAAGCCAAAATAAAATAGCCTATTTAATTTGAGATTATAACATTAACCTACTCAATTTTGTCACCCATAAAAAACCAACAACTTCATCGATAACGTAATATCCCAGGGATTTATATGCATATATAGCCATTCCACTCAAGCATATAATAAACAAATCCTTTGTTATATGCATTGTCCCAGTTAACTTAAAAGTTACAAAAATAATTCCAGTTTTAAAATCTGCAAACAATAAAATGTTTAATAATTATAGACTCATAAGTATTTTACCCGCTTTTTTTAAATAATGAAAAAATAGTGTTCAAAAGACTATTTATGTTTTTAGAAAAATACAATATTTTATATAAACATCAGTATGGGTTTTGAGCTAAACACTCTACTATCCATCCAATACTACATCTGTTGAAAGATATTGCAGAGGCAAATAAAAATAAAATAACAAAAGATCTTACACTGGCTGTGTTTTTAGCCTCTCAAAAGCATTCAGTGTAATTAATCATGACATTTTATTGTATAAATAAAATCTTTATGGAATTAGGGGAATAAGTAATAAATGATTTGCCAATTACCTATCAAATCGTAAACAATACACTGAGATACATAAATTTTAATCATCTCAAAAAAACAATAAATGGAGTACCACAAGGTTCCATATTAAGACCACTTTTATTTTTAATTTATATAAACGATATAAAAATCCAACATCTTTAAAGTAGGGTTGTGCAAACATTTTATTCACAAAATGCCATTTTCGACCAACCATAACTTTTTGGTTTATGGCTAAAATCTCACAATATTACATATATCCAAGAACAACAATACATACAATAAGTACACAAAATATAGGAGGGATGTTAATGATACTTTCCAAAATTCGTAAATCTGTTATTTTGTCAATTCAGAACATGATGGGAGACAAACACAAAATTGAAAATTACCACAGAGACAAATAAAAATGTGGTAAAGTGGAAGATTACTGTTGTATGTTGGCAATAAAACAAGTTTCATTCAGTTATGTAATTTTTAGGGGGTTTATTTGAATTTTTTTGTTTTTCCCTGAATCAAGGTTCGGGGAAAATTGTCAAAACTGCACCTGAGTCGCAAATGAAGATGAACACAAATTGTGTTGTTGGTTTTTTTCTTCTTCGAGTAGAACAACTGGAGTTGCATATCTTTTTAATGCTGGTTCTGGTTGGGAAGGCATTGCATTATCTGTACTCTCTGATGGATCAATGGTGGGTATTTCTTTCACGCAAACTGGAGAATTTGACATCGTGACATATTGAAGTGGAACAACACCAGCACCATGAGCACTAGCAGAAGTATTACAGAATGCAATGTCCACAAAGATTGTGAAATTGTCATGTTGATGACTGCCTCCTCGTAAACATCTTGCGTTATGACTTTTCTTAGGTTTCAGATACTTTTTCTCTCTTTACCTCGTGGCAGAATGTGTTTAGCGCAACTGCACCAATGGTAATCTTAGAGTTGAGACAAAAGTCAAGCAAGCGAGGAATCATGCTGGCGGTGAACAGTGAAGAAGGCTTCCAGGATGTCATGGTTCTTGCACTGGAGTGAATCCTCCTGATAGTTGGGAGCAGATCTGAAACCAGAACAACCATTACGACATAATAAATTAATCAAATGAAGAAGAAGCAAATTATCATTATATAGTCACAACTGAAGTGTAAATTATTCAATGAACACATGGAAAAGTGAACATGAAAGACTGAATTGAATTGGAAAACCATAATAATTAATTATAACAATATGTTACTCACTGTTAATGCTGTCTAATCAGTCATTCCGTGATTCAATTAGTGATTTCATCCATGTAAAAAGGAAATGTGGCAAGCAAATGATGATGAGAAATTTGAAAAATGTCTGTGTTTGTATGTAATATTGATCAATTTGAATAAACATTTACCATGTTTATGATTGTGTATTTGTAGGGCCACTAATTTTCCATTACAAAACAATGCAAAATCCATTTCAATTCCGTTTCAGCAAAAGGCAAATTCTATTTCAAATAAAAAAATTGCCCTTTCAAAAAGACCAATTTTGCTATGAATATTTAACCTTAATAAAAATCAGACAATTAATTCATCAATGTATTTACTTAACCAGCTAACTGTGTGGTTGGTACTGCCTAGTGGACAACCAGACAACGAATGGAAGGAAGTTTTACTTTTTTAGCGCCTTCATAACTCGTTTACTGATATGTGCCGACGAATGACGTGAAATTATCGCACTAAATGTACATTCCGCGCCTCTAATTACTATTTAAATGTCACATAAACATGTAAATAATCTAAAAGAAATCATGACAATCCACTATTGTTTTTCGGAACACAGTTTTGATTCTACGCATCATGTGGCATCGACTAATGGAGCTGCAATTTATTTGGTATATTCACTTTGTCAATCATTATCATGCGCGATTAATCCACCAAATAAATTTTTATATCAGTATAAAGAACATTTTATCACCATTTCAGTTATATTAAACAAGTTTAAATTGTTCGCAAATTAAATTTACAAGGGGGGCTTAAGACGAAGGACGTCATAATTGTGAACGCTTGTTGCCAGAATCGTTTGCCAATGTGCATAGCGGCCGCGTTCATTCCAGTGAATTCAGTACGTTTAATTATTTTTAACATAACTCAAAACACATTACAATATTATATACATCAAAACACCTTAAATGACTGAAAGTGGGATAGCAAGCTAAGAAAATATAATTCATAAAGAATGTTAACAAATGGCGGGCCCAGATCGATAAATACCTGCCATCCCTCAAAACAATGATACAGAGGTTCTAGTGTCCAGTTGGAAGGCCACGAGGATCAGCCTATTTTGTTGCAATGGGGAGGTCCACTTTTAGCGATAATCAAATACTCAAATTATTCGCTACAAATTATCAGTAAAATTTAATATGTTGCATATATCATATTTGTTTGCCATTATGTGTAATGATATGCAAAAATATCTTATATATGCTTAGAAGACAACAACTTACCTAATGGTATGAGAAGCGAGCTGCCAAAGTGTTGGAACTCAGGAAAAATTCACATCAACTCGCTCAAAACTTTCCACTTTCATGGGCAGGCGCCCCACAAATCAAATGTCATTGTGACAAATTTAATGTTATTGGAAATTTCAAGCTGGATTGATTGGTACTACGCACTAGGCGTTCTGATGTAAGTTTTTTGACATTTTGATCAAACAATAACACTGAGATGAAAGGTTACATTTACATCATAATGGTCGGAGAATTTTCATTAGCTAAGATTAGTGCGTATCACAGATTGGTGGAATCATCATTTCTTTTCAAATAAACTTTAGTTTGATCAGGTAGGACAAATATTGATGCGACGCGAGGTCTATGAAAGAAGCATGGTTTATGCATTTTTTTAGATTGGACCAAAACACCAAGCGAGGCGCTTCGCATCTGCATAGCAGCATAGCATCTTAGAGCCAGTAGCATGTTGCCATGACCAGTTAATTGCGCATTTGTATGCTTTTTTGAAAGCCTACTAAACTTGTAACTTTCGGGTTATCACAGAGATATTTAACACATGAACAGATAAATACTGAAGTTTTTGTTGTGTCAATTTTATTCCAATAATAATGTCTGACAGACATGCAGAAATAAGGGCAATCCTTGCCCAAGCCTATATGATATTGCTAATATAGCCTATTGAATAAAGAAATTGTATACATTATTCATGCATAGAAAGAACACCAAAATCATGAGTAATAATATTACATAAAATTATATTTTAGTTAACATTTTCAATTAACACATTCATTTATTAATAGTCCTGCTATGAGTCAGAGTTGCCATTTCATAACAATCTGACAATCTCTACATAACAATTTAGCATAATATTATTAGTTTGCTAGGCACACTCACTTCAAGTCCATTGTCATTGTTTAGAAAGCAAGCCCAGTCAGTAGGGCTGTGGCTCACATTTTTACTTTGGGCAGTACTAGAACTGAGTTGAAATCTTCTGCCTCAGCGTGCATAATGATATTACAATAAAGGGAGCCTTTTACTGGCAAATCCTGCTTCTAACTACATTTGCTTTGCCTAATCTTAAAGGATTAAGGTAGCTGATCAGTTGATTTTTTTATTTTTTCCTCAACATGCTAGGAAATATTGAACTGAACGTTGACACCACAAATAATCACCAGGCACTAATGTCGTATTTTGCCATTCCATCCTATAAAAAACCAGTCCTTTTGGAAATCCCCTTGACTTCTTTGAAACACTGATGATGTTTCCATAACAACGACCGCGTGTGCGCCAATCTTCGAACCAGCTTTATTCGTCCGCCGTGAATGTGGAACACATCATCCGGTTACTGTGATTCCAGTACACATCAGTATAATATCTACCTAACTAAATCATGTCCTTAATAGTCTGTGGGCTAGGTATAACTCCCCACCCCCCTAGGGAATTTTCAAGACATTATTTTTTATATCCTTATATAATAGCAATTTGAAATCTAGTTGTTTGCCACTTGACAATTGCTGCCTGTTCGACAAGAATTGTCTAGAAGTAAGACCAATGAGCTGAAAAACGTAACGTGGGGGTAGGGATAGATATTTCCGCATAATACGTTAAACATCATATTAAACCATATGAAATGTGGTATATAAAGTGTCTATACGAATATCGTCAAAGTATAAGTTATAACATAAATGTTCCGTGACGTCAATAACACATCATAATTAGCTTTCATAATCGAAGGCAGGTAATCATAATTTATGAAGTTGGGTATCATTGAAAAAGTTATACTTTTTACGTATGTTGGAGTACAGAGAAATATACTCACGCACCCATGCACGTACGAACATGTGTGTTTTTGTAACCATTTACCTATATAATATATATATATATATATATATATATATATATATATATATATATATATATATATTTAATATATATCAATAATAAGCATGCAACAGACTCTTTCATTTTGTATTAAATACTACTTCCAATAAGTTGTTTTGGTCAGCATGCTGGAAGTATTGGTCAACAGCACTTGAGTTGTCTTCAAAATCATCATCTCCATCATCATAGATGATGTCTGATAGGCTGACCACTCGTATGTTCTCATCGTAGTCACTGTCAGTGTCAAGGGCATTCTCAGACAGAATGTCAATCAACTGTTGAGGATGTCACCTTCAGTCTAGTCGTATTCCAAATCTCCATTCTCGTCGTTTTTCCACCCATGTCCAACTAGGGTGGGGATGTCAGGATATGGAAGATGCCCTCTCTTCTATACTTGAGTTGGGTAATTGACCCTCAAAAAGTGCATCTTCAGTGACGATTGGCATGGTGGCAAGATACTCAGGTCGATTCCATCATAGCTGGAAAGTGGTGGCCCAGATTCTCTGTGGAATTTCTGCCTGGTCAAGTCATGGCGTAATTTGTTGACATCTGTGTATGATAGTTTACCATACATACAGCAAACAAATTTCTCCAGCTCTGACTACCTTCAGGAATGCCAAGTGTCCCGAAAACATCCACAAACACAGGATGTTTTACCAAAGTCTTTCTGGCTATGATTTTCCCCTTGCGAATGAATACGCTGATAGAGTCGCACCCAGAAAATGCATGCAGTGCAAGCATTGCTGAACACATCAGTTCACCGTGTTTACGGATGAAGCATTTCATATCCATCAGTCGTCTTTTGTTTGTAAAGCCTGTGTAAAGTACACATTCTGCTCTACTCGGTTACCATAATACAGAAGCAACATGAATGCATCAGTATCGGGTGATTGGACGCTGAAGTCAGTTATACATGATGTAGCTACACGGAAACAGTGTAACATGATGTAGCTACATGGAAACAGTGTAGCATGATGTAGCCACACGGAAACAGTGTAACATGATGTAGCTACATGGAAACAGTGTAACATGATTCGTGTATTAGCTTCTTCCTGAGATGAGGAGAGTGCTGGGATGGGAGAACTTTCTGCTGTGATGCCATCAGCTGATGTCCATGATATACAGCTGTCCCAGCAGACAAAGAAGATCTGACAACCATGGAGTTGTGCAGCATACTTTGCCTTTTGCCACTCTGATAGCAGAAGCCTGATCAAATGTGTCTTGTTGTCATTGTTTGATAGGAATTATTTCCATTCTTCTGGACTGCCTTGGAAGAGGTGCATGGAATTTGAGAGTTTTGGCAACAAGCCTGTTCTGGATAAATTTTTTGAATGCTGCTTTGCCAACTGCTTCAGCATTCAAGATATCATTCACAACTTCATCTGGGGCTCGTGCATCAGAAAAAATACAAAACAGGTCTTCCTTGACCTCAACTTCAAATGGATTTATGAAATTGTGGAAAGCAGTTATTAGTGTCTGAAGATATTTCTCGCCATGTGTGATCCTGAAGGTTTTTGTGTGCCGTGTCTTCCGAACATGTCATACCTGTCACCCCCAATGTGGTTTCTACGTAGCCTGCTCTGGCATGTCTGGTCATACACAATCGGTAGTAGGCTGGATAGTTTCTGCTGAATTCAATGATGCTTCCCCTGGACTTCGCATGGCGATTAAGCATCTGTTCAATAGTCAAGTCAACTGGATTTCTTTATGCTGGCGTATCTGATATGGACACACTGAACCCACAGTTTCTTAGCAAATAGTACGCTCCTGGGTGAATACGTGACAGGTTCAGGAGTGTTAGAAAGTAGACGGACAGGTACCGAGCATAGTTGTGGTGATACTGAACAGCCAAGGACACAATTCTTGAACACAGGCCAGGGGTAGATTGAAGTTGCTTTCTCTTGTAGCTTGAAGGAATCTCCAACCAGATCCTGTCCTTGTACTGGATCCAAAGCAGTGCAGTTCATCCCAGTTCACCATTTCACACCTTGTCACAGTACATTTCGTGAAGACGTTGAAATTAGTCACCGGTTGTCACATCTTGCATCACATCCATGAAAGGTCTTCCTTTCAATGTTTCATTCATCTGCCCACGCATCGCGCTATGGCATGTCAGTGTCATCCGAAAATTGGTATTTGTTGCCGCATCCAAAATTACTTTGTCATGTTCCCACAATTATGTGTATGCACACATATTAACAGTTACAGAGAGCACTGATTACAAGTAAAACAAAAACCTGATTTACAGCTGTGCAAACTGCTCGTAAACAATGGCGGCTGACTCCAGTAGAAATGACGCTATTCGCTGTAGTGTTGGTTCAGTCTAACCTCCTGTTTCGAACAAAAAGTCATAATTTCTGCTGAAAAATCGTGTCTTGGGGAATGCTATGCATTGAATGGCCAGTCAAATTGGAATTGCCAGTTTTCCACAACAAATCTTTTCACCACTTCTACAAGTCAAAGAGAGAAACAGTGAAATAAAATAAAATCCAGCAGCCTGGAAAATTAGATTTGGGGAAAATGTGTTTTACACATGACATCACGAATCTGCCCCACGAGGCATTTCTGGAAAACAGACATTTCCATGTTTAGACTATGACCTGTCACTGTTTAAAATAAATTTTATTGATGGCCACAATGTTGTTTCGGATTTGCAATAACATTAAAGAACACATACCGTATTCGCCCTAATAAGCGTACATACTCTAATAAGCATACACCCCCATTTTTTGGCAATATGTTGCGAATCCAGGTTGCATGGTTACGTTTCCCAATTATAGTGGCTTGATGCTACATGTATTCCTTATTGTTGCCATATTTCTGCTGGTTTCTGCCAGGCAGAAAGTTATTTCTGCCTGGCAGAAAACCAACCCTGGTTTGGTTAACAAATTAATGACCTTTCGCAAACATTGCTAATTCCCAAGGAGGCAGTGACACTTGCCATAATTGTCCTATAATTTCGAATTCCATGTAAGCAGCGATATTAAATCTTGATGACTACATTATTCAGCAAAAAAACTGTTGACATAAAAAAATTCATCAAGTTTGCTCTGTTGTCTGAAAATGTTTTTCCCTTGATGCAATCTTCATAAATATGTTTACTCTTGAGTGCCGAATAAGTGTCCCTAGTATATAGTGTATGCGTATTTATTTGATGAAAAATGCCACCCTATACGCACTATTATTAAATTTAAACATTTGTGACAGCCTATATTCTCCGATAATCATGGCATATTATGCAGGGTATAATTTTTAGGAGAGCAATCGCTCTCACTCCCTATTGCTAGCACTAATCATCATCCACTGAGTGGTTTACCACTCGCACTAAAGCGGACAGACCACAGTAGAGAATTGCATTGGTGGCCATGTTAACATTTTGTCTGATTATAAGAAAACATGGCCATCAAAAATTAAGACTTTTTTTACAGCAATTGCCATCATCTTATTGACATGCTGACCAAGTTTTGTCAAAATCGCTTGCCTCCAGCTCTTTTAAAACAGCCCAACGTGTGTTGCCCATCAATTTAAAAAAAATAGACATTTGTTCATGCGCCCACATGGCCCATAGCAGAAAAATTCCCATAAATCCCTCCGCCTGTTAAAGTCTAAAAAATGCACTATTTCACAGCCAATAGCTTCTACAAACAAACCTGTGGATATGCCTGCTCAATACGCCCTATTATTAAATTTGACCGATTTGCCACCCTATACTGTTATTTGGCCTATACACTTATTTGGCACCTGAGAGTATGTCAAATATTATGTCGCCAAACCCCGATAAGTTGTGCCTAATCTAATCTGGGTAACACATAATTATATGCTTTTGGTTCCAGGTCACGGTCTCCATTAGATGGCTCAAAATCACCTGATGAACGGGAATGGAAGAAGTCTGAACGATTGGTGGACGGCACAGGAAGTAGAAATGGCAATAACACACCAACCAGGAATGGAAACATTGAAAAAGTTGATAACACCAAAGTTCGACTCTATGTATCTAATATCAATTATGCCATGAGCTGGCAGGATTTAAAAGATTCATTTAGAGACAAAGGTAATTTTTATTTATCTTAATAATACCTTAATAAATTAAAATTACTTAATTTTTTTAGTCTTCATGATTGCAAAGAAATAAATTATAATGAGGATGATATGATTTAGTAGGCATGCCAAGTTAAAATGATAGATGACAGTATAGTTGTGAAAACTCCTTTTGGATCATGACTTCCACATCACACAATTGTGTGGGACGAGGTGGCATAGTAGTTAGAATGTCATGTTCTCAATTGAGAGAACCCGGGTTCGAATCCTCTTGCTGCCATTTCGAAGTTTTGGCAATTGTGTTCACCCCACATTGCCTCAGTTCACTCAGCTGTATAAATGGGTGTCTAGATACAGGCAGATGGGGATATGTGAACAAATAGTCTTCGTGCAGTAATTGCAGCGTGGCAGAAGTCAAGATGGCATTGGAAGGAACCAGTCTGCCAGGGGGTGAAGTGTAAAGCACTTCGACTCAGTTTGAACAGTCCCAAGGACTGGATACCACGCTATATAAGAACATGCCTTTTTTGCTGATTCAACAGTTGATGACTTGATATTATAACTGATTTGTAATTGCCTAACACTTTGCTGTAATTTTGCTGAGGTCAGGATCTGGAGGATTTATGTGTTTAGATGTTACAATTGGGAACCTAGTACAACAACATGCTAGAGAAACACATTTTAGTGTATGTTTGTAACAATAGATTCCTTGGCATTTTTCCATGGCCCAATTTTATTCAATTGTACTGTGCGGTTATTAGGTTGAATACGGTACTTGTCCTATTGGAACGTATCCACAGTGTAATAACTAACGTGGCTGCTGATATCAGAACAGTCTTGGCAAAATGGGTGTGATCATCCCATAAAGTACTGTGCTAACTTGATATAGTGACTGGTGGATGTTGTTATGAAAGTTGACCATTTAAGCTAAATTGGTGTACAGTGTTTATATATTGTTGCAGTTGGAAAAGTTATCACCTATGTGGAGATGTACACAACACCAGAAGGAAACCCATGTGGTGCTGGGTATGTACAAAAAATGTCTCTTTGGGAAAGTTATCACCTGTGTGGAGATGTACACAACAC
Source organism: Lamellibrachia satsuma (assembly GCA_033239005.1). NCBI lineage: Eukaryota > Metazoa > Annelida > Polychaeta > Sabellida > Siboglinidae > Lamellibrachia > Lamellibrachia satsuma. The sequence continues at coordinate 160,620 of BSQZ01000067.1, forward strand.
CAGAAGGGAACCCATGTGGTGCTGGGTATGTACAAAACATGTCTCTTTGGGAAAGTTATCACCTATGTGGAGATGTACACAACACCAGAAGGGAACCCATGTGGTGCTGGGTATGTACAAAACATGTCTCTTTGGGAAAGTTATCACCTATGTGGAGATGTACACAACACCAGAAGGGAACCCATGTGGTGCTGGGTATGTACAAAACATGTCTCTTTGGGAAAGTTATCACCTATGTGGAGATGTACACAACACCAGAAGGGAACCCATGTGGTGCTGGGTATGTACAAAACATGTCCCTTTGGGAAAGTTAGAGGGTAGCAACCTTGGCAATTACTGTCCAAGTCTAGTGCTGTCTATTGTATCTAGTAAGGTGTGCCACATACTCCCAGAATATACCCCTAAAAAACCTTGTTTCTATTAGATATGGAAGAAAAAAATTTACAAATTGGGAAGTCCTTTTTCGAAATTCTTAAGGAATATTCCCAATTTGAGGTTAAGCAATATAATGAGAGTTTCTGCCATTGTGACAAAACAGCACCAATGAATGGCCGAGTGGTGTCAAATGTCAAAGCAGCAAGTGCACAAGGGCTCCCAAATACCATTTTAAGCCATTCTACTGTGATTGGCCCTTTTATTGATTGTATTTCATTCTTTGGTATGCCGTGTACTGGCGTGTAGTGCCCTTTAATTTTCACTCCAAATTTTCACTGCATTTCATTTTCTTGAGTTTGGTTAATTTTTGCAATGTTTATCACTATGAATGGAAATACTAAAAAGGAGGAAAACAATGGAGCATTATGCATTACATTTTGAAAGAATAAGTTGTTTTTTACATCAAACTTGTAATTTGAAAAGCAATTAGTATGAAGTGGTTGAGTTTGTGAAATGTACTTTCTTGATTAGCATGTAAACTGCACCATGGTGTGTATCGCTGTGTTAAACTTGTGTTGCAGCGTGGTGGAAGTACAGGGTGTGGAGAATGCTAAGAAGGCCATAGACATAATGCACAAGCAGGAGTTGCGGGGCAGGAATATCATCGTGAGAGAGGCAAGTCTTCAGTTTCTATTAAATCGCTCAGTGGTATTACTCAATTTGTTCTCCTAGCCACATTTGGAGAAAAAACAATGGTATAAATGAGTAATGTTGAATGTCATGCTACATTCGCGCCTTATTATTGCGCGCCCCGTTATTTCGTGGATTCAGATATAAGGTGGTCGGTCGTGTACCCCGATTTTCTGCCGCCGGGGAAATGCCTAATGGGCCTGCATAAACCTACTTAGAATTGCTTTGACAATTCTCAAGAAACATTACATTAGGTGAACAATGTCGATAAACGAGTGTCAACGTGTTGTTTGTCTTGCGCTGCCGCCAGCATCCATCGCTGTCGCTGGCTTCGCTTCGAGGGTTTGTAAATTGTAATCGTGATGTGCAAATACGCCTTGCATAAGAATCAGATAAACAGTTTTAAATGCAATTTAGTATGCAATACCAATAATAGTTGAAATGGCATACTTCCATTGCATCGTAAATCTAATAGTTTTCGCTACACGAAACGAACATGCCAAATGCCTAACCCAAGGCGTTACTGGTGCATGATTATACGAATTCGTTTTCCACATATGAAACAATGAATCGATGTTAAGTGGTACGTCATAAATTTATGCTTCGGTTAAGATCGGTTGAAAGATGAAGTGAAACAATTAGTAATTCTACCTATTGTGCTCAGATCCAAGTTATTATTTTCGATTCGTAGGCCTATTGGTCCAGTACATCATCATCGTAGCAGATCTATTCCATAATGGTATACATACATGTATTTTATCCAGTTCAAGATTCAACAGGGTGTGACATTTAAAAATAATACACGTTGATGCTGGTTGACTCATTTAATAAACTCTATAAACTGCGTATTGTCGTATAACACAGTGTTGCAAGTACACAGTGGCTTCGACAGCGTTCTTGAACTTGGGCGGCGATTGCTGTTGTTTAGTAACTCCCTGGTGGCAGATATATTTTATCTTGTTCAAGATTCAACAGAGTGTGACATTTAAAAATAATACACGTTGATGCTAGTTGACTCTTTTAATAAACTCTATAGACTGTGTATTGGCATATAAAACGCACACAGTGGCTTCGACAGCGTTCTTGGACTTGGTGCAGCGGGCGGCAGTCGCCCTGGTGGCAGACATAGGAACACCTAACGTGCATCACGTACAGCGCGGTCCGAAATCGTGGACTCTGACCACCGCGTTATAACAAGGCTCGACTGTTCCAACACACATTTTATCAGGATGACATAGTGACATAATGCAATATCCACACCTCCAAACTGACAGCTGTGTTAAATGATTTAAACAAATGATTAAGATACACTGTCTTAATACTGAGCGTGGGAAACCAACAGTAGAACTCCTAACGTGGCCACCCAAGTGAGATAAACTGGCCTGTTTAAAAGGGTGGTCGAATTACAGAGGCTGGTCAAATGTACAAATGTGGGAAACAGACTGCGATACAGTGGCCATTTCCAATGGGTGACCGCTGTGAGGGTTTCTACTGTACTTAGTATGTGTCATGTGTTTAATTGAGCACAGCTCGTTATATGGAATTAAAAGTTTATTTGTGTTCTTTACAGGAGAGGGAGAAAGACCGAATGTTACACAATCGACCAATACCAGGAGACAAAGGAATATTGGGCCCTGGTTCATCTGGTGGACCAAGAGGGGGAAACATGATGCAGGGTGGGGGTCCTATGGGGCGTGGAATGGGCCCTGGGATGGGGCTTGCTGGAGGCCTTTTTAGGAACAACATGGGCCCAATGGGAGGTGGTATGGGCAACATGGGAAGTGGTATGGGCAACATGGGAGGTGGTATAGGTAACATGGGAGGTGGTATGGGCAACATGGGAGGTGGTATGGGCAACATGGGAGGTGGTATGGGCAACATGGGAGGTGGTATGGGTAACATGGGAGGTGGTATAGGTAACATGGGAGGTGGTATGGGTAACCTGGGAGGTGGTATGAGCAACATGGGAGGTGGTATGTGCAACATGGGAGGTGGTATGGGCAACATGGGAGGGAATATGGGCAATATGGGAAGTGGTATGAGTAATAATATGGGAGGTGGTATGGGTATTTTGGGCAGTGGCATGGGAAATATGGGAGCTCTTCCAGGGGGTGTTGGCATGGGTAACTTGAATAACATGGGAGGAAGTGGTATGGGTGATATGGGAGGAACAGGATCTGTGGGTAACCTGGGTGTAGGGGGTGGCATTGGTAGCATAGCAGGAGGGGGTGGAGTGGGGAACCGGGGAGGTGGGGTGGACAGTGGCACAAGGCCTGGAAGCATGCCTATCAACCAGGAGCTACAACAACAGATGGGCCTCGACCCAGCCAGCATCACAGACCAGGTGTTTCTTGCCAATGTGAGTTGACAACAAGTCATTCATCATCTTAATTCAAGCATCTGTTTGTCAACTCTTTAGGCCACAATCTGTAACACTTTCTGTAAAAAGGTATTCATTACTTTCATTTGTATCTTTAAGAACTATGATTCATGCTGGTCCTTCACTTTGTGTCTGTTTTAGTTGGACTATTCGGTGACAGATTTGAAGTTGCGCGAAGTGTTTCAGTTGGCGGGCAATGTGCTTGAGGTTGCGGTACGATACGACTCTGATGGCAAGAGTCTGGGGCGGGGCATAGTTCGCTTTGAGCACCCCATGGAGGCAGTGCAGGCGATCTGTATCCTCTTGAAACCACTACTCACACACTGACACAGCAATTACAGCACTTGTTTGCTTTAAAAAAAATGTTGATGCAACTCAACTTCCAAGTGAGTTGCATGAATCGTATATTCAGAAGTGGTAAAATTTATCTACCACTGAAATTAATATACCGATAAACCTTGTGATTGAACCCATGATGGCATCTAAACACACGTTCACAAGCAATCGAAATGGTTGTAGGTTAACTACCAAATGGTCGACTGTTGAACACTGTTCTGTCTAGTGGAAGGTGACATGTTCTTCACTCAATCAGCCTTTTATTGCCTTGTGAGACAGTTTACCTTGATAACCTTCTACAGCCATGTTCAACGGCCAAATGCTGTATGACCGCGTCATGAGTGTACGCATGGACAAGAAGGCACTAGAGAACACAAACAAGGGCTCAAACAAACTTCCTGGTCAGTCTCACAATCTTCTCATCATATCTCACATTCTACAGTAACATTGGGTGGCATCTGTTGACTTGATGTCATAGCTGCTGCTGTAAATATGAAACTAATAAGTTCGTTATTTCAGAGATTTGCAGTGCCATAGTAATGATAATGTTGGAATGAAAGATTGAATTATAGATAAATGATACAGTAAGTCAGTAACCAGGTGATGAACAACTCTTGTTCATGTTTCTATGTCATTCTAAAAAGCCACTGAATTAGTGAAACACAGTATTAAGAAAAAATGTATCTTGAACTTTTTGAAATACAATGGGTGTATGTGTAAATAAATAAATAAGTTTGCCATGTTAATTAACCCTTTTTATCCTGAACAGTCGGTCAACTTTGCTACTCGTCTTCCTAACACAATATGGGAAGTGAGGCATATTAAAAAAATTCTGCACCTATGTTGCGAAAATTTATATTGTTCTAGTTAAATTAATGTATCATATGTGTATATGTATATATATATATATATATATATATATATATATATATACACTATGTTGCGAAAATTTATATTGTTCTAGTTAAATTAATGTATCATATGCTTAAAGAAAGCTAAGATAAATGCCTTTCTGAATGTGTAATTTAAATCACCTTAACTTACCTAATAAAATATTTTGAATGTTTTAATAAATAAATTAAAATAGAATTGCACAAACAAAACATCCGTTCACACTTCAATATGTTTTTAATAATTTTTTGTTTGGTGGACATGTAAAATGTGAGTACAAATTCAAGTTTAACACAAATAAAATATCTACATCTTACAACAAACACTAGATCTCTAAGACAATTATGAAAGGAACTGTGGCATTTATAATAAATTTGAAGTCAAATAGGATGACTGGCAATGAACTGGCTGTCCCCATTACAGGAAGCTAGCCGTACATCATGGCTATCACGTGGTATGTCATATGACCATCATAAAACGGTACATCACAACAGATGAATATGACAATGGCAACTATGCACTTGTGCGTATTCAGGATAAAAGTAATAATAAATGTATTTATATAATACCCGATCAATAAAAATTGCTCTCAGGCACTGTACACACATGCAGTCATAACTTAGTAAAATATTAATTATATTAAAAATAAATATATTAATAATACTAAAAACAATGCCAGTAATAAATATTCTAAAATATAGTCCAACCATAAATAGTATATAATAAAAAATAAATGTATATTTGTAAAAATAAAATAATAAATGCATATAACATTTTTCACATCAGCACATAAAAAGCTACTCTAAAAAGATGTTTTAACAGTGTTTTATACTGCGTTAGTGTCTTCACTGTCCTCACTGAATCCAGCAACTGATTCCACAGATTGGCAGCAGCCAAAGCATATTGACGATTGCCATGTGAAGCTGTTACAATAAATACAAATAGACAGACCCCAATTTCCGATTTGGATGGTGTCGGTTGAGTAACTCTGCGAGATAGTCCGGTGCCAGACCATTCGTTGTGGAAGACACATAGAGAAGCACTTTGTAGTTTGGGTGCAAACGAATTGGCAGCCAGTGCAAACGTTGCAACACAGGAGTAATGTGCTTGTGTTTTCTGATATGGCAAAAAAGGCGGCCTGCACAGGTTTGCACACATTGCAAACATTGCAGTGTTGTCTTCAGGAGGTAGTGCAGCAAAGCACTGCCATAATCCAAGCGTGACGTCACGAGGGTGTGTACCAAGGTTTTGCAGGCATCATCAGTTATCCTAGAACGAATTTGCCCGATATTTCATATTTGGGAGTAAGATGACTTCGGTATAACTCGGTGTCCAGCTATTGTCAATGATATTTTGGTGGGTAAATCAACTCGTTGTTTTGCCGTGAAGAAGAAGATTGCCTCTGACTTCTCTCTATGTGTATATATGTATATATATATATATATATATATATATATATATATATATATATACATATACATACACATACACATACACATACACATACACATACATATATATATATAATTATATATATATAGAGGGAGAGGGAGTACAATATTAGACCAAGTACTGACCCTTGTGGGACGCCACATTTCAAAGCATAATCAGTCGACATGGTGCTGTCCACTGTGACTTTCTGATAGCGTTTGCTGATGTATGACTGCAGCCATGCAAGCGCCGAGTTTGTGATGCCAAATGAGTGTTCCAGTCGATTATGTCAAATGCACTTGACAAATCAAGCATCATGAGGACAGTCTTGCATTTTTGTCCAGTGCCGCACCGATGTAATTTTTGACTTGCAGGAGTGCCGTTGAGTGGCCGTGGCGGTATGCCGATTGAAATGTGTCGCATAAGTTTTGCAACCACTTTTTTTACGTGTTTTTGGTGTACCATGTCGAGTCTGGTCGCAATGTTACAATCGTCTCGTGCAAGTGGTGGTCGACAATGTGACGCAAACTGGTATTGTATGCCTCAGCCATCAACATTCAGATCCAGTGACAAGGTAATATCTTGGCCGAAATCTGAAACACATATCGCCGACAACTGCGTCCGATATCATTTCGAATGTAATTGTTGAAAGGTTGTCTTTTTCCACACCCGAGCTGGCTGATTCGCATTTGCTGAAAATGTAATAGCCATGTGATCACCAGATGGGTTGCCATGTGTATCGCATAAGCCCGGGTCATAAACCCTTGGTTGTATCAGTATTATCATACAGTTACTATCCCAAGTGATGACAAACTGACTGTAACTTCTGTTAGTTGTCATCATCTTCAATGTCAGGCTGGATTTGTACAACACTGCCACTCCACCGCTGCACATTCCACCAGGTCATGACATGGCATGGAATCCATATACACGTGGAACTAGTGCACTTATTACGTGATCGTCGATGACTCTACCGAGCCATGTCTCTGTCAGGGCCAAAATATCAATGTCCTGCGAAATCACGACGTCAGCATCAGAGAGCACTTAATTCTTAACTGAATGTACATTGACACAATGCATGTCCAGTTGTAAGCTCCATGGACGGCTGATCTCTGCAGGTTGTAGCTTAACAAGGTTTGCCATAGATGGGTTGTGTTGTGCGTAGTCAGTGCACTGAGAGAAGTGTCAGTGTCGACGGCATAGAGGTTCTGTACACAAACCCCAGTTCTACATAGTAGAATGCCAGTAGACGCCACCGGGAGGTGATGGTTAACCAGTACAGAGATTGATCTCTGTTTTAACCTGCCAGCCCTACAGCAAGTGCTAGCACGCTTGAAATGTTTGAAAGGAGACCAAGGGCACACATCATTGACCAGTCCATGGTAGAGTCAACTGCATGGTAGAGTCAAATAGCACTTCCAATTTAAAGCAGTTCAATCCTGTTGTATGTAATCATTCTAAGAAGAATGGCAAAGCTATTTCTATCCCGTGCCTGGCTGACTGTAGCATCAATGACAGTTCAACTAGTGTCACACATTCAGGTAGAATTCCAGTGAATTTAAATCTGACACAAGTTTTAAAACAAAGAAATGATATAGGATTGAGATCCTCGGCAGTCCGCAAAAGCAGTATTCTGGATCCACGCATAAAGACACAGCTTGAACTTGAAGTAAACATAGATGTTTAATGCTTCAGTGAGCAGCACTGCAGTGTGTTGCAGATAGATGTTCACATGAAATCTGTTGCAGCATTACCATGGACATAACATGCCGTTCCTTGTACATTTATGATAACAACTGTATCACTTTGATAACATAAAATGCAACAGCTATGTATAAAAATTAAGAATAAACATGGAGCTGATTGCTTGCTGCCAAACAATGGTGCACAGCATCATGGTATTAAAAGGGTTAAGGTAGCCAAAGCAACTAATGTATCAGTTGATATTTTAATTTTGTCCTAATAACACTAACACTAATATTTAACTGAATGTCGACACCACAATTAATAACGTGGCACTAATGTCATATTTTGTCGATCCCTCCTTTTAAAAAACAGTCCTTGTGAAAGAAATTAAGGCACGTGAATATCACAGTTGAATGATTGTGGATGTTGCTTGTAGATGGACTGAAGGGAATTGGTCTGGGACTGGGAGCTGGAGGAATGGCAGTTCACAACTTCCAGGGCATGTCTCCAGGTAAGGCTGCACTGCTGCTGGGACACACAACACAGTCACTTACCACAGACACACTGCTGGGACACAATACAGTCACCTGCCACAGACACACTGCTGGGACACAACACAGTCATCTAACACAGACACACTGCTGGGACACAACACAGTCATCTAACACAGACACACTGCTGGGATAAAACACAGTCACCTACCAGACACACTGTTGGGACACAACACAGTCACCTAACACAGACACACTGCTGGGACACAACACAGTCACCTAACAACAACACACTGCTGGGACACAACACAGTCATCTAACATGGATGCACTGCTGGGACACAACTCAGACACACTGCTGGGACACACCACACAGTCATCTACCACAGACACACTGCTGGGACACAACACAGTAATCTAACACAGCCACAATGCTAACACAGGGATCACCAGTCTTCTGCCACAGCCACGCTGCTAACACAGGAATCACCACAGTCATCTACCACAGCAACACTGCTAACACAGGAATCACCACAGTCATCTACCACAGCCACACTGCTAACACAGGAATCACCACAGTCATCTACCACAGACACACTGCTAACATAGGAATCACCACAGTCATCTACCACAGCCACACTGCTAACATAGGAATCACCACAGTCATCTACCACAGCCACACTGCTAACATAGGAATCACCACAGTCATCTACCACAGCCACACTGCTAACACAGGAATCACCACAGTCATCTACCACAGACACACTGCTAACACGGGAATCACCACAGTCGCCTACCACAGCCACACTGCTAACACAGGAATCACCACAGTCATCTACCACAGACACACTGCTAACACAGGAATCACCACAGTCATCTACCACAGCCACACTGCTAACACAGGAATCACCACAGTCATCTACCACAGACACACTGCTAACACAGGAATCACCACAGTCATCTACCACAGCCACACTGTTAACACAGGAATCACCACAGTCATCTACCACAGCCACACTGCTAACACAGGAATCACCACAGTCATCTACCACAGACACACTGCTAACACAGGAATCACCACAGTCATCTACCACAGCCACACTGTTAACACAGGAATCACCACAGTCATCTACCACAGCCAAACTGCTAACACAGGAATCACCACAGTCATCTACCACAGACACACTGCTAGGATAAAACACAGTCACCTGCCACAGACACACTGCTGGGACACAACACAGTCACCTACCACAGACACACTGCTGGGACACAACACAGTCACCTACCACAGACACACTGCTGGGACACAACACAGTCATCTAACACAGACACACTGCTGGGATAAAACACAGTCACCTGCCACAGACACACTGCTGGGACACAACACAGTCACCTACCACAGACACACTGCTGGGACACAACACAGTCACCTACCACAGACACACTGCTGGGACACAACACAGTCACCTGCCACAGACACACTGCTGGGACACAACACGGTCACCTACCACAGACACACTGCTAGGACACAACACAGTCATCTAACACAGACACACTGCCGGGACACAACACAGACACACTGCTGGGATAAAACACAGTCACCTACCAGACACACTGTTGGGACACAACACAGTCACCTAACACAGACACACTGCTGGGACACAACACAGTCACCTAACAACAACACACTGCTGGGACACAACACAGTCATCTAACATGGATGCACTGCTGGGACACAACTCAGACACACTGCTGGGACACACCACACAGTCATCTACCACAGACACACTGCTGGGACACAACACAGTAATCTAACACAGCCACAATGCTAACACAGGGATCACCAGTCTTCTGCCACAGCCACACTGCTAACACAGGAATCACCACAGTCATCTACCACAGACACACTGCTAACACAGGAATCACCACAGTCATCTACCACAGCCACACTGCTAACACAGGAATCACCACAGTCATTTACCACAGCCACACTGCTAACACAGGAATCACTACAATCATCTACCACAGCCACACTGCTAACACAGGAATCACCACAGTCATCTACCACAGCCACACTGCTAACACAGGAATCACCACAGTCATCTACCACAGACACGCTGCTAACACAGGAATCACCACAGTCATCTACCACAGCCACACTGCTAACACAGGAATCACCACAATTGCCTACCATAGCCACACTGCTAACACAGTCATCTACCACAGTCATCTACCACAGCCACACTGCTAACACAGGAATCACCACAGTCATCTACCACAGCCACACTGCTAACACAGGAATCACCACAATCGCCTACCATAGTCACACTGCTAACACAGTCATCTACCACAGTCATCTATCACAGCCACACTGCTAACACAGGAATCACTACAGTCATCTACCACAGCCACACTGCTAACACAGGAATCACCACAGTCATCTACCACAGCCACACTGCTAACACAGGAATCACCACAGTCATCTACCACAGCCACACTGCTAACACAGGAATCACCACAATCATCTACCACAGACACACTGCTAACACAGGAATCACCACAGTCGCCTACCATAGCCATACTGCTAATATTATTTTTTTTTCTGTTTCAGGTAACATGGGTGGAGGTGGGGGTAGTGGTGGCATGGGTGGGGTGAGAAGTATTATCCCTGGCACCATGCCACTCAACATGGGTGGTGGTGGGAATGCCATGGGAGGTGGCGTGAACAGCAACATGATGAGTCTGGTGGGCAGTCCTGGTGGCATGATGCAGCAACACCAAAATCAGAGGGGCAACTTCAACATGGAACCAGATTGCATAGTTCTTCGTAATGTGAGATGATATCTTTTATTTATTATGATTGCTTTGCACATCCTTGAACAAAGCATCCAATTGCATTGTAACTCTCTAGCTCTTTTAAATACGTATATATTTAGAACTTGTCGTTGGTGTTGTTGTTAATATTTTGCCTGCTATTGATTGGATTAATACAGTGTGATATTTGATTGACCATCAAGTTTTCTTAGACATTCCTCATTAGAAGTAACCTAGTCACATTGGTTAATTGTTCATGATATTATCATTGATAATAATATGCCATGTGAAGAAAAAAGGAATGCAAAAGCTATTTTATATCCAGAATAATCATTCATTTGTGGTCTGACACCATTGTATGGAGCTGTACAACATCACAGTGAACTTGTGGTCTGACACAATTGGATGGATCTGTACAACATCACAGTGCACTTGTGGTCTGACACCTTTGGATGGAACAATACAACAGCACAGTGCAGTTGTGGTCTTACACCATTGGATGGAACAGCACATCACAGTGCACTTGTGGTCTGACACAATTGGATGGAACAGTACAACATCACAGTGCACTTGTGGTCTTACACCTGACACCACTAAGTGGAACAGCACAACATCACAGCGCAGTTGTGGTCTGACATCATCGGATGGAACAGCACAACATCACAGTACAGTTGTGGCCTGACACCATTGGATGGAGCTGTACAACATCACTGTACAGTTGTGGTCTTACACCATTGGATGGAGATGTACAGCATCACAGTACAGTTGTGGTCTGACACCATGGGATGGAGCTGTACAACATCACAGTACAGTTGTGGTCTGGCACCATTGGATGGAGCTGTACAACATCACAGTACAGTTGTGGTCTGACACCATTGGATGGGGCTGTACAACATCACAGTACAGTTGTGGTCTGACACCATTGGATGGAGATGTACAACATCACAGTGCAGTTGTGGTTTAACACCATTGGATGGGGCTGTACAACATTACAATGCAGTTGTGGTCTGACACCATTGGATGGGGCTGTACAACATCACAGTGCAGTTGTGGTCTGACACCATTGGATGGAACTGTACAACATCACTGTATAGTGTAATTTTTTTATTTAAGGTGTATGTATATACATCATTTGAAAGAAATTCAGTTGGCAGCAGTAATAGTTTGATGGAAACGTCATCGCCTTGTTATTAAGCCTGGTTGACACAACATTGGAAATCTAAATATTTATTTTGTAGTTGCCATTCACGTTCACCTGGCAGACCCTACGAGACAAGTTCCAGAGCTTTGGTGAGTTAATCTTTGTTTGTCATTGTACTTGTACATGTTTAATGGTTGAATTGAAGCCTGAATTCTGTAGTGTTTATTATAAACCCCAAAGATTAGTGATCACGTTAATCTGCAATTATGCTACAGGTTAGGTTGGAAGTTTCATACATTGTGGAGGAAATACCTCACTTCCAGTTGGGAAGAAATATCAAACTTAATTTCTCCTTTTTGCAATTTGTTTTCCCAATTATTCTTAATTTTAATATTTTGACATATTCTCAACATTGTAGATAGCATGTCAAATATTTTAATTGATATGAATATCTGTTTTCAAAAACTAGTTTCAAGGTAATTTTCTCTTTGTAAAACAGGTCTTTTTGCAATTGATGTGAATACACTGGTAGCTTTGCTGTTTACTGGATATGAATTCCTATTGTGTGATAACAGAAACTAGTCATGTCATGCACTCCTAGGTTTTCATAGAAGGGTAGCAAAGTTTATTTAACTAATGAAGCAAAAATTTAATCTGCTTCAAACAAAACTATCATCTACACTTTTACATCTAATAAAAGCAGTTATGTTTTTCTCTGTATATCCTGAAAATGAAAATTACAGTTTGTTGTGAGAGGTATGGAAGAAATAATAAACTTTGGTGATCTTCGCCAGCTCTCTGCTGCAGTAGTTATAAACTGAGGTGCTGTTTACAGGAGATGTCAGATTTGCTGAGATAAAGATGGAGAATGGTCGATCAAAAGGAGTTGGGGTTGTGAGGTTTGCAACCCCTGAACTAGCCAAGAGGGCTGTTGGTATCCTCTTATTTCACCCTGTAATAGACACATCATCGTCATCATCTGTAAACACATCACAACAATAATATGTATTAAGGTCTCAGTATGAACATCTTATAAAATTGGATGTAAAAATATACCTCTTATTTTTACCATTTGATTTCTTTGATCCTAACAGAGTTGAAGTATAAAATGTTAACCTATCCCCATGTGATATTCTGGATGGGCCAAATGCAACAACATATTATATTCTGATAACAAGACTTGACTTAGCTAATAACTATGCAATGTTCTACATATTTTTTCACAAATATTTATATATGATATTTTACTAAGGATGATGTGTATTTATGTATAAGTTACAACATAATCAGAATAAGATAATTATGGGATATATGCCTTGGCTCTCCAATATGAAGTTGAACAGAATTTTTGAGGGCAATTGACACCAAGTTTATTGTAGACCTTAACCATTTTTCAGCGCTGGCCAACGGCATGCGCATTGAGGGTCGCGTTGTACAAGTCTGTCTGCAACACTGACTGCTTGGTACATTTTATCTTTCATCAGGTCGCCCTGTGTGCACTTTGTGGCTGAGACAACTGTTCACAGTCTGCAGGTTACTCTCTCCAGTCTCATAGAGTCTTGTGAAATGATGTTGCTTCATGGACATTTCAAAAAGATTTGCTCTCTTCTGTTTGGGAACCTGGAGTCATCCTTTTGAATGTTATTATATGGACATCAAGAGAAAGACTGTCTACTACTGGTCTTGCTGTTTGGATGTAGATTTTGCAAGAAACTGTCTTAGGGTTCTCTGAAGTATCCTTGTATGACTGTCATAATACTGTGTGGGCCTCATTTCACAGTCATACTTTCAATCATTTCTTTGTGCTTTCAGTCATTTTGGGAATAGAGTGGTTAAAGTTGCATTTTATGATGACTAGTTCTGTGGGATGCTTACAGAAGACAGTGGAATATGCAAGTTGCTGATGTTTAGTTTTGTAGTTAAGTGCATAGAAAGGACATTTTCACTTGGATGTTGTGATGACAAGACAGTTAAATGATTCCAATGTTCAGGTTCATTGTGAACACTCAGTTTTGTTCATTCATTTTCACTTTTGAGTAATGCTTTATTGGAAACAATTGTGCTGCTGACATTTGGACATTGGTGTAGTTTTGTGTAAGAAGGGAGTAGGTCAGACAAGTTTTATTGTGTTCACTCAACTGTAGTTGATCTTAGCTGTGCAGTGTGGTTGTGTAAGGAAGTGTTGTCATGTAAGATTCATTTGTGCATAAAACGTTTTGTAATAAAATGAGTTGATATAAACTTGTATACTGTTTTATACTTGATTCAATATTTTCTGCTTCTGAATCTTTATGTCTGCATACGTGTCTGTGGTCTTATGGGTGCTACATATGTTCTATCAAAGGGTGAATTTCTAATGTTTATAGTTTACCGTTTAAGATAATAGTGAATGAAGATTTATATGTGTAAAATCTTTGCGTATTGTGTCTAGACAATGTTTGGTCTCTTAAGATTATTTAAAAAAATTTCTTTTACAAAATATTGATGCATAAAATGGTCTAACTACTGCAAGTATAATGTTATGTAATAGCTGGTGGTATGTACACTTAACTGAGTTTAAGGTCATGTTCATTTTATTTATTCAATCATAGTTTCTATTGAGAACGTAGTACTGAAGGTAATGTGAACTACTGCGTACTACATAGGCGGTTGTTGGCACATTCCATAGGAAACTGAAGATTAAGTTTAAGCCGCTTGCTGACTTCAATGACTTGTGCATGGCTTGTGGCTGGATTGATCTGTCAACAGTGAACTGAGATGAGTAGGTTTGTAGTGGAGTCTAGAAGCTCGATTGAATAGGAGAAAGCTGTGGAATATGCAGGTAAACTGTTATCATGGACAACCATTGACATTGCTCATATGAGCTGATAGGGCAAGTACAGGTTTGAACTGTTGCATGGTATCCACTCGGACAGCTCTTGTTTATTGTGTTACAGGTAAACTTTTGATTTTATTCTGTTAATCTTTTTAACAGTAGATCATTGTTCTGTTTTAAGGAGTGTTGGATAATTAATATGCATATTAGATAAGTGATTCATTGGATTCGTCTTAGATCAGTTACAGAGTGAATGTTTCATCAAAGTCACAATTAAAATGCAAATTGGAAATTCTGTTGTCATGGTCTGAATTAGATGCTGCTGTGGTATTTTCATGATAGCTAATTGCTTTGTAACACTTCTGGCTAGTATTTTCATGATTGCTAATTGCTTTGTAACACATCTACTGTGGTATTTTCATGCACATTGATTGACAGTAACAGGTATGTATTATTTAGTTAAACATTAACTGAACATTATGGTGTTTTTCTAAACGTTGGTCGGAAATGTGCTTGGGTCTCTTTCATCATTACATGTACTCATTGTTCTTCTTAACATACCTATCTTGAGTACATACTGAAAGTTACAGCTGTAATGTGTGCCATGTAAACTATCTTGAGTACATACTGAAAGTTACAGCCATAATGTATGCCATGTAAACTATCTTGAGTACATACTGAAAGTTACAGCTGTAATGTGTGCCATGTAAACTATCTTGAGTACATACTGAAAGTTACAGCCGTAATGTATGCCATGTAAACATACCTATCATGAGTACATACTGAAAGTTACAGCCATAATGTGTGCCATGTAAACTATCTTGAGTACATACTGAAAGTTACAGCCGTAATGTATGCCATGTAAACATACCTATCTTGAGTACATACTGAAAGTTACAGCCATAATGTATGCCATGTAAACATACCTATCTTGAGCACACTGAAAGTTAAGCCATAGTGTATGCCATGTAAACATCAGTGTTTCATGTGAAAACTGCAGATCATTTCCAAAAGGCCTGTTGATCTTTTAAGACTACTTTCAGTCATTTCTTGGATTAGTTTACCCCAGTGTCTCTCAAAGATGTCTTCTGCACTTAGTAATTGGCACTAGCACACTGACTTAAGTTTATTCATATATTCACAGGTGATCGTATAAAGGTAGGATATTTATTGTCTAAGATATATGTTATGAATTATTATTTATTAACGATAATTTTGTTTGGCAGTTGCTGTTCAACTTGAATTTTACATCGCACGAATTGTGTGAATTTGTCATCTTGGTGTGAATGGAGTGAAGTCTACAACCACAGGTAAAGGTTCATGGATTGTGAAGTCTTAATGAGTCATGTTGTGGCTACCTGCACATTGGGACATATGACGGTCCAGTGGCATTGCTGTTTCATCACGTAAATCACACAGGTTTCTTTCACATTTCTTACATGCAGACAACATTAGCCATCCATAGAAATAAAGATGACCCCATCAAGGTACTCTCGCAGGTACACAACATTGATGCAACAATTTGCAAGATCCATGTAATTATAATCTATGCTACAACTAACTGCCATGTATGTCTGCTTGGTAGATACACTTGATTAATTTGTTGTCAACGTAGAAACAAGCACTGTCACTGGAGCCAAGTCCTGCTCCACAAGAGCACCCTCTCACTGGAGTCAAGTCCTGCTCCACAAGAGCACTGTCTCACTGGAGCCAAGTCCTGTTCCACAAGAGCACCATCTCCCTGGAGTCAAGTCCTGCTCCACAAGAGCACTGTCTCACTGGAGCCAAGTCCTGCTCCACAAGAGCACTGTCTCACTGGAGCCAAGTCCTGCTCCACAAGAACACTGTCTCATTGGAACCAAGTCCTGCTCCGCATGAGCACCATCTCACTGGAGCCAAGTCATGCTCCACAAGAACGCTGTCTCACTGGAGCCAAGTCCTGCTCCACAAGAACGCCGTCACACTGACAGTTGTGCACAAAGGTATGTCTGTTACTTGTAATGAATAACCCAACTAACTAAATATGACTTTCTATATTACATTATTTTAAGGGGATCCAAGTCCTATCATAAAGACCATTATATGGACAGGGATGTACAATATAATTTTGAGAAGAAGAAAAACATGTTGCATAAATATTTAGTGTACCCTAAGCATTATAATTTCGCAGACTGGCAAAATGTCTGTTTAAAGGGGAACTGAAGCAATTTTGTGTTGTGCCGTATATTTAAATATATATTATCTAACTATGCATTAATGGTGACAGATACCTGCTAATTTATGAGATAAGCTGAAAAACTGATTTTGTTCGAGACAAAAATCGACAAAATGCATCACTGCGTATCGCCATTTTGTTGTCGAAACGAGTGGTTTGAGTCGCGTATATCTAATCAATGTAAATTTTTGATTTTTTGCGATTTATTTCGTAAATAGGCATTCTGGAGCGAAAAAAAGATATGGGTCTCTGTTATATATACAAGTGTTTACACACGTCAACAAAATAGCGTTTTTGTTCGTTCCAAATAAAAAAAGTTAAAGAAATTACAACAAAACACGCAAAAAATCGTGGAAAATGCCACACTTCTCGAACACACGAGACGCTAACCAACGAGAATATGCGATAACGGAATACCGGAACTATTTTTTACTTGTTGACAAAATGGATGCATCGCTTGTGACAGTTTTACCAGATCTGCTACTAGCGATTAGTGGTTTACTGAACTTCCGTAATAGTTTGTGCGAGTCACGCTCCAGACTCCAGCCCAGGTCGGCTTCGCCTTTGTTGACGTTGGATTCAGGAAAAATTACAACAACGCTTTGACTGTCAACGATTCCTGACTAGGTAATGTGATGTGGTGAACCTGTGGAAATTACGTCCCAATGTCTGCGCACATTTACGTTGAGTCATCATGCTGCGCCGAGGAAGCTACAATGCCTAGGGCTAGGCTATGGCTATGCAGCACCGAAGCCTGCGAAGGCGAAGACAATGATTTTGTAGTGATATGCACAAACAGAGCGGTGCTAGATGTTGGTCTGCTGTCATTGCATGATTTGCGTGCCGACTCATTGATTCGCCCTATAGCTAGCAGGTCAGTAATTCAGTTGTTATCGAATCATATTTTTTCTGCATATTTCTTTTACCTAGCCCGAGGGCGAGCTCCGAACTACAATGGCAATGCAAGCAGGCTCTTCTCTTTATTTTGTATCTAATCTAATGAAGTGTACCGTGACTGTATTTTAATATTGTGTTTGATTTTGTGTTGAATAACATTGATGACAATAGTAACATGAGGGTTTTTAATTCATTATGTGAATATATATATATATTCTTAAATGTTACCGTAATTGTGATTGTAATAATGATTGTAATCATGACTACATTAGTAATTGTGATTGCAATAATTACTGTAATCATAATTACATTAATATTCGTACTTGTAATCACCCCTCTCTGTAGCACACCACAACACCTTGTTGTTTGGTGCAATGTAATCATTTAAATAAAAATAATTAACTACCGACAGTATGTAATGTACACAGTTTTGCAACTATTATGGTAATTATGGAATTAGTGCTATCAACTAACCCTGACAAATTATATTTCAGGCTCAGGAAAGGCAAGACAAGTAATCCCATCCTGCAATGTGGGAAGGATCTGTGATGTCTATTCTGAACCAAATTGAATTGATGGAAAGTTTAGCTATGGAGATTGACCTGACACAGGTGAGTGTACTGATAGTCTGATAGACAAATTGTGAGGCACCCACAGTATGCAGCAGGTCGAAAAACAACCTGGAAAACTACAAAAATTCCCACTAAAATATTAATAACTGAATGATGTGAATGCCTTCTTATCCATATCCCACTTCTGTCAACAAAAATGTTACCTGCAGCATCTTGCATGTCACTACACACAATTTCATTTATATTGAGACCAACATAAAATATACCAACAGTTTATTCACATAGAAAAACAATTTAACAAGATTTGCCATCCAAGCCAAAGGCCCAGATGGCAAGTGGACAAGGAAGCCATTGGCTTATCGAGAGTCCAACAATGTTCACCTACTTATAACCCGCCCTCCTGAGATATGTGTCAACCTTGTTTTTAAACATGTTCACGCTGCTAGCAGTTACACAATCTGTAGACAATTTGTTCCATTCATTTATTGTCCTCTGTGAGAGGACCAATTGCCAAAAGAAATAAGGCTAACTAGAACGACTGAAACCATTGACTAAAAACAGTGACTTCTACCACAGGGAAATACAACCTGGAACATGGATATCACAGTTACACACGTCATTATTATGCCACAACATATCAAATATACTGGTAGTTTAGCTTAGGAAATAATTAATCTTTATAAATCCAAGGCATTTAACTGATTCACCATCATCATCTGTACCAATGGCAATAGACTACTTGTTTTGATTGGACAGTAAATGTACACCAATCATGTGTAACAATATTACTTGTTCTGACTGACAGTAAACGTACACCAATCGTGCATACCAATACACTACTTGTTCCTACCAATAGTAAATGTACACCAATGATCTCATTCTGGAATCTGCACCATTTCACTACTTCTTCTGACAGTAAATGTACACCAATCATGTGTATCCAATATACTACTTGTTCTGACTGAATCTACTACTTGTTCCTACCGACAGCAAATGTAAACCAAGTGTCTCATTCTCTACCAAATACACTACTTGTACTGACAGTAAATGTACACCAATCATATGTATCAATACACTACTTGTTCTGACCGATAGTACTTGCACACCAACCATCTGTTCCAATAAACTACTGGCACTAAATATACACCAATACACTACTTATTCTGACTGATAGTACACATACACCTAACATATTCAATTCACCTTTCACTTATCCAGGGGTAGAAATCAGCACCCTTTCCTCTGACAGACACCCCAGTATCCGAAAGACCTTGGCTGATAGATCAGACATGAGTACAACCTGTGTCACAGTTTATGGCTGTTTGGTGTGTGGCAGGTGCAGAAAAGTGACATAAGTTTTTCTCACGAATGACAAACTTCTTCTCTTTCTCATAGGTGTCGGAGCTGCTTGAGTCACCCTCGGTTATGTTGCTGTTATCACATAGTGTGCATCATCTGCACCAATGTCTTTGTTCTCACTGAATCTGATGGAAGCTTCACATAGGAGTAGTTCATTGGTGCAATAATGTCATCCGTGACTACAGCAGTATTCGCGAAGTGTCGCACTTGAAATATCATTACCGGATCGATTTGCATTTCAGCATCAGTTGTATGTGGTGCCACAGCAGTAGTAGCAGTGATGGCACTAAAGGTGACATCCGTAATGTAAAGATTGACGGCATCACCCGTAGCGCTGGATGCTTCAAAACTAGTACCTGTACTTGTACGAACCAATGGTGAATCCTTCATCTGAAAAGATTACACATACGGTGTCTTGAAAATTTTACAAAATTCATCTTTTGCATAATAAAAGTGAATCACAATGTGAGAAACTTTCTCTTGTATGTATTATTTTTAGAATATAAGAGTGCCAGTGTCATATAGAATGTATAAAGTAATCAACCACAGGGAAAAGCATTTTCCCTATGGAGCCATGTTAATTCAACCAATGGGTCTTTCACTGATCTCTTAATGTTTTTAATGAATCTGTTTGGACAGTTTGATGAATGCCACTGGTAACATAACAAAATATGAATATACTTCAGGCATGTGGTCAATTCCATTCCGGAATTGGAACTGACCCTCAATTCCAGTTCCGGAATTGGAATTGACTTCAATTTTTTTTTTTTTGGAATTTTTTTTTTCCAAAATTTATTTTTTGGGAATTGGAATTGATTTTGTTGGAATTATTGACTTGATACTGTTAATATTTACCCTTATATTTATTTATATTACTTTTAAAATCATATTTGTCTGGTAACAGCCAGGAAGTTGTCAACATTACAGCATAGACACTGTCTACTCTGGTATTGAAACATTGTGACCAAGAGCAATATAATCAAGCATTTGCATCAAAAAGAGATACGCCATTATCAGATATCTGTCAATTCTATTTTTAAACATATTCACACTACTAGCATTAACACAATCATTTGGCAGTTTGTTCCATTCATTTATCACCCTCTGTGAGAAAGAGTACTTTCTCATGTCCAACCTACACTGCTCCTTGACTAATGCTGCTTTGTGTCCTCTGGTTCTACTGCCTTCTTTAAGTTTGAAGAACATATTCCTATCAACATCCTCATAACCGTTCACTATCTTAAACACTTCTATTTGGTCTCCTCTTAGTCTCCTGGTCTCTGGTATTGTCAAACCACATTGTAGTAAGCGACTTTCGTAACTAAGGTCTCTTAATTCTGGAATCATTTTAGTTGCTCTTCGTTGTATTCTTTCTAGCTTTTCTGTGTCTTTTTTTACGATATGGCCTTCATGCTTGAATACAATATTCCAAATGTGGTCTAACTATTGCTTTGTACAGGAGTACAATTAGATGTTTCTCCTTATACGTGATAGTTCTCCTAATTAGCCCTAGAAATTGATTTCCTTTCGAAGCAGCAATCCCACATTGCTCTGAAACTTTCATGTCAGCATTAAATGTTACTCCTAAATCCTTTTCTTGTGTGGTTCTACCTAGTACAGCATCCCCCATTTTATATTCCTCGTCCATATTTCCATGTCCTATGTGTATACATTTACACTTCCCAAAATTGAATAACATTTGCCATTGTTCTGACCATTTAACAAATTTTTCTAGATCATCCTGTAAACTTTGTTTATCTGTATCATTAGTAACCTTTCTGAATACTTTTGTGTCATCTGCAAATTTTAGTACTTTGCTAGATATGTCATCCTCCAAATCATTTATATATATATATATATATATATATATATATATATATATTAAAAACAGTATAGGGTCTAATACTGATCCCTGTGGTACCCCACTCAAAACAGATTTCCAGTTTGAAATCTCACCATCTACTATTACTCTCTGTCTTCTGTGTGTAAGCCACTTTTCTATCCAGTTGATTACATCATTGCCTATACCATGGGCTTTTAGTTTAAGTAACAATCTTTGATGTGGCACTTTATCGAAAGCTTTCTGAAAACCTAAGTAGACAACTGGTGACCCGTCATCTACCCACTTTGTAATTTCTTCTAAAAAACATAAGAAATTGGTTAGACATGACCTTGCTTTTAGGAAGCCTACCCCACTTGAATGCAGCCCCTTGTTTATCCAAGCCTAATGTTCAGCCCACAAGTTTCCCATAATAAACATGTCACTGTCACAGGGTTTGCCCTTTGTAGTAATTAAAAATGTCCCCATGGAGAATACATGTTGGAGATTAGGATGTTGAAGACTCAAACTTTCCAGTAAATTTATGATACCACCACTGACAGCGATATAAATCTGACTCCTAGCATATTTGCTCCCCCCCCCGGACATCTGCCCCTTTTTCTATGATAGTTGACAAGTGAAAATCAGTTTGCAGTTTTATCATTATTGCTACAATAACATAACATTCAATGACAAGTCAAAGTCACTTTAGCCTAATGCAATGGCCTATCCCCTGGAGTGTGTATGAGATGTTCTTGTCACCAGTTGTCTTCCAGGTATCATTGATAGTCAGATCAGTGGTGGAAGATGGGTTCTTGGGGTGATGCTTCCACAAACAGTGGTGGACAGTAACGAGTCAGAGATCAGCTGGTTTGGAGTGCCCCTGGTATTAGCTGCCTTAGTTTTCAGGTCCTCACCAACCTTGGCAGCTTCTGTCTGTGCCGTGTCACCAACATGGTTGCAGGCAGTCTTGTTGATCGCATTCTGGATGTGGAGATCAGATCAGTGACCACAGCACCCTTGCATGATCAGGATCGACGCTGGCTTCACTCCCATTGAAGAGTAATCTTGTTGGTCCCCCTTCTTGGTGTAGGAATGACACTCAAAACATAGCTTCTGACCTCCTCAGATGCTAGTAGTAATTTCCATGGTGAAGTTATAAGTGAATTCTGACAACTCTGGCTTGTGCATCCAGTTTTATAGGAAAATGGAGTCACTCCAACTCTCCATGGTAAATGCAATTCAAAAGAATCCTTGTTGAGATGGCTTCTTTCAAATATCCTCAATTGTCCTAACATGTCCAGGTCCTAATGTCACTGGCTTCTTCCACAATTGCAATAAAGATAATCCTTTTATTACAGGATCATTTCCAACTATATAAAGTAATTTACTTGGCTGATCTGGCACAAAGAACATTTATTGCAATTAGGGTAATATATATCTTGAATTCATGTTCAGAAATAAAAAATAAGTTAAAAAACATTTCTTAAAAAACTTACAAATAATCCAGAGGCTACGGACAGGGGGCAAATGTCCAGATTTTGAATAAGGCAAGGGGCTAATGTCTGGGGGGCGAGTGACAAAGGGGCAAATATCCGGGAGGGGGGCAAATGACCTGGACCCGATATAAACAGGGGAAACTGTTCAAAACTCAGATTAATGACCCAACTGTCCAGGGCTGTCCAAAATGTCTGGTTTTGTTAGCAAAAATCCAGGAGAGGTGTCGCAACAGAAAGTACATATGAAATGGCTGGATGCCATTTTAAAGTTTTTATGGCAAACCTGATATATATATATATGTATGTGTATTTAACGAACAATAATTTTGTAATCATAACTAATTAAATATGATTGTGCACACGTGACAAATAAAACTGTGTTAAAACGAATTGGATTTGAATTTTTCTTTAGCCTAGGATTTTAACAGTTGGAATTGATTTTTTGCAAGGCGGAATTAGAAATGATTTTTTGGAATTGACAAAACAGAATTGACCCCCATGCCTGATAGACTTCCTTCATATGTATAGCTTGTACTAATACTATTGTGGGTTGCCGACAGTTGCCCCCTCCCCCCACGATATTCATTACAGTGTTATCAGTCGACTCAGAATAAAATGTAATTAAATTATTAATACATCTCTTTATGAACTTCCGGTTATTACATGTGGGGTTTAATCTGATCAATAAAGCAAATTAATTTTATATAATTTTGCCTTATTGTCAAGTCACAAGAATTCAGACAGAAATTGTAAAGTGTCATTATAGAAAGCAGACATGTAATCTGACAGTGTTCAACTGGGTAGATGACGATGCCATAGTTAGTTTCCTCTCCAGCTAGACATTGCATGGGTGAAATACATTTTATTAAATATTTAAATACTTTTAAAAAGTTTGTGTAACTGCATTTGCACTTAATCACAATGAAAGTATTTGTATATTTAAATATTTCCATAAAGAATTTGAAATGTAAACAGCAACAGCAGGCTTCTGTTGCGCTATAGTCTATACTGTCTTTTGGTGTGTTTCTCCCATGCATCTACCCCCTTAGGCTTAGCCTTACGCTTGCCGCTTGGTCTCTAGGCATTTAGAACACTGGAGTATGAGACTTATTATGACTGTCAATAAATAATATCAAATTATTTTCTTGAATAATTTTGCCTAGTACATACGCCATGGCCCATGTTATAAGGCTGCAGTATATCCTGTAGCACTTACTGAGTTATTGTTATTGTTTTGAGTACGGCCACGTATTGACGGTACGGTACGTCTGATCACGTCGAAAATAAATCGGCGGATAGGAAAACACTCGTAATTATATTAACACTTTACGCACTTTATTGTATTCATACATTTCGATTTACTGTGGGTTATATATATGCTGACGTTTCGGCTCGTCGCTTCCTGCGCATCGCTCTGCCCTTTGATATCTGACGTTTCCTTGTCGCAGAATAGTCTGTAGATGCATGGTCATATGCGGAAAAAAAATGTAAGATGGAACGGTGTCTTTGACCAAGAATGACATCTTGATGCTCACCGTCTGTCCATGCTCATCACATAGTCATTTGTCTTGTAATTTGCAACGGAAAAGTGGCCACTCGCAGTGCCTGCGGCTGGCGGACACGGCAATTTCCGCATTTGCAACTACCTTTTTCGCTGCAAATTCTTCCTCGGAAGTCGATCAAAAGTTTTTTCCTTGCATTTGTAGTACTAGTTGATATATCCAGGAGCCATCCAGTGCACACCAGTTTTCTTTTTATTCGATTTTCCATGCGTTTCAGCCGTTTTTCCGAGAGGTTTTTACTGTGTGAACGCCGTGCCAGGAGCTCGTACTCAAACCACTCTGCCGCTGAGCCCCCCGCAAAGCAATATGGCGCCGCCCAGCGAAGATAATGGCAAAGTTTAAAAGGATATTACAAAATTACCGTGGCGTTGCGCCCATCATATAAGGGTGATATATACTGTAAATGGTATGTTATTATGTTTGGGCTATGGTTGTTCGAGTGCTTCACCCCCCCTTTAAGGCCCAAGAATATTATAAGTTGTCTCAGCATGGTTAGTTTTTTAATTACGTTCACTAAATGTATCCATTGATCATGTAATTGAAAATGGACCAGACTGTCAAGTAGACAATTGGAACCAGTGCCTGCCATTCTCTGCAGAATGCTGGAACATCACAGCAGGATTGACTCTGGTTCCATCATGACAGACATGGATATGGATCTACCATGACACAGACACCATGGATCAGGATCTACCATGACACAAACACCGTGGATCAGGATCTACCATGACACAGACATCGTGGATCAGGATCTACCATGACGCAGGCACCAAGCCTTGTTTGTCTGTTGCTTCTCGTGATCAGAGCGCTGTCTATTTCCATGTGGTCAGTCACTGTTTTGAAAGGTAGGTCATCCAACAACTTCAGGACACATACACTCTAGGACTGACAGGTATCTTGTAACACAGTTGATCCTTCAGTAAGTGGATACCTTGGGGTATAACGGGTCCACAAGTGTTTTTCTCAACTCCCTTGAATGACATCTCTGAAAGTAAAAATAATATTTTTGATAAAATGGCTGAGTTTTAAATATAATAAAAAATAAAACATTAACTTCAGTAGCAGCTTAATTTTAGAAAGTAGCATTCATGTTAATTTGCAGGGGTAGATGACTTTTCAGACGCAGAGGTATGACACATGAGCTGCATTTTATCAAAATGAAGAATTGCACAAACTCTACATTTATAATTATTATGTGTAAATGAAATATCACCAGTACACATTAATGTATACTGTGTTAATACACTACTGTGGTTAATTGTGAACGTTGTTATAATAGATGGGGGTTCGGTGGTTGTGAACGTTGTTATTATAGATTGGTGCTCGGTTGTTGTGAACATTGTTATGATAGATGGGGGCTCGGTGGTTAGAACGCGGGACTGTCAGTCAAGAGGGTGGGGTTCAAGTCCACCTGTTGGCGTTTCAAAACTTGTGCAGTTTTGTTCACCCCTCATTGCCTGTGTCTGTCGAAATACTAAAAAGTGACTGAACCACCTTAAAGTAACTCGGTGGAAGGCGACTCAAGATACATACAGCCACCATCAAAGTAGGAGGCATTCTTGACTAAGGCAATGACAGTAGAGAGCCAATATACAACAGCACTGCTGTAAAGTGAGATAAAACCCTCCTCCCCAGCAAAATATAAATAGCACGAGTCCTTGTCTGAGAAATGTTCTAACGGAATATGTTTTGGCATTCCAGACCCCTCATCGTCTGTTGTGCCCACGCCACAGCCATGTCCAAGCTGGTTTGTGCCTGTAGAGGCAGTAGCTGTAGGGAGACAAGATCTGCAATGGAGTTGGTTCATTGGAAACGAGATCTGCAACTGCTGATTTGTTTGGAAA
This sequence comes from Lamellibrachia satsuma, assembly GCA_033239005.1. Taxonomy (NCBI): domain Eukaryota; kingdom Metazoa; phylum Annelida; class Polychaeta; order Sabellida; family Siboglinidae; genus Lamellibrachia; species Lamellibrachia satsuma. Next base: position 187,436 of record BSQZ01000067.1, read on the forward strand.
CGAGATCTGCAAAGGCTGATTCATTGGAAACAAGATCTGTGTATGCTGATTTGTTGGAAACAAGATCTGCAAAGGCTGATTCGTTGGAAATGAGATCTGCATATACTGAATCATTGAAAATAAGATCTGCAATGGCTGGTTTGTTGAAAATGAAATCTGCAACAGCTGATTTGTTGGAAACAAGATCTGCAACAGCTGATTCATTGGAAACGAGATCTGCATCGGCTGGATTGTTGGGAAGGAGATTTGCATCGGCTGGTTTGTTAGGAACGAGATCTGCAACAGCTGGTTTATTAGGAACGAGATCTGCATCAGCTGGATCGTTGGGAACAAGATCTGCATTGGCTGGTTCTTTGGGAATGAGATCTCAATCGGCTGGTTTGCTGGGAAAGAGATTTAGATCGGCTGGATCATTGGGAACTAGATCTTCATCGGCTGGTTTGTTGGAAACAAGATCTGCATTGGCTGGTTCGTTGAAAACGAGATCTGCATATGTTGATACAGACATTGCCAAAAAACGAGAAAAAAAATCAAAATGATGGAGTTAAAAGAGAAAAAGACAAAATTGCAACACGACCTGCAACTTTAGTATAGAGTTTCATGCATGAAAGGCATAATAAAAGTAAATACGACCAACTTTTAATCCTTGTATTTCTACGAAAATGTTACTGGTAGACATTATTATATGTCATTATTAATGTTTCAAAGTAATTATTTTAGTATGTTATATGCACTGACTTACGTTAAATTAATGTTTATTATTAATTATGATGATTATGCATAAGATGCTAATTTTGTGGTGGTGCCGTTTAGCCATATGAAGGACCTACGCTATGATCACATTGATGGAGTCACCCTGATAATTTTTTTTAATCAACACCGATACAAAGATGTTTAAATACCCAAAATGAAGAATAGTAGTTACATTACACACCAGCCTTGTTTGTATGGTGCATGCAAAACGAAAACTCAGAAAACTAGACAGGTTTATTATTTTCTTTGAAGTCCAATGTAAAAATATCGGCCTTTAAAGAATGTCTTTGTTCACAGCAGTTTCAGAGCCTTAAACTAGTTGTATTGAAGCACATGTTTAAAATAAAGGAAATGAAATAACATATAATTTGGTGCAGCTCCTTGAATAGCCACGTTGAACATAGTACACCCTCCTCCACAAGTGGTGCATGACACATGCACGTACTTTAGTTGTTAGCCAAGGACTAATACGAAGACCCGTTGTCGTGCTAAAATTAGTCCGCTGTCAAATATTATTCGCTTGGTGTATCTGCGCATGTGCGAGCCGGTAGTTGACATCAATTTATTAATAAATAGCTACAATAATAGGCACTGTATATAATAACAATGAATTTCCACTTTCTGCCAGAAAAGTTTCCTCCCCATGTAGGCCCTACACGCAAAAGCGGCATTTTCTGTCATGAACTATTTCCCCCAATGCACACATGGTGCAGCCAATTATTAATTGTGTGTATGTGCGTGCGTGCATGCGCACTCTTTAATTAGCACACTCTTTAATTAGCAACGCGCATGCTTCAAGATACGCACATGCGTAGATACACCAAGCGGATAATATATACCAAGGCACAGATGGATATTTCTGTGATAATGCTGACATTTTACAGTCATGTACGAACTATCAAGTTATCCCACCCGGAGGATGGACATTTTTGCTAGTTAGTTAATTTATTTTTGTAGGTAACAATAGCATTGGTAAATATATCTATTTTTGATCGTTTCTACATAATTTTAGACATAGAAAATGGAACAGAACATAGCTATCAAACAACATGTTGATAATGTAAATGTATAGATCAACATAACTGGAGTAGAGTAGCATGGAGCATAATAACCCTCTATCTAGTTTCACAGCGCGAAAATAAGAATTTCGAGATCGCCAGGTGAAGCCACATACAGTTCTTCACATTCGGTTAGGTTTTTTACGTCAAACTTTGGATTCTGTAAATTATAAAAATGGTCACCCCAAAAGTGGTTTTGTGGGCAGTAACTATAAGAAACTGAGACAAAGCGTGTGTGCAGCAGTGTTGAAAAAAATCATGATTTAAAAAAAAAATTTTTTATCGGATTTCTTATGATTTTTTTAAAATCTGGTATACACAATGTCATAAAATATTTGACTGTCAGGCTATCTGGTGTCAATACAGCTACACAAGTGTGCGTACTTTGTGCTTTTGTATTAAAAAACACACAAAACTTTGTTGATATCGATGCTTGTAAACAATTATTTGTGTTAAATTCACATAAATCAGCGATTAAAAAAACCGGAAGTAAAAAAAAATCATAAATCAATGATTTTTTATATTTTCTGGAGCGATTTAAATCAAACAACCCTGGTGTGCAGTAGACAAATATGTAATAATTAATGTTGCAGATGACAGTTATAAATGCCAGTAATATGCAAATGGTGAAATCTTAATATTGAACGTGTAGGGCGAAAAGGCCAACATTAGTGGGGACAAAACGCACAGGGTGGAATGTACAGAGTTTATAGTAAACATTAAATAAAATGCATTTGTTGAATTTCAGATAAGGAGCTAATTAACAATTCCAGTCACGGTTCTTAATAGAATTAATAAAACAAATATGACTGTGATATGCAGCAATTTTTTGCTATACCTAAGTGTACCAACAATACCATCACTGGTAATGTACCAATAATACCATCACTTTGTTGATGCGAAATAAGTAAACTAATAACTAAAATGAGGCTAATTAATACATAAAGCCCAGGGGTGGGCGTTTTATCCCGTCCGTGGGGCAAAACGCCCATTTTGAAGACGGCTAAAATGGCAATAACGTGTTTCTGTGATACTGAACATCGAAAATGTCAACACATGATATTCAGCTAAGATAATGAACTAGGTGACGCATCCAGTAAAGGTTTTCCCAAGTAGGGAAATTCACTTGAATGTATTAATGGAACACTGTTTCTGGAAAATCCCCTCCGGTCATGCATGCACACTAACTCTTGCAAATATAACTAGCAACAACAATAATAGGGAAGCAGGCGCTAGCAACGCATACAGTCATTATGTGATTCTCCCACAGCTAAATGAAATGCAACAAGAGCTTGAGGGGAGACACGGCAACTGGAATGACGGTTTTGAAAAAAAATTTCCGTCCTTATTCCAATAGGTTTGTATGTTTACTATCAATAGAAGTCACTTTTATAACATTGACATACCTCTAGATTAGTTTTATTTATGGATAAACCTTGCATCTACCATGTAGTCAATGCTGTTATTCAATCTTTGCCAAAATGTAATTACTTGTAAATGGCCATCATTTACAAGTAATTACATTTTGGCAATGAGAAAGTACAACACTAGAAGTAAAACTGATATGGTCATCTGGTTCGGATTGTTGTGTTCATTTGCAAATTCTCTAAAAATGTATTAAACAAATTTGGTTTTGTTAAACATCTTGGGGGTAGTGTGTAAAAATGTGTCGACAAATGTTGCATTTAGAATATCTTAACTTTGATAATTCAGAAGAAAAATATTCATAATGTAACAAATTTTTTTAGAGGAGTTCTAGAGTTAACTAAGCCAATGTTGACTGTGAAAGTATTATGATAAAATATTAATTCATTTTGAAGTGTTGTAATTGTATATAATTTTTGTTGTTGCCATAGAAAAGGGGATATGGCAGAAAAATGTTCAGTGTAGCACTCAGTATGACCCACTCTACAGTTTGGGCATAACAAATTGCACTATGCAAATGAAAAATTAATCGTATCCAGCTGCCGTATATCCCCTTGCCATGCACAATGTAATCTCACGAGGTGCCACATATCCACAAAATATCCACATCGCTGATCACCAGACAGTCCAGAATTCAAAGAAAAAAATGTGCTTGACGCTTCGACAGGAACCTAGGGCATTATTTTGGGCTTACCTTAGGCCACTCAAACTAAACACTATTTAAGGTTTTGTACACATGTAAGTCCGGCACGCATTTCATAAATATACATCTTGCATTTGTGCACTGTTGAATGTGGAGTATTAACAAATATAACATATCTTGTCCGAGCTAATCAGTTCATTTTATCAGTCGGTGTCAGCGTCGTTGCAGCAGAGCGCCTCTTGGCAGAGCGTCAGTACCCAGTGGAGGTTAGTCGGTGTCGTTGAAGCAGAGTGCCTCTTGGCAGAGCGTCAGTACCCAGTGGAGGTTAGTCGGTGTCGTTGAAGCAGAGTGCCTCTTGGCAGAGCGTGAGTACCTAGTGGAGGTTAGTCGGTGTCGTTGAAGCAGAGTGCCTCTGGGCAGAGCGTGAGTACCTAGTGGAGGGTAGTCGGTGTCGTTGAAGCAGAGTGCCTCTGGGCAGAGCGTGAGTACCCAGTGGAGGTTAGTCGGTGTCGTTGAAGCAGAGTGCCTCTGGGCAGAGCGTCAGTACCTAGTGGAGGTTAGTCGGTGTCGTTGAAGCAGAGCGCCTCTGGGCAGAGCGTCAGTACCCAGTGGAGGTTAGTCGGTGTCGTTGAAGCAGAGTGCCTCTGGGCAGAGCGCCAGTACCCAGTGGAGGTTAGTCGGTGTCGTTGAAGCAGAGTGCCTCTGGGCAGAGCGCCAGTACCCAGTGGAGGTTAGTCGGTGTCGTTGAAGCAGAGTGCCTCTTGGCAGAGCGTGAGTACCCAGTGGAGGTTAGTCGGTGTCGTTGAAGCAGAGTGCCTCTGGGCAGAGCGTGAGTACCTAGTGGAGGTTAGTCGGTGTCGTTGAAGCAGAGTGCCTCTGGGCAGAGCGTCAGTACCCAGTGGAGGTTAGTCGGTGTCGTTGAAGCAGAGTGCCTCTGGGCAGAGCGCCAGTACCCAGTGGAGGTTAGTCGGTGTCGTTGAAGCAGAGTGCCTCTGGGCAGAGCGCCAGTACCCAGTGGAGGTTAGTCGGTGTCGTTGAAGCAGAGTGCCTCTGGGCAGAGCGCCAGTACCCAGTGGAGGTTAGTCGGTGTCGTTGAAGCAGAGTGCCTCTGGGCAGAGCGCCAGTACCCAGTGGAGGTTAGTCGGTGTCGTTGAAGCAGAGTGCCTCTGGGCAGAGCGCCAGTACCCAGTGGAGGTTAGTCGGTGTCGTTGAAGCAGAGTGCCTCTGGGCAGAGCGCCAGTACCCAGTGGAGGTTAGTCGGTGTCGTTGAAGCAGAGTGCCTCTTGGCAGAGCGTGAGTACCCAGTGGAGGTTAGTCGGTGTCGTTGAAGCAGAGTGCCTCTGGGCAGAGCGTGAGTACCTAGTGGAGGTTAGTCGGTGTCGTTGAAGCAGAGTGCCTCTGGGCAGAGCGTCAGTACCCAGTGGAGGTTAGTCGGTGTCGTTGAAGCAGAGTGCCTCTGGGCAGAGCGCCAGTACCCAGTGGAGGTTAGTCGGTGTCGTTGAAGCAGAGTGCCTCTGGGCAGAGCGCCAGTACCCAGTGGAGGTTAGTCGGTGTCGTTGAAGCAGAGTGCCTCTGGGCAGAGCGCCAGTACCCAGTGGAGGTTAGTCGGTGTCGTTGAAGCAGAGTGCCTCTGGGCAGAGCGCCAGTACCCAGTGGAGGGTGGACGGTGTCGTAGAAGCAGAGCGCCTCTGGGCAGAGCGCCAGTACCCAGTGGAGGTTAGTCGGTGTCGTTGAAGCAGAGTGCCTCTGGGCAGAGCGCCAGTACCCAGTGGAGGTTAGTCGGTGTCGTTGAAGCAGAGTGCCTCTGGGCAGAGCGCCAGTACCCAGTGGAGGTTAGTCGGTGTCGTTGAAGCAGAGTGCCTCTGGGCAGAGCGCCAGTACCCAGTGGAGGTTAGTCGGTGTCGTTGAAGCAGAGTGCCTCTGGGCAGAGCGCCAGTACCCAGTGGAGGTTAGTCGGTGTCGTTGAAGCAGAGTGCCTCTGGGCAGAGCGTCAGTACCCAGTGGAGGTTAGTCGGTGTCGTTGAAGCATAGTGCCTCTGGGCAGAGCGCCAGTACCCAGTGGAGGTTAGTCGGTGTCGTTGAAGCAGAGTGCCTCTGGGCAGAGCGCCAGTACCCAGTGGAGGTTAGTCGGTGTCGTTGAAGCAGAGTGCCTCTGGGCAGAGCGCCAGTACCCAGTGGAGGTTAGTCGGTGTCGTTGAAGCAGAGTGCCTCTGGGCAGAGCGCCAGTACCCAGTGGAGGTTAGTCGGTGTCGTTGAAGCAGAGTGCCTCTGGGCAGAGCGTCAGTACCCAGTGGAGGTTAGTCGGTGTCGTTGAAGCACAGTGCCTCTGGGCAGAGCGTCAGTACCCAGTGGAGGTTTATTCGGTGTCGTTGAAGCACAGTGCCTCTGGGCAGAGCGTCAGTACCCAGTGGAGGTTTATTCGGTGTCGTTGAAGCACAGTGCCTCTGGGCAGAGCGTCAGTACCCAGTGGAGGTTTATTCGGTGTCGTTGAAGCAGAGTGCCTCTGGGCAGAGCGTCAGTACCCAGTGGAGGTTAGTCGGTGTCGTTGAAGCAGAGTGCCTCTGGGCAGAGCGCCAGTACCCGGGGAAGCAGCTGCTCAATGTACATGTGCATCGAGTCGTTCTCTCGCTTCAGCTCTGTAACACAACGTCACAGTCAAGTAACTGGCCCAACGACTCGCTCAGTCTTGTTTCTTGTTCAGGACTCAAACGTGGCTTACTTAGTGTCAATTAATAGATTCATAATAATGTTTAATTTAATAATACATTTATCTCAACCATTGGTGACATAATGTCGCATCAATTCAACAAGGTTGTAACTGAATTTTGCCAATTGTTCAGGAGAAGCAAAAGAAGTTACAGTGTCTTAAATAAGTGACATATAGTTTAATCCTTGTGTATGCATAGATGTCCTACATGTTTTATTTGGTGTGTGCATTAAACAAAATAATATTATGTAATACTGTAAAATAGGTCAAATATGCAGTTACATCCTTTTTGCACTTAGTTGCATTACGATCTCCTCGATAAACCGGAGATACAACCTTTGGTGATCAGCTTTCCTATGTACACCCTGTATATTATAACAACAAACCAACAACCATTACAGTATTACATTTATTTTCTCTGTCTTGATACTTGTATTTACCTAAATATATATTTATGTTTTTTCTTGGGCTTTCTTTCGATCTTTAAAGAATATCCATTCTCGTAATCAACTAAACAATGAAGTTAGTATCCACACTCTTTCAGGTCAGTTCAGTTCTATGTGTATAAATGTTGTACATCACTTTAAACGTATCAGACTAATACGCTATTGAATGTCATATTTGCTGGGCTTATGGCAAGTGTGATTGTCAGCTGAGGTGACACGTCGCACATTTGTATTGTGGCTGGTCAGAATGACAGAACTGGATTCATTCATACTTCAGTGACTTGTAGAATGGATGGTACGTGCCAGGGATCACCCCAGAAGTGACTTGTAGAATGGATGGTAGGTGCTAGGGATCACCCCAGAAGTGACTTGTAGAATGGATGGTAGGTGCTAGGGATCACCCCAGAAGTGACTTGTAGAATGGATGGTAGTTGCTAGGGATCACTCCAGAAGTGCACAGGATCTGTAGATCCCTGTATTTGGCAGCAGAGTTACTGAGTGGTCCTGTGTGCAGGAGTACCAGCTGAGGGTTTGGAGTTGATCGCCTGCTGCACCGAACAAGATCCACCTGGACAAAGTCCTTGTCAAAGGCATATTTCAGGTACAGAGCATTTTGGTCATCAGCTCTGACCTGAAACATGCATACTTCCATCCATTTTACCTTCTCATCATTGTCATCCTTATCAAAATTTTTAAGGCATTTGCTGTGTTCTTTGAAATACAGGAAGTCTGTACCTTGCAATTCCTTGAGATGGTAAGGCTGAGTGCGCCTGGCCATCCTCAAAGTTGAATACCACTGTTCTGGTGTGTACACAGTTGCATTCTTGGCAGCAGATTCTATTGTACTGTGAACAGAATTGTTCTCGTTTTGTGTGGGCCCACCCTCAAGAAGCTTGTGTGTAATCATTCGGAGATTGTTGTTTCTCATGGCATACCAGTACATTGCCACAACAAAACGGTTTCTGGTTTGACCTCCACATTAACTGAGAAGAAAATTACTTCTTTCTTCCCAGAGAGGACTCGCTCTTCTATGTAGAAATGCAAACATGTTGCTATTTCACATGCACCTCGCGTTGCATCTGCCTCCATTCACATAAAGCAAGATGCATTTTTGGTGTTCGGAATGTAGATGCTCAAGTTGTATGCACTGAGCTTTCTGCAATAATAGAAGTTTGACGCTTCTCCTTTTAGACAGTTCACACTTGCTGCAGATCGAAACAAGTAACAAGTTTAGAATTTGTTTTTTCCCTTTCCTTATCATCCTCCTCCTTGTTTTTCCGGGACAGATTCTTATTGTGTTGATGGAGGTTATAAGTACTTTGCATAGCTGCCTTCTCAGTGTCGCTGGCCATTCTGAACCTCTCACACAGATCACACATGTCCTTCTTGGGAACATGGTAGTCAAGGTTGAACTCATAATTAAAGATGTCTTGATACATCAGCAGTTTGACAGGGGAATGCCCTTCTTCTCGCAGTGAAAAGTTGCTTATCTTCTGTATCTCTTCTTGGCATCTGTCTTATAATACATAGTGTTATGTCGTACTTGTCATGACTCGTTGGTTCAAAACCAAAAAAAATTCCACTAGAATCAGACATGGTGTGACTGTCTTAGACAGATCTACCCACACATGGACACTAACTGTGGGGTTTACACATAGCAGAACTGGGAAAACAGTAGGGAAATGATTAAAGATTTAGCTGGGTGCATATTAGGTTATCCACAGCCTGATGACTGGTTGATTACCAGGCAACAAGGTTGTAAGTGCCGGATACAACCTTGTTGCACTGAGTGATTACATTGCTCTGTAGATACAACTTTGTAGAACTGGGCCTCACAGACACACATGCTGAGAGGGCAGATACAGCACTCTTACACTGACTAGGTGTGTGCTATGGGACTTCAGAACTACAAGAATCCAGATTTGGCAGAAATGTCAGTTACAACCTTGTTGAACTGATGCGACAAATTTTATTATTTAATTAATTAATTTATTTTATTATTAAGAAGAAGTTCAGTCATGTTAAGTTGGTTTTGGTTTGAACAAGTAGGCACATACCCATATGTATATATATATATATATATATATATATATATATATATATATATATATATATATATATATGCATTTACATACATATACCTCATAATACATACATACATCCGCCTATGAATTTTGTTTAATAGTTAAAGAGGTAAACATATCAAAATGAATGCCGATGGGGTGGGTGGCCCACTAAGACAAAATGTGTCGCTGTCATAGGAGCCACCCCAGTTTTAATTAATTAGTTTCATTGCTCTGTTAGTCACGTGTCATGTGTGTATCTCATATTTGTTATGAGTTATCTGTGAGTGTGTGGTGTGTATACATGTCAGTGTTTATTGTACAAATATTTGTGTTTCTGTGCTAATTGTTTGTATATAAGTGCTACATGATATTTATAATTGATTGATTTTGCAGACATGTAGCAGTCGGGTAGTGTTCATATATCACTATATTGTTGTAAAAAATACTTTTTTTACATAGAATGTGAATCCACGTAAACTATGAGTGTATATTTTATCTTTGACTATTGCAGGGGTGTCATTAGAATGAGGTAAGTTACATTTGAGACATTTCATTGCAAATTCAAATTGTAAACATTTTAGTTATAAAAGTATATATATATATATATATATATATATATATATATATATATATATATATATAATCATTTGTGTATATAATAAATAATAGTGGACCGAGAATTGAGCTTTGTGGAATGCCAATTGTTATGTAAAGTGTCTGACTGGATTACTTCAATTTCTATATATTGTTTTCTGTTTGTTAAATAACTTCTAAATAAATACAAAATTGAGCCATCAAGGCCATAGTATTTTAATTTATTTAGTAAAATGTTATGGTCAGTGGTATCAAAGGCCTTGGAGAGGTTGAGAAATAAGTTAATTCGTTCGTCATTTTTATCCATTTGTGTTACAATTCTATCTGTTAGTTCAAGTGCAGCATATTCAGTTGAGTAATTGGGTCTAAATCCATACTGATTATCAAAAAGAAGTTTAGAATCTTTGAAATGGGAAAATAACTGAGTAAAGATTATTGTCTCAATTACTTTTAAAATAAATGGAAGGTCTGTCATTTTCAAATAATGATGGATCATTTTTAAATATTGGAATAACTTTTGCAATTTTAAGTTTATCTGGGAGTCTTGGTTTATTAACAGTGTTACTGATTTTATAATCGCAGGTTCAATTATTTTTAACAGTTTGGAAGAAATGCCATAGAATCCACAACTGGTTTTTGTGGGGAGATTTTCAGTGGTTTTATTTACAGTTACTACTATAATCTTTATGCTACCTGCAATAGCCTGGCCTTTGTGAAGTAGTTATTACATTTGTTTGCAATGTCTTTTTATCTGTAATTGTTTTGCCATTTTCTTAAAAAAAATACGCTAGTGTTAGTTTTTTTCTGATTCTTTGACAGAATTTAATTTATAGTTTTTCAAGTATTTCTTACATCATTTCTAAATTGATTAAATCTTTGTTCAACATACACTTGTTTGGCTGCATGAATGCTATTTGTGCATAAGATACTAAAATATTTAGGTTTACTCTGAGCTACTCTAATAAATTTGACAATCATAATAAGACGAACAATGTATTTGAGGTTCGTTATTTTCAAGGTTAGATAATAATAAATTGTGAAAACAATTGAGGATGAATATAGTAAAGAGTAATAATGTTAACAGAAAGCAGGAGTTTGGTTGCTCCTGAAGTATCATCAAATAGATGATTTGGTGATGTTAAGGAGGCTTAGTTGTTGATTGGGTAAAAAATATAATGACAGAAAATTAATTTGATAAAATTTTACAGGTTACAGTTTGTACCCACAAATAATTTAAGGGAGAAGGAAATTGTACCAAACACATTGTACATATAACTATTAAATATAAATATATATAACGAGAATGAAATCACTCGATAGTATGAGTAAATACTTACATATCGCCCCCTAACTATTAATCATGAAAAATGTTGACTATGAAACATAAATAGTACAATCAAACAGAAAACTTAAGTAAACTGAAACATACACATGTCGTACCGTAGACATACAAAGCACTCATCAACAAGCCATGGTTGTCCTCCCCGCTTTCCAACTCCACGATACATTGAGGTAATGTTTCATTTATATTTTATCAAGATTGGATTTTGAAGTGACATGGACAAATCCCTCCCTGGAGTTCCTTTACCAGGATCTTTCTATTATACGTCCAAATATCTGTGAGTTTAGCCTTATGGTTTGTACCGGGAATAATTTAATGGAGGAGATTACAAAAATCTACTTATTCCTGTCCGAAAAAAAAACGTTGAATATACCTATAACTATTAAATATAAATTTGTATGAACGAAAATGAAATCACAGTATGGGTAAATACGTACATATCACCCCTAACCATTTATCTTGAAATAATAAAAATGTTGACTATGAAACTGAAATAGTATAATCCAAACGGAAAAACATAATTTAATTGAACATAATTTTATACATGGCATACCGTAGACATACAAAGTACGAGCTACATTGCCTACAAGCCATGGGCATGGTCGTCTGTAGGCAAAGTCAATCGCCCTACAATTTTTTTTCTATCTGGCTTTTACTGTAGTAGAGGCGAAGATCTCGTTCATCAAAAGCGTAAGTATTTTCATGAAACGTGAAACCTTACAAAAACGCCTTAAACAGAGCAATAAACACGTCTTTCGTGTCTGTATGCATTGTTATATGTATATTACTAAAGTTACCTGACAATAACCATGTAAAAGTGTGAAATTATTACCTTTTTGTCAGAACGCATGTGCTAGTCAAGGTTTGTATTTAACCGGATGTTGTTGTGAGCGAGAAAAGCATGCGGGATTTCCATAGATCTATATTAGGTCACGCTAAGAATTGCCGTCTGCTGGCCATAGAGTTACATCATTAATAATGCCCCTATAAACTATTAACTTACTAACGGGTGTTTTATTTATTTCTGTGCTGCTGGCCCATTCTGGCCTCATTCTACACGAAATCGCATTTGATCATGTGACCCAAAGGCAACATCACGTGCACAGTATGGCGGCTAATTGTGAAATGTTTTCTATGTCACCGATAAAAGTACTCATAAGTAATTATTTGGAGCACATTTCTTCAGTTTCTTGACGCCCAATTGTCGGTTGTATGTCACAGAATACACATGTGAAACGGTTAGTGCGTATCGGTTTTAAAACTTAAGTTATTAGTTCCGTAGCCAAATGGCTACGGAACTGCCAATATGCCGCTTTAGCAAATGCCGCTCCGGCCTTTCGCCCCAGAGACGAAGAGCGGGGCGAAAATTTTTGCCTAGGTCGTCTGCGTCACATCGTCATCGAGTCAATGTTTCATTTATAGTTTATCCAAATCGGATTTCGAAGTGACATGGACAATCCCTCCCTGACCATGGAGATCCTTTACCAGGATCTTTCCATTGTTTACCCTTACGGCGCAAGTTTCTGACGATTAAAGCCATCATTGATCGCCTAGCCGTCAGATCTTCGTTGATGTAGACACGGCTTGTGCTTCCCTTGAGTTTGCCGCGCATCCGGATTATTGCGTCGAGGCGACGCTCGCTCTGGAACTTCGCAAGGACGCCACGTGGTCGTATTGAGTCGTTTGGCTTTCTGCCTTCGTATACGCATTAAACGTGTATTGTTGAGCATCTTATTGGTCACTGAGTTATCACTCACGTAACATACACGCACACAACAGGGGGCCGATTTTATCGTTAATTATGTCAATGATGTTGGTCTCAATGTTCTCCCCGCTTTCCGACTCCTCGACTCCGTGGAACAGGAGATAACCTCTCCTAGAGTACTGCTCGAGATCATCCAGATCGGATACAAGTTCCCTAACTCTGTGCTGAGCTCCCCTATTCAAGATTATATTGAAAAAATTCTGAGTGAACCAAGCCCCGGCGTGGGGTCTGGGGCTGGCTTAAGGGCCCCAAAAGAACAATTTTAGATTCTCTGTGATGCTTTCTAAGCCTCTCCTAAATCCAAAATGTGACATTCATATTGGGGTGGGTCATATTTCTATAAAAGGGGTCACCTCCTCCTCCTCACATATATCCAGGATCTTGCATTGCCATTGGGGGGGGGCAAATCTGTGACATTGCTCACAGCTGCCACCATTGGGGTGACCACCCCTGCCCCCTAAATATGCCAATGCACCCCCCCCAATCTCGGGCTCGAGGCATGCAGAATTATTTTTGAAATATGGTTATATTTGGTGAATTCTGAAAGCACACTGATGTTATTTTGGCATGATGGGGTGGCGCAAAATTGCCATTCTTAGGGGAAAAACAGCTAGTTACAAATTGCATGCACTCTATACTTTTATTGCAGGCCATCATGATAGACACGTTATCACAGCCTTATTAATCGTGGAATCATTAACAAATATACACACGCACGCACGCACGCACGCACACATACGCACACACACACGCAACCTGCCTGCATGCACGCACACACAAATATAATGTAATGCAATATAGCAACAGCCACTGTACAGTATTCTACATATTCAGTACAAGTATGTGGTGATTAGCACATGTTGTGGCACTCCTAAAACCAAGGAAAGACCCATCAGTGCCAGAATACTTCATACCAATACCAATGTTGTACCACCTGTACGAAAGGTACAACTTACAAGTTAAACAAAGTTGCTGTATCTTGGTACGTGATCATTACAATGGATTAAAATAGTAAAGCACATGTAAAAATCGTAAGTTGTAATACAGGCATCCGTGCGTAAAAAAATGCTAACACAGTGCGTTTGGCGTACACATTATAACCACTTATATACACAGCCACACCCACCAAGAACAATTCTAGACAATATCTTAAAAGTGCAAAGTCTGATCTATTTCTTTAATGAACCACAATAAAAAATATACTTTGACTGTCATCTGATGTCCTGTGTACATGAAGTAGCACCAATGCATTGAGGCGACTCTGGTGCACGGTGCTCCGCATTACGATCTTCACCAGGTTTAGTGCACAGTTAGCACGCTCCACTCCAGCACTTGTCACCGATATTAGCATCAGCAAGTAAAAAATGCAGAACAGATTTGGGAACATGGAGCTGGATGTTGCCCCCATTGTTTTCTGCAGATTCTGCATGGACGTTGGGGATGGCAGGTTATGGCAACAGCATTCTCGGACGTCGGTTATGTTGGCATCTCCCAGATTGCCCACGTTATTGGCTAGACGCCTAAGACCGAGTACAGCTTTCTCTATGATTGCACTGAATCTCGTGTCAAATCCCTGGAGAAGCTGGTCTAGAAATAATAAGAATATTATGCGTCGCCGGTAAATTTCTGGAGTGTCTGGCTCCACGTTGTTTCTCGTGGTCTACCTCCACGCTGTTTCTCGTGGTCTGTCTCCACGCTGTTTCTCGTGGTCTGTCTCCACGTTGTTTCTCGTGGTCTGTCTCCACGCTGTTTCTCGTGGTCTGTCTCCACGCTGTTTTTCGTGGTCTGCCTCCACGTTGTTTCTCGTGGTCTGTCTCCACGCTGTTTCTCGTGGTCTGCCTCCACGTTGTTTCTCGTGGTCTGTCTCCACGTTGTTTCTCGTGGTCTGCCTCCACGTTGTTTCTCGTGGTCTGTCTCCACGTTGTTTCTCGTGGTCTGTCTCCACGTTGTTTCTCGTGGTCTGTCTCCACGTTGTTTCTCGTGGTCTGCTTCCACGTTGTTTCTCGTGGTCTGTCGCCACGTTGTTTCTCGTGGTCTGTCTCCACGTTGTTTCTCGTGGTCTGTCTCCACGTTGTTTATCGTGGTCTGCCTCCACGTTGTTTCTCGTGGTCTGTCGCCACGTTGTTTCTTGTGGTCTGTCTCCACGTTGTTTCTCGTGGTCTGTCTCCACATTGTTTCTCGTGGTCTGCCTCCACGTTGTTTCTCGTGGTCAGTCTCCACGTTGTTTCTCGTGGTCTGCCTCCACGTTGTTTCTCGTGGTCTGTCTCCACGTTGTTTCTCGTGGTCTGCTTCCACGTTGTTTCTCGTGGTCTGTCGCCACGTTGTTTCTCGTGGTCTGTCTCCATGTTGTTTCTCGTGGTCTGTCTCCACGTTGTTTATCGTGGTCTGGCTCCACGTTGTTTCTCGTGGTCTGTCGCCACGTTGTTTCTCGTGGTCTGTCTCCACGTTGTTTCTCGTGGTCTGTCTCCACGTTGTTTCTCGTGGTCTGCCTCCACGTTGTTTCTCGTGGTCTGTCTCCACGTTGTTTCTCGTGGTCTGCCTCCACGTTGTTTCTCGTGGTCTGCCTCCCACAGCGCCTTGGGATCGATATCACTGTCCCAGCAATGTTGGCCATCTCTTCAGTCATTTTGTAGATCTCACTGTACTCCGCATCTACATTTTGTCGTCTGATATAAATAAAGATGTCCTTTACCAGAGTGACTTCTCCTGCAGAACATCCTGCGTAGAACCTTGGAGCAGCTTGCTGAGGCCTATGGTGTACTCAAGCATGCACCGATTCACTTGGAATGGAACGATGGATGCAGAGCTTGATATAGCGCAGAGTAGTCCAAAAGCATACGTCATTGTTTTGGAACTCCGTTTGTTGCCCTAATTATTCGAAATTGTAGTCAAGTAATCAAGTACGGCTTCATACATTTCATGAAACTCCCCCGGTGTAGTTCCACCTAACTTGTTCCACACAGTAGTTTCACCTTTCCAACATCCACTTTCTTCAAACCTTCCCGCTTCCTCTGGATGTTGATCTCTTCTGTAGATTGCTCTAGTCATCGTTGTCTTTTTGGTGAGTATTTGAAGAAAATAACATGGGTCTGCAGGGTGGACATCCTGTTTTGTACGTCAGGAACCTTGCATGTCTTGGATAGTGCCAGATTCAGGCTGTGCCTAGCACACAATAATGTGCTTGCGGCACAATTTTCATGACATTGGCAGCACAACCATTGATGACACCAGCCATGTTACCAGCTCCATCATAAGTCTGGGTTCTGCATTGCGCTGGATACAGCGTGAGACCCTGAAGACATCCAATAATCTTCTGGCATACTGTGACTACTGGATATTTGATGAACTCTGTTAGCTTCTCTACTGGTTCACATTCGTTTATGTACCTGATGACAATTCCGTGTTACTGACATCACGAACCACACCAGCCTGGATACTGTAGAATGCAGCACCATTCACTGAAGACTGTCTCACGATGTCCTTTGTGTTGTCCTCTTGCATGTACTCTTGCATGTACTCTTGCATGTACTTTTTCATGCCCGTCAACAGATCGTTCTGTGCAGTTTTTGAGGTGAACTGCGCGTTTTTGGCCTCGGTTTTCAGATGCTGGTCTAATGGAAAATCACCGGACATGACCCAGATATTTATGAGAGCTTTGAAGTTCCCGTGATTGACATTCTCCGATGTTGAATCATCTCTGTGTCCTTTCAGAGAGATCCCCTCTCTTCCACAAAATTCCATTCATTGGATGATCGATGCCAGGAAAGTTCTGTTCTTATCAACTTGCTTGTTTGTCTCAGACGTCAATGTCTGGTCAGTCCTGTTTCTTGGGTTTTCATGAGTTGCTAGAAAATTTTCTATCTTGGCATGGGAATTTATGTGGTACTGCAACCCACAGAAATGTTTTAAATTGTGTTTAGCATCCTTCCAATTCCGATATGATTTATCTATCAAGAGATGGCATCGGCCAGTTTGCCAAGGTGTGACAAACATGATGCAAGTTAAACAAAATAACCCATCTGATGTTTGCGAATACGAGATTGTTTCGAACTCATCGAACCACTCGTTCTTGTATTCTCTCTTATGAAAACTTTCTTCCTAGAATCATTGAAGATTTTGTTGGGGAACTCAAAGCCAATGGCAGGTTTTTTTTTGTGTTTGATCAAGGCATATTAATTATCTGGTATGCTTCCCAGTTTCATTCCTTTCCCGATGTCAAGGCAGTTGAATATGTCAACAGATGGATTCAGGAGTGGCTGACTGCTGACTTCCCGATACCCCAGCTGCAAAAGTCATTCCTATTGACTATTACACAATACATTGTAATAACTATACCTTCCACACTGTTAAACGTAATCTTTATGCACATGTATTCCTCTTCCTCGATTTTGGCAATGAAGTTAATTGAACCTGTATTTTTACTGTAAAACACACACCAAAAGTTCATATGGTGTTCATACACTATACAAAATGTAACACATATTTGAGATGGTGGCTTTACTAACATCAAAATGCTAAGATAAGTCCAAATCCCTGCAGCTGAGGCAGATGTTTCAGCATAATCAGCAAAATCTGGTCTTGAAATTCTTTGAAAGTCTTTAAAACAAATTTCAATTATGGAAAAGAAGAGCAGCATCAGGAATATTCAATCGATCATTATTTATATGTATTTACAGAAAAACTGACACAATTTGTGGTGCGAGAAATACTGTTATGCTGTGTTATCTGTGAATATAATATGAAGACAAAAGAGAATGCATCGAAAA
>BSQZ01000067.1:210000-420000 GCA_033239005.1 Lamellibrachia satsuma
ACAAGCACCTCACATTTATGCAGTAAGAAGTCAGAAGTTAAGCTATATTGATCATCGTTTTTCTTTTACCTGTGATAGGAATTTTGCCCCAGGCTTTGGATTACAATTGAGAAATCAATGAAACATCATTATTGGCATGTTTTATTAAATGTTTTTATTGAAATGCGTGGTTATTATTGAAATATGAAAAAATGGACCAAAAAATAATTGTAAATAAACTAATGACCACAATCTTAAACCATACCCAAAGAAAAAATGTGTAACAATTAATTTCACCCGGAGAATATCACATATGTTAAAATATGAACAAAACAGAACGGGTTGCTTAAAACACTGATAACCACAATCTTAGGCCATACACAAACAACGTGTAACAATTACATTCACTTGGACAATATCACGTGTGTTAAGATAGGTACACGAGACCATATAAAACAATACCAAAAAATTTAATGAAACATGAAAGCATGTAAGTAGTTATAGTGCAGGAATGAACAAGTAACTATTGCGCCCCCTCCATGAATCACTTCCGTTTCCGGTTGCGCGATGAGCCGCACAGCCTTCTGGGTAGCCTGTGCGCACCCTGGCGGGACCCCTAACTCTATCCGTAACCCTAGATCGCCCCCTGGCGACTGGAGCTAACCCTAACCCTAACCCCAACCTCTGGACGGTTGCGTAACCCTAACCTTCTATCGTCTGCGGTGAACCCTGACCCTGCCCCAACGCAGTGACCTGTGAAACAAGAGAGCAGGAGTTACCAAGCAACGAGAGGCGTACTTTGTACCAGACCAACAGTGAAGTCGGCTGACTGGTGTTTTTTATTGCTAGACTGCTAGCAGTGGCCTAGTCAGCGTGCAGGAATAGACCGGGCGCGCGTCCTATCTATGATTCAATTAGTTCAGGCCGGGAAGCAAGCAACGGTGTATTTTTTGAACTAGAACTATCTATAGCCAAACGTTACACAGTCGTATAACGGTATGTCTTTTAAAGTTAAACTAAGAGCTATATATATGCATTGATTACAGCATACAAATATATTGTATATATACATACATGCATACATACACACATTCACACATACATACATACAAACAAACATACATACATACATACTTACACATATGCATGCATTAATACTTATAATTTTAATTTTTTTTGACATACCGACGTACAGCTGACGTAAGCTATAAACGTGTCAGGACATGCAGCTGACGTAAGCTGCACCAGACGCGTCGCGGAAATTGCACCATCAGCATAGTTTCTTTATATGTCAATATTTGAAAATAATGCGCTCTTACACTTTACCCATAACTCCTACAGTTTACCCATAATTCCTACAATTTACCCATAATTCCCTTATTGAATAAGGAGGCAGTGTGTAAGTAGCCAGGATGTGGTTGGAGGTAGGAGAGACAGAAGACTGAATGGCGGGGGCAATGTATCAGGAGCAATGATGTGGCTGTAGGTAATGGTGGAGGCAGTGTGTAAGTAGTCAGGATGTGGCTGGAGGTAGAAGAGACAGAGGACTGTATGATGGACGCAATGTATCAGGAGCCAGAATGTGGCTGGAGGTAGGAGATACAGAGGACAGTATCATATAATCATGCATATTTTATTAAAGCAGAGTGTCACTGCATACAGTGCGGAAGTCCAGACAGGTTTAATGTTGGTAATAGTTTGCCTCGCCTGGTCAATCAGAATATAAGGGTTCTGTGAGTAACACGATCCGTATGAAACTAAAGTCCAGTTCTTTTTATAGCTAGGTGAAGGAACAAACACACTACACTACATATGTGTGCTTTTTTGAAACAACAGTGTTATATAAGCAAGCATCATGTGTGTGTGTGTGTGCGTGTGTGTGTGCGTGTACGTGTGCGTGTGTGTCTAAAGCGATGCCTGCAGCCGAACTTCAACGCCACGAACAATGACATTTTTGTTCCTTGACCTGTTCTACTATTTTATATTTTCGTTATATGTCAAATATTTAAAAATAATGTACCCATATTTAATTATATTACAATGCTTTACTATGATATCCTATGTCATTATTTGCAAATATTTAATAAAATTTGCTCGTACTCTTATTTGATAGGAGGGTGTCGCGTCATGGTTATACTGTAGGAGTTACGGCTAAACTGTAGGAGTTACGGATAAACTGTAGGAGTTATGGGTAAACTGTAGGAGGTATGGGTAAATTGTAGGAATTATGGGTAAATTGTAGTAATTATTGGTAAACTGTAGGAGTTATGGGTAAAGTGTAGGAGTTATGGGTAAAGTGTAAGAGCGCATTATTTTCAAATATTGACATATAACGAAACTATGCTGATGGTGCAATTTCCGCGACGCGTCTGGTGCGGCTTACGTCAGATGCATGTCCTTATTTGGTATTGTTCTGTGTGCGGCTTACGTCAGTTGGATGTCCTGACACGTTTATAGCTTACGTCAGCTGTATGTCGGTATGGCAAGAGACTTTAGAGTCCTCTGTCTAACGTTTGTGGACAATATTGTGTCATTATTTTCAAATATTTAATAACATTTGCTTGTACTCTTATTCAATAGGGGAATTATGGGTAAATTGTAGGAATTATGGGTAAACTGTAGGAGTTATGGGTAAAGTGTAAGAGCGCATTATTTTCAAATATTGACATATAACGAAACTATGCTGATGGTGCAATTTCCGCGACGCGTCTGGTGCGGCTTACGTCAGCTGCATGTCCTTATGTGGTATTGTTCTGTGTGCGGCTTGCGTCAGCTGCATGTCCTGCACGTTTATAGCTTACGTCAACTGTACGTCGGTATATCAAGAAAAATTAAAATTATAAGTATTAATGCATGCATATGTGTAAGTATGTATGTATGTATGTATGTTTGTATGTACATGTGTGAATGTGTGTATGTATGCATGTGTGTATGTATACAATATATTTGTATGCTGTAATCAATGCATCTATATAGCACTTAGTTTAACTTTAAAAGACATACCGTTATACGACTGTGTAACGTTTGGCTATAGATAGTTCTAGTTCAAAAAAATACACTGTTGCTTGCTTCCCGGCCTGTACTAATTGGGTCATAGATAGGACGCGCGCGCGGTCTATTCCTGCACGCCGACTAGGCCACTGCTAGCAGTCTAGCAATAAAAAACACCAGTCAGCCGACTTCACTGTTGGTCTGGTACAAAGTACGCCTCTCGTTGCTTGGTAACTCCTGCTCTCTCGTTTCACAGGTCACTGCGTTGGGGTCAGGGTCAGGATTCACCGCAGACGACAGAAAGTTAGGGTTACGCAACCGTACAGAGGTTGGGGTTACGGTTAGGGTTAGCTCCAGTCGCCAGGGGGCGATCTAGGGTTACGGATATGGTTAGGGGTCCCGCCAGGGGGCGCTCAGGCTACCCAGAAGGCTGTGCGGCTGCGCGCGCAATCGGAAACGTGATTAATGGAGGGGGCGCAATATTTATTTGTTCATTCCTGCACTATATCTACTCATGTATGTTAAAACAGTTCATGATGATAATTATAATCATGTGTAAGTTTCGGCGTGGGAGAGAGCATTCGTACTAAATCATATGCTGAACCTGTAAACAAGATGTATGTGTGTCAGTGACAGCAATAAACGTGAAGGCGTGTGTGTGTTTGCGTGTAGTGAAAACATATCAATTACAAATATAGAGAATGGGTTATACATATTATATTAATGATGTCATAATAAAATAATTTAGCAGACATGACTCTTGAAGAAAGTGGCAATGCCAATAATGAAGAACATCGACATGCTATAGAGAAAAATACCACGACTCAGTTCACATAATTAGTTACCTGTAATTCGGGACGGGCCGGCGGTTAGTGGGAGTTCATCGCCTTGGTTGTCGTCCTCTGTGACTGTATTTGACGGGCCGGGGGTTAGTGGGAGTTCATCGCCTTGGTTGTCGTCCTCTGTGACTGTATTTGACGGGCCGGGGGTTAGTGGGAGTTCATCGCCTTGGTTGTCGCCTCTGTGACTGTATTTGACGGAGCGGCAGTTGGAGGGAGTTCATCGCATTGGACGTCTTCCTCTGTGATTCTAGTTGACGGGCCGACGGCTTGGTCGGAGTTCGCTACCTTGGCCGTCTTCCTCTGTGACTCTACTTGACGGGCCGGCGGTTGGTCGGAGTTCGTCACCTTGGCCGTCTTCCTCTATGATTCTAGTTGACGGCCAGGTGGTTGGTGGACCATCCTCCTCTGTGACTCTAGTTGCGGTTGGTGGGAGTTCATCACCTTGGCCGTCTTCCTATGTGACTGTAGTTGACGGGCCGGCAGTAGGTGGGAGTTCATTACTTTGGCCGTCTTCCTCTATGACTCTAGTTGACGGAGCGGCAGATGGTGGGAGTTCATCGTCGGTGACTCGGGTTGAAGAGCCGGCTGTTGGTTGCGCCTCATCTGTGACGGCAGCTGCCGCAAAATCGTAATCGGTAAATATGTTTGCATAATACGGCCACAGTCCACACATTCTGAAGCTGTTCACTGCTTCGGAGGGTGTAGCAGATCGAAGGAATGCCTTTTGCAAAAATGCCAGCCATGTCGTAAGCCGTGATTCGGCGTCCTGGAGTTTGTGGAGCCTCCTTCAAAGTATTTGTGAACTCGGGGAAATGTTCCAACCATTTCACAAACAGGGCAGCATCGGTCCAACCATTTAGGCTCGCATAGCCGACTGATTGCGTCGGCGTTCCGTGCAATAGTTCTGCTACTATCCGCTTGTGACATAATATTAATATGGGCGGAAGGCATGTACCTATCGCACTCATAGCACATATCACTGTGACAGTGGTCCAGCGTTCTCCATTGGTCGCCTTTCCCACTTGACATACACCTTTGGTGGCCACAATCGTACAAGGCTTATGTACGTTGGTTATGCCGGTTTCGTCCACATTCCACACAATGGCAGGTGTGAAGGGTGCGTCTCCAGTACTTCTCTGTCAAAGAACTGTAGAACTTTCGCTTTGTTGAACGCCAGCAGCTCACTTCCACAGTTGTCCCTCTCAGTCTTTCTTTTGTAACTTCGAACCATGTCCCTGTACATAAAATAATAATTATGAGCTAACTGTATAAAAGAATAATTTTAACATATGATGTACAAGGGGCAAAAACTCCTACACATAGACGTTTTGTCCCATTACCTGGTTAGCATTTTGCCTCAGGTATGATATGTTAACAAAATATATTACACATGAGTCAAATATCGCCCACATTTGATATACTGCATATGTGATATATAGGAACAGTATGCATTGTCATACTTTTTCAGATTTTCTAATTATTCTTACAAAGCTACATATTATATTGGTTACTAAAAATAGAGTGCAAAACTTTAGAAAATAGAGTACAAAACTTTAAATGTCATTTTCATTCGCCTGGCGGCAGCACCAATTTACTTCTTATAAAATAATAATATATTTATTCGTACTAAAAATTGTGCAATTCGATTAAAAAAGTGTATATAAACTAATGTGTACATAAAACAGCAAGCATTGAACGCAACTCGTCTATGAATAAAAAAAGAAGTGCACGCATTATCTATACTCTCCAACATATCTTTTGTAAATGACAAGGGTAGCGTGTAATATCACTACGACTACAACTATGACGAGTATGATGATGATGTGACTTGCGAGTGTTGACCACTACGCCAGAGGTCGTGAGCTTAGGGGTGTCTCCACCTCGCCTGAGGCTCGAGGGTGATGATGAGGCGACTTGCGGATGTTGACCATCACGTCAGAGGTCGTGAGCTTAGGGGTGTGTCCATCGGAAAGCCGTTACAACGAAGCAATACATAAGCCACACAATATTGTCCACAAACATTAGACATAGTACTTTGAAGTATCTTGCTATTATGAGTCCACTCGGAACAATGTTCGTTCAGGAAGGTGCGGAACGCCGCGTGTCGTGACCATACGAGCAGAAGTAATCGCCGCGTCCATCGTCTTTGGGTACGACACCGCGAAATATCGATCTGGTGCGCGGGTCCATCGCTAGTAGTCTGGCGATCTGCATGATGTCCACCTCAGTAGTCGTAAATTCCACATGCTTCGTCAGTCTTCCATTGGTTGATATATATGTATCAGTTACGGTCACACGTTCATTTGCATAATGTTGTGATGCAAATCTGCGTGACCATCAAAACCAGGCGAAGCCTAAGATGGCGGTCACATACTCTGGGTCAATTTCTACGTACGAATTTTCCGCAGCGCACCTAGCGGATTGTAATATAACGCATGGATGATTTTGTTCCCCATTATATAAATGATTAGTATGAATTTATGGAATGAAAGCAGATGGCAACAACATTGGCAATGCTGTCAAAGGCAATGGCGACACCTTCGGCTTCTTTTTTCCGATCTTTCCGACTTTCAATCCTGAAAAATCATAACGATTACAACAGCTTTATTCCAGTATAATTAATTAATCACTAGCTTACACCCGTCCGAGCTAGTTTTACAGCACATCGATGTCCCATTGACACACGTCATATGTTGTGTGTAATTCGAATACCTTTTTTAGAAAAATGCACTCAAAGCAGATACCCCTCAATTTCGGCCTAGCCCAGTTAATGATTTAGAAATGTTGGTTCGTTTCTATCAAATGAAACATCTAATTTAGTAGGAAAGAAAACATTAACTTTACCAACGGATCCGATGAGAAAGTACTCGAAAAAATTCACTCATTAAAGTAGTTATTTAGAATTATTTCTACCTGTCGGACAAAGATGGACACAGACACAGTGGGCTATTCGAGTGTTGAACCACTCTGTTACTTTTGTTGACCACAGACCACATTTACCATTCATCCGCCACTATCCACATAAAGAGTCCCTAGGATAGTGACAATTGCGTGTCATGAGTGAATTTATCAGTGAGTTATTAGCATCGCCAATTGAAACAATAAACAGGATTTTCAACTATGGTCTGACCTCATTTGGAAAGTGGCTTGCATCCGTCCATGTAACAAAAGTGGTAAAACCACATTTGATTTTCAAGTAGACTGTCATTATAACGATTATAACAATTCTTAGTATTCCTGCAACAGTTGTCATACAATTTGATTTCTTCAACATGTCACATCACATTGGCGCTCCATTAACACGTACACATGATATGTATAATTCGACAAAATCACACAAAGTACAAAGCATGAAAACACACCCAAAGCAGATCCCCTCAATTTCGGCCAAGCTCAGTGGGTGATTTAGTCATTTTAGAAATGTTGATACGTTGCCATCGAACGAAATATCCAATGAAATAGTAATCGCCACAGACCACATTTAGGATCCGCCCATAGAAAATTGAGGATAGTGCGTGATGAGTGAATTTGTTCTCAACACTGTCACATCGGAAACGTTAGTAAAGTTTCCTGTACCGCTGCATTGGATACTTGATTTGATGGCAATGGACAGACGCTGATTGCTCTCGTATCGACACACCACTGTCTACAACCCATCATCCGACAGGTAGAAAAGACTAACATCAGTAAATAAATCGATATAACTGCCTTTGGGTTTTTTTTAATGCATCGTCAATTAGGAGATCAGAAGCGTATAAATATAGAGATGGTGGGGTGACATCGCCATAGATCGCCATCTGGAGAGTGGCTTACACCCGTCCATGTAGAAAAATTGGTGAAACCACATTTGATTGTCAAATTGGCTGATCTTAAGAAAACTGGCCCCCCAAAAATTCTGAAAACTGTTCACAGTAATTGCCGTCATCCCATGGACATGCTGACCAAGTATGGGCAAAATCACGTACATCTAGCTGTTAAAAATGCACTATTTCACGGCCAATAGCTTCTAAAAACAAACCTGTAAAGATGCCTGCTCAGTTGCACTCTTATCACGTCATATGCATTCCTTAATTTCACATATCACGATTCCATTCGTGTGAAATAGCCAACAGGAAGTTCAACTATGGTCTGACCTCATCAAAAAGGTCAGTGGTTGCGGCCACAATTCGGCTACAGTTTCCAACTTTGTCCGCCAGGAAGAAAAGCATTATGGTAGAGAACTCTAAATAACTGCATTTGTGGCTTTTGAAATACATCGCCAATTGGTAGGTCAGAGGCCATTGCTGCAAGGAGGCGAAGGAATGTACAAAGAGGCCCGTGGGTATCGGCGCCTGGGAGGAGATGCTGCCAGACCGCCCCCAACGTTAGCGTATTAATATAAAAATCATATCGCCGCATACGAGTTAGACATTTTACAAATAGTTAAAATGCAGCAATTAAACAAGTGTTTATAAAACCTATCGAGCGGGCGGAGTTTAAGACGTAAACACCAGACAGCCAAAACAAATGATTAGAAAGATTGTCACTAGAGGGACAATGGCATATGTTTTCTCTGGGATACTGTCCCTTTAAAACGGACGTGCATATCAGCAAATAACTCTGATGACTATCGAGCCATTGCTCTTAGTAAACCCCTGTCGAAAATATTTGATTGAGCTATAATAATAAAAAGTGCTGATGCTTTTAAAACAAGTTTGGTTTTAAACCTCAAAGCTCTACAGCTAAATGTACATTTGCATTAATGGAAACTGTGAACTATTTCCAGCAGAATAAACCTGATGTTTAGATGTTATTACTAGATGTATTACTAAAGCATTTGATAAAGTAAATTATGTTAAACTTTTTAACTTAACAAGATTTGCCATCCAAGCCAAAGGCCCAGATGGCAAGTGGACAAGGAAGCCATTGGCTTATCGAGAGTCCAACAATGTTCATCTACTTATAACCCGCCCTCCTGAGATATGTGTCAACCTTGTTTTTAAACATATTCACGCTGCTAGCAGTTACACAATCTGTAGACAATTTGTTCCATTCAATTATTGTCCTCTGTGAGAACAAGTGCTTCCTGATGTCCAATCTACATTGATCCTTTACTAATTTTACCTCATGTCCTCTAGTTCTGCTATCCTTCTTGAGTGAGAAAAACATATTTCTATCAATATTTTCATACCCATTCAATATCTTAAAAACTTCAATCTGATCTCCTCTTAACCTCCTTGTCTCTAGAGTTGTTAAACCACATTCTTTCAGGCGTTCTTCATAACTAACGTCTCTAAGTTCTGGAATCATTTTAGTTGCTCTCCTTTGTATGCATTCAAGCGTATCTATATCCTTCTTACAATATGGTCTCCATGCTTGTATACAGTATTCTAAATGAGGTCTAACTATTGCTTTATAAAGAGGTATAATTAACTTTTTTCCCTTGTATGTTATGTTTCTTCTAATCAATCCAAGAATTTGATTACCATTTGAAGCTGCAATACCACACTGCTCTGAAACTTTCATATCAGCGCTTATTGTAACTCCTAAGTCCTTTTCTTTTACAGTAGTACCCAGAACAGTATCTCCCATTTTATAGTTTACATTCAAGTTCCCATGTCCTGTATGTAGGCATTTACATTTCCCAAAATTGAACAGCATCTGCCATTTCTCAGACCATTCAACTAATCTGTCTAGATCGTTTTGTAAATGTTGTTTATCACCATCAGTATTAACCTTTCTAAACAGTTTTGTGTCATCCGCAAATTTCAGTACGTTACTTGTTATACTGTCATCCAAGTCATTGATATATATTAAGAATAATATAGGTCCTAATACTGATCCTTGAGGTACCCCACTCAAAACCGATTTCCAATTTGAAACTTCTCCATCTACTACAACTCGTTGTCTTCTGTCAGTCAGCCATTGTGCTATCCAGTCAGTTATGCTATCCCCGATACCATGGGCTTTTAATGTATGTAGTAATCTTTGATGTGGCACTTTGTCAAAAGCTTTCTGAAAATCTAAGTAGATATTATCTACTGGCGATCCCATGTCTATCCACTTAGTGATTTCTTCCAAAAAACATAACATATTTGTTAAGCATGACCTCGCTTTAAGGAATCCATGTTGAGATGAATTTAATAATTTATGCTTAACGAGGAAGTCCACCATATGATCTTTAATTAACCTTTCTAATAATTTACTAATCACTGACGTTAAACTCACTGGTCTGTAATTTTCTGACTTATTTCTCAAACCCTTTTTAAATAATGGTATGATGTTTGCTTCTTTCCATTCAAACGGAACAACTCACTCTTTTAATGATAAGTTGAATACTCTTGCAAGTGGTATATTGATTTGTTCTACTGTTTCCATTAGTAATTTTGGAGGAATCCCATCCACTCCCGGTGATTTGTTATCCTTCATTGCCTTTATTTTCTTAGCTACCAATTCTGGAGTTACAACTAACGGACCTAAATAGTCAGATTTAGCCTCCTGAAATTTAGCATCAGCAACTGGTAATGAACTAATATCTTCTTTGGTAAACACTGAACTGAAGTAACCATTTAGGTCTGCTGCCATTAAAAACCCCTGTGATACTATATTTCCAGCACTGTCTTCTAGAGGTCCAACCTTGTCTTGTACGTTTTGTTTACTCCTGACATATGCATAAAACTCTTGCTGTCATGTTTTATGTGACATGCTAGTTTTTGCTCATAGCTTCTTTTAGATTGTCTGATTTCAGATGTAGCTGCATTAAGTGCCTCTTTGTAATTTGCATAGTCTTCTTCCTTTCTGGTACGCCTATAAACCCTCCACACAGTTTGTTTTAACACTATTTTTCTAATAGCCTCTTTTGACAAGTATTTCTTTCTACACCGTTTTCCTTTTTTTTGGAAGAGAACAAATTTATCGATGATACTCTCAATTTCTTTTTTTAGAATATTCCAACATTCAATTGCGGTCTTATTCATCACCATGTTATTCCAATCTAGCTTTGCTAAGTATTTTCTCATATCTTTGTAGTTACCTTTGTGGAAGTTTCTCTTGTACGTTTTCTTATTTTTACTTTCTGATTTTACATTGATGTCAAAATGTATTTGATTATGGTCACTGTTACCCAATGGTTCAAATATTTTTATATTGTCCACTAATTCTTTTTGTGATGACAAAACTATATCTAATACATTTTCTCCCCTGGTTGGTTCTAGCACGTGCTGAGTAAGAAAGCTATCCTGGATTAAAAATAGAAATTGTTGGTCCTCAATCCCTGTACTCTCTAGAGAATTCCATTGTATGTGTCCATGGTTAAAATCTCCCATTATGATACAATCCCCTTTACTAACTTCCTATATAGCGTTTTTTATTTTTGTGTTGTCCTCTTCGTTTATGTTTGGACTTCTGTAAACTAATCCAACAGTTAATTTTGAATTTCCTGAAACAATTCTGCACCAAACAGCTTCATCGCAATCTGCTTCCCTTTCTAGTTTTATTTCATAAGCCTGAATAGATTCTTTAACATATAAAATAACTCCCCCGCCCCTTCTTCCTATTCGATCTTTCCTAAACATTATGTATCCTGTCAGTCCCATTTCAGCATCTGATATATGTGTTGGCCCATGATTCAGTTATACCAATTATGTGAGGGTCAATATCTTCTACCATAATGTTTAACTCATTTTTCTTATTTACTATGCTCCTTGCATTTAAACATACGCATCTATAACCTTTTTCAGAGATGTTTTTTGGATGATTTAATATTGGTTTATCTGTGCTAGTGGCCTCTTGTTCTGCTTGTAACCCCCCTACACTTCTAGTTTAAACTTACTGGTGGACCAAGTAATGAATTCCCTTCTTATCAGATGTTTACTTTATATGTACACTAATCAACATTTAAATGTATCATGGAACAATTCCATATTATTAGTAATTAATGAGTGGTTCTGAATAAGCCGATCCGGGTTCCATGTGCACAAGTTACTTCCGGTTCCGGTTGCGCGTGCAGCCTTGTGGGTAGCCTGAGCGCCCCTGGCGGCTGTAGCCCACCTAACCATAACCCTCTGTCGCCAGTTAACCGTAACCCTAATCGTAAATCTAACACTCTGTCGGCTGTGAACCCTAACCCTCTGTCAGTTGTATTTAACCCTAAACCTACCCCTGACCCTAACCCTAACTCCCTGTCGCCTGTAGTCTAACCCTAACCGGGTGTGTTAGGCTGAGTCTGCATCGTGTGCTGTAAGCCGTATTGCGAGATCAAAACATGCATGGTAGTACACACGTCTGAGGGAACGAGAAACACACACAATACGGTATTGTGTATCAACACAAGCAAATTTTATTATATATTTTAAAACATTGGAATGATACAATTGTAATAAACATATAATTTAAAATAATAATTAAAAATGATATATGTTAAAATATTGCAACAAATTATATATATATATATATATATATATATATATATATATATATATATATATATATATATATATATGTGTATGTATGTATATGTATATTATATGTGTGTGTGTAATATAATATTCTTTATTTTATTTTCTAGGATTCCACAATACATTTGAAGATTAAAAGTATAACACACACATCAAAAGATAGACAAAGACTATGTGTAAATGTTGAATACATGTACACCGAGTCTACAGTGTCCAGTGAACATCGACACATTAAACATGCATGGATTTACGAAACTGATCTCTGAAGATGTGTACACTCAACCGACAGTATCATGTGAACCACTTTAATACATTGCTTCATGACATTAATTTATGAGACATTGACATATGAACATTCATGCGCTGAGTCTGCAATGCCGTGTGAACATTGACACATGCACTGGCATGGACTTAGAAACAGTGAACTGTGAATATTTGCTGTACTGAGCCAGGGGTGTACTCTATGGTTCGCCTCATAGTTCCTTTTATAACGTGTTGAAGCTGACTACTTCTTGTACTGCTGCATTGTTTTGGGTATTGTCCTTTTCCATGTCTCCCTATCAGCCTACTGTGAACAATATATAAACATTACTTCATGTTAAAGTGTAGGATATTATTTCATGAAACAGTGAATATTGAGCTGGAAATGACAAAGCTCTCACAATATATAATAAATTGTGTTATATTTATGCAATGACATTGTGTTTTTTCACCAAGCGATTATTTCACCATGCATGAATATATTGTTAAACTTAATTATACATAGTTAGGCCACTAATACCTGTAATTATGCAAATGTCATATTATAATCAATTGTCATCAACATATATTGTAGTAAAGGTAATTATATACACCATTTCCCTTAGTAAATTTTCGAACACCACTGTCATGCAAAATCCATTATGGCTGAAATAGGTAATTTACCTACAAGTCGGTCAAAGGTCAATGGAAGTTAAATAATCAGGTCACTAAGGTCAATATTATATTCAACAATTACAGCCTCCATTGACTTTATAGGATCCCATTCCAGACTTAATTAAAAATAAATAGGCCGTTAAGACACGTAATTAGGTCAAAGGTCATGATGTAATCAATTACTGCATTGATTTGTATTAAGGTCCACGTGTACATGTACATTAATTCTCCCTTACACCCCTCCCTGATCCCACATGTCATACATAATTACTATATTAGTAATTAGGCCATTTCAAGCATAAATAGGTCATTGTAGGTCAAGGTCAATAAGTAGGTCATTGCGAGGTCATGTCAAGGTCACACATTGTTAGGTAAACATCTTAAGGTCTTTTTAATTACACCTCAATATCTTCATTAGTTCACATAATGCCACATTAGTTCACATAATGCCATGATCCCCTGCATTCAGTGGTAGCTCAGCCACCAAACATAAAGGTCACAAGAAATGGACTGGATTCCAATGTACAAAATAGACCCTTTTTTGAAGCCAAAAAATGGAATAACTTCGCAAATAATAAAGATATTGAAAACATTTAAAAAGGGTGATAAATGGCATGACATACTCTATCAGATAGAAGTGTTTAAATTATCATAAAACAATTTCAATTTTTTTTTTTATTTTGCCATCTGCTTTCATTCCATAAATTCATACTAATCATTTATGTAATCGGGAACAAAATCATCCATGCGTTATAATATAAAATATGTGTGACACTTTGTTGGTACCTTCCGCTTTTTGTCAGTTGATTAAAACACAATTAACATGCATTTCCCTTTCGGACATCTATTATAGTTGCGTGTCGCTCAATTCCGTGGCCTTCCTTGTGGACTGTTACCTTGTCGTGGTAAGGAGGCTTGTGTACCCCTATGACCCCCCTGAGCTATACCGGTGGGAGGCAACTCCTGGCAGGTCCAACCATACCGGGCAGGTCTGGGGCGAGTGGTTAGACAAAGCACAGTCACGCCACATCTCTAGATCATGGAGCCCGGGAGGAAAATGGTCTACGACCACTGCGGAAAACTTGTGGGCACAGCGGCTTGGGCTAATCACCCACTCAGTTGTTATTGAAATCGATTACAGAAACTGGAACCATGAATACTCAACCACACCTCGATCTGAGCAAAGCAGGGTGCGTATGAATCCCTTGGGTGAAAGCCGACAGGAAGCCCAAGGGAGGAAGAGTCAAAAATTAGAATTGGATGTTGGAATGTCAGGACACTGTACCGGGCAGGAAAACTGCCACAGCTCGCCAAACAAATGAGAAGATACAAGCTGAGCATCATTGGAGTCTGTGAAAGCAGATGGAACACCTTTGGGAAGGTTACAACTAGCTCTGGAGAAACTTACTTGTACTCTGGGAATGAGAGAGAAGAAGATGCGCACACACATGGAGTAGGGCTGCTCCTATCAAAGGATGCAGCAAAAAAGCCTCATCGAATGGGAACCAGTCTCGGAGAGAATCATCACAGCCAGGTTTACATCAAAAGGTCGGAACACCACCATTATACATTGCTACGCACCAACCAACTCTGCTGAATTTGAAGAGAAAGAGACCTTCTACCAACATCTACAAACAGTCATCAAAAAAAAAACTACCGAAGAGGGATTTCCAAGTTGTTATGGGGGATATGAATGCCAAGATTGGAAAGGATAATGACAATTGGAAAGGCACAATGGGGAAAGAAGGTCTGGGACAGATGAATGAGAACGGTCTCCTGTTTTGCAGATTTCTGTACTCTCAATGAACTGATAATCGGAGGAACCCTCTTTCCACACAAGCCTACACACAAAGCCACATGGATATCCCCAGATTTACAGATGGAAAACCAAATTGACCATAAAACAATCACCAAGAAATGGAGGAGAGTGCTTCTAGACGTCAGAGTGAAAAGAGGAGCTGACATTAACTCCGACCACCACCTCCTTGTGGGTGAATTTAGGATGAAGCTAGCAGCAAAGAAGAAGACGGATAACAAGGTACAAAACTTCAAAATACTAAAATACGACAGGAACTGGGAATCACACTACGGAACAGGTTCCAAGCATTGGAAGAGGGAAAAAACATTGATGAAAAGTGGACAAGATGCAAGAATGCAATTACAGACACCTGTGAACAAGTCCTAGGCTGCTGGGAAGCTAGGAGGAAGGACTGGATTACAAACGACACCTGGGAAGCTATTGAGGCAAGGAGGGAGACTAAAATGAAACTCAACAAGGAAGCAGATGACACAAGGAAAAAAAACTGCAGCAGGAATGCCAGGAAAGAAATAAAACAGTTAAAAAGAAGACAAAGGGGGACAAGAAAACATGTAGAAAAACTAGCAAACGAGGCTGAGATCGCAGCTATCAAAACAACTCCAGAGAGTTATACAAGATCACTAGACAGCTAGCAGGGAAGAACAAGAGCACTAGTCGTTCATCGTGGACAACCAGGGAAACCTTCTCACTAAGGAATCTGTACAGTTACATCGCTGGAAAGAATATTTCCAAGATATCTTGAATAGGTCTCAGATTCAATCCCAGACATTGAGGAAACAAATGAAGACCATAACATTAATTGTGGTAGGATATCCAAAGAGGAGATCAAGAGAGCCATCAAAAAGCTGAAGCTAGGCAAAGCACCTGGAATTGACAATATACCATCTGATGTCTTAAAAGCTGATATTGGGGCCACCACAGCTGTTTTATACAGCGTGCTAAATAAGATCTGGGATAAAGAGGAAATATCAACTGAATGGAAGGTATGCTAGTTACAATCCCCAAGAAAGGCAACCTCAGTGAATGTAAGAACTGAAGAGTGATCATGCTTCTACCAGTGCCCAGTAAAATTCTCTGCCGTATCATCCTGGATAGGATACAAGAAACAGTTGACAAGAAGCCAAGAAAGGAACAAGCTGGCTTTAGAAAGGATAAATCCTGCACAGATGCAAGAGTCGTGCCAACTCTGGTCATGCGAGAAGCCACCTTTAGAGAGCTGCTGCGTTGTCAGTGAGACTGATGATCCCGCCTTTCCCCTTCACACGTTCATTTGCTTTTTCGTACGCCTGGTCGACTGGCATTGAGGAGAACCGGCGAGTCGTGTTGGGCACTACCCAATCGCCTTCTATGTACATCGTCAACGCTGCACGGGACCATGTCTTCATGTTCTCCAGGTGCACGCTGACCCACCGACTGTAGTTCATGTGGTCGAGGCTGAAGAACATGAACACAAGTGCTTCCACGCAGGCAAGACCAAAGTTCTTCTCTCGATGCGCCCTGACGAACATGTGAGCAAGTTTCTCCATTCGCAAGAGAAAGTCGTAGAAAGCGAATGTTGGGAACTTCTGTGTCATCTTAGTCCTCTAGGCATCTCTCCCGCCTCACCGGCGCTCTTTGCCGCATCAAACGCCGGTTTCTGTAGCACGGCCAAAGCAGCTGCAGTGTCTTGATGAGCATGTCGCGTTGTAGTGTTGTGCGCAACTTTCAGCGAAGCCCACGTGTAGTGGTAGATGTGGTTCGTGGGACTATGTGTGGCGACCATGATCACTCGTCACTAGATTTTCTACTGTTGAATTTCGTCTTGTTTTTTTGCTGTTGAATGTGATCAGCTGTACGATTCTAAGAACTTCTTGGGTGCGACATATTTCCGTATCCATTCCACTGCCATACAACAGCATATATGCTAACCATTCCAAGCATTGTGACGCCCCTAATCTTTAGAGAAAGTTCCAGCAAACGACGGGATGTTCGTGCTAAACATTTCTTGCCTGCACAGCTGTGTCACCTTGCTATCATCAGCACTTGATCTTTCACTTTTCGTTGCTCAAAAGCGGCCCCACAACATTTCCTGCATCCCCGCAGGGAACACTAGAAACGCAATGTTTACGGTGGGGTTGCTCCTGCAGCCCGTAATTGCAGAAATGTTCTCAAAGTTCTTCTTTTAAGCGAGTTTTGTTGACTGTTATGCTGTGACCTAGCTATCCCAACCTTTGCTCGAAGGAAATGTGCAGCGTAGATAACTTGAACATAGTCTCTCCACGCTCAACAGTCTCTCCACGCTCAACAGTTTCTCCACGCTCAACAGTCTCTCCACGCTCAACAGTTTCTCCACGCTCAACAGTTTCTCCACGCTCAACAGTCTCTTCACACTCAACAGTCTCTCCACGCTCAACAGTTTCTCCACGCTCAACAGTCTCTCCACGCTCAACAGTTACCCCACGCTCAACAGTCTCTCCACACTCAACAGTTTCTCCACGCTCAACAGTCTCTCCACGCTCAACAGTCTCTCCACGCTCAACAGTCTCTCCACGCTCAACAGTCTCTCCACGCTCAACAGTTTCTCCACGCTCAACAGTCTTTCCACGCTCAACAGTCTCTCCACGCTCAACAGTCTCTCCACGCTCAACAGTCTCTCCACGCTCAACAGTTTCTCCACGCTCAACAGTTTCTCCACGCTCAACAGTCCACTCGATATCACCAGCTAAGTCAACAAATGCTCGAGCTCGGATAACTTATTGCAACTCCGAGTAGCATCCACCGCAGCTGCTGCGTTTTGGTCTAGAGAAGGAACGATGTTTGCTCCTTTATTTCACAAGACAGGAAGTGTGGTATTTTGCCTCCAATGCAACTAGGTCGCCGCCACCAATTTGGCGCACAGTTCGTAATTGTTCATCTCTTCAGCCATAGAATGCAGTCATGTTTCAGCATTGTGAGTGCCATAACCATGGAATTGGCCAGATTAATCCTCTTTGCTGCAGAGTATACAGCACGTCTTGTCATAGCGTTTTGTTCGTTTTGAACGTCTTCCGTTTTCCCCGACAGCTTCCGTTGTACTTTTTCGTTTCCCTGCTCGTTCAAGTTTAGCGTTGCTGAATTTGTCTCGACATGTATGATGCATAGATTTGACTGAAGGTATATGACAAAATCGTAACCATAAGTGTAATTATGCACTTACGTTTGATAGCGTCTGGCATCA
This sequence comes from Lamellibrachia satsuma, assembly GCA_033239005.1. NCBI lineage: Eukaryota > Metazoa > Annelida > Polychaeta > Sabellida > Siboglinidae > Lamellibrachia > Lamellibrachia satsuma. The sequence goes on from BSQZ01000067.1 coordinate 228,178, forward strand.
CGTTCATTTAGAGTCCGCTGGGGGCAGCATCATCTGGACGCTATTAATTCCCCTTCATTTGTTTGACCTATATAGAAGTAGGCCTTGACGTTAAACAAAATAAACCTGCACTTAAACTTAGCATGCATGTATGCACAAAAGCAGTTGCCCTGCTAAAGAATACAAATTTCCCTATCATTGTCATTTGACCTTGACATTTCCAGGTTGTTGACATTTTACCTTGCGATTCCCGGTCAAGAACACAACACCACATTTAGATCCGGCATGCATGCGTAAAAAAACAGCGATGCTACTGAACAATATGAGTTTCATTACTTCACACTTGACTTTGAAACTTCACAATTAATTACATCTGACCTTGACATTCAAAGTGTCTGAATTGGATCCAATATGATGGCTTACATACAAAAACAGCGGTGCTACTGAAAAATAGAAAATTAACGATCATCTCAAGCTTGTTGAGCTTGTTGAATGTTGAGCATTTGAATGCGCATTCAAATGCTTCCATAATTTTGTTAATGCATTTGCATTTGAATGCGACCCACAAACATTTGATTTGTCAAATGCTCAACCATTTGCGCAATCTAATGCATGCATAATTCTTTGAATAATTATTATTGTTAGATTCACTTTCACAAGTGTCCAACATGCCATTGTAAAAAGTGCTCTGTAGTGAGCAGTATCTTTAGCAGATTATGAAATCATTGTCTGACCTGTGAATCCACTTTCACAACGTGCTCTTTGAAAAAGTGCTCTGTAGGTCAACTGGTCAATGCCTGAGCTGTTATTCTTACAACATGAAAAGACCAACTGGTCTATAGGTTGATGGCTTCAGAGATTACCTGTTCATTGAAACAAATCAAACAATGCAGACAAATGACTCCATTGTGTTGTGTTGGAGAGAGAGAGAGGGGGAGGGAGGGAGGGAGGGAGGGAGGGAGGGAGGGAGGGAGAGAGAGAGAGAGAGAGAGAGAGAGAGAGAGAGAGAGAGAGAGAGAGAGAGAGAGAGAGAGAGAGAGAGAGAATAGACAAACAGACAGAGAGCAGAAAACAGTTTGGTATCCCATGTGGACGTATATTTGCAGTGCTGTCGCTCCTCTTATCAGTGCATACGTCATACGTTTGTTGTGATGCGTGAAATAACTAATTACAACGTGGAAGAATAGCATATTGTGCACGATTCAGTTATCCTAAATACGGACATTATGTCTATGTGCGTGTGTGTGTGCGTGCGTGCGTGCGTGCGTGCGTGCGTGCATCGATAACATCTATCACGTACTCCTAGCGCTGTGATATTACGGACACAAGTACAACTGTTTCACAAGTACAACTGTTTCACAGGTACAACTGTTTCACAAGTACAACTGTTTCACAATTACAACTATTTCACAAGTACAACTCCGTAAAAAAAAATTTCCAGCCCCTGTCTGAATTGTTTTGTACTGTCGTGAAACTTTCCAGTGACAAAATGTTTTAGTACATGTCAAATTCAATAATACCTTTCTGAGAAGCAGTGGATGCTTTTCAAGCTGAAATGTCATTAAATTAATGCATTTACAGATTTTATTGTATTCAGCTATGGCAACCATTGAGGGAATCTACAGCATTATGTATTTAGAAGATGATTGTGGCTGATAAAAGTATTTACCGTTACCAAACATTGTCCTTACCGTGGTAGGGATGTCAATGAAGATTTCATGTGATTTCTATTCATGAGAAGAGAGGGAGGGAGGGAGGGAGGGAGGGAGGGAGGGAGGAGGGAGGGAGAGGGAGAGAGAGAGAGAGGATTAGCCTTTCATTCCCTGAGATGGTTCCCAGTAAATTGTCAGTTGTCTATTCCTCCCATTTCCACCACCTCTGCAGGCCTGGAACTGTGTGACTCAGTGTATGGCTCTACATACATGTTTATTTAGTGGGACAGGTATGTAGTGGTGCTTAGTGGTTACAATAATGTGCTACTGTATTTATGAAATAAATTAATAATGTGTTTGTATACATTACGTTATTTTTTCTCCAAATAAAACAAAGCGTTAATATAAAGCCAAAACATTTGAAACTAATTGAAATGCATTTGCAAATGTGTAACCAAAACATTTGCATTTGCATGCGTTCCTGGAAAATGGCATTTGCATTCGCATTTGAATCAAATTAAATATTTGCATTTGCATTCAAATGCACTGACATGCATTTGTTAACAATGTATATAGCCAAAGACACGACATACGACGTGGATCCGTTTCTAATCGGATTCGTCGTAAAATTTTACGCATAGGGTCCGATTCGGCCAAAAATTGGTTTTAACAAACCAGACTATTAGGGATCACTGTAGACACAAAGCCGTCCTTTGATGATCACATTAATCAAGTTGTAAGCAAAGCAACAAAGCAAAAATTCGCAGAACTTTCCAATTTCTACACAAAGATACGTTCGTGCCATTGTATAAACCAATGATAAGAATGCATATTTACTACGCCATAGCAGTATCGTACCCTTGTAAGAAAAAACACATTGTTGCAACAGAAAACGTCCAAAGAAGAGCAACCAAAGAATTACCAGGTGTGAGTAAGTTATAACTTTAGAAAGACTAAACTCACTGAAACTACCCTCTATAGACGTTTATGAGATACGACTGACGGTTTTTAAAATTATGCACAATTCATACGACAATGAATCCTCACCTACACTTTTAAAATGGGATGAAGCATCTTTCGGGACAGGGACTAGAGGTCATACGCTCAAATTGTTTACCCAAAGATCAAATATAAAAAAGCTTTCCCTCTCAGAGTGACTGAGCCTTGGAATTCCCTGCCTGAAACAGTCGTACAGGCAAAATCCACAAATTCATTTAAAACCCGCCTGGACAAATTCTGGTTCAAACAACAATTTTATATAACTTTGAAGCACCATGGAACCAGAACTCTTGAATTATTGTTAGATGATGAGGAATCACAAATATTATCAAAATAGTATCAACTCAACCGACACAGTTGTCATATTTGTGACGAGCACTAATGATAATTAATGTAGATGCGCTAGATGTCGCTACTGCAGAGTAGTTGCATGTGGATTCAACATCCGGGCGTTCAGACAGGTTGCAGGCCCGCGAATGCAACACAATGTCATGTTTTATGTTGGTATTTGTGGTAATTAAAGAATCATTTATGTTGTTAGTCCCGTGTGTTTAATGAGATAACAACACGCGGCATGGTGCAGGTGCGCTGATGCAGGTGCGTTAAGCTGAAGAATAAACACTTATAATGCGACCATTGAAAAGTTGCAGCGCACGCTAAACGACACTCGAGTAATGCCAATGGCAATGCACGGTTTGACGCCAAGCGACCACAACCGGTACAGTAAAGTTACGTGTGACAAACTACGTGAACTGTCTCTTTATATCGCTTAGAAACAAATAAGTGAACCTTGTCAGATGTAGACAATCATTCACGTACAGCCGGTGGCAACGGCTACGATAATGCTGCCAGCAAATCTACCACCACCAAAATCACTGATTATGGATGACAATCTAGCCACGAGATGAAGATAATGGCGGATGGTTTGGCAGCGGTATGAGATAGCGTCGGGTATTTCTAAGCAAAACGACGAAGTACGCATAGCAACAGCCAACACTGTGAGATGATGCAGCAAATGTCTACGATACATGGGAAGAAGGAGAGAATGAGACCATATATGACGTTTTGTCGAAATTTGACAATTATTGTGAACCACGTACTCAGGTTATCTATGAATGATGTAGATTTAACAACCGCACGCAGGAATCTGGCGAAAGCGTAGCAGCGTACCTCACAGAACAGCGCACTATAGCAAAGAACTGTGACCATGATGGTATTATGCCTGACGAAATCCTACGCGACCGCCTAGTACTTGGATAAATAAAGTACGAGACCGACTGCTGAGAATAAATGACCTAACGTTAGAAAAAAAACATTGACATATGCAAAGCAGCCGAACAGACAACGGCACAGCTACTGGCAGTGCGAAGTGGTGCACACGACGTGGTTAATTATGTGCAGAAACGACATACACGACATGTTCGCCACCCGTCTTCGTCTCATCAGAATCAGAAGACATATCAAAGCAAGAAACTGACAACTGACTATGCTGAATGCAAGTTCTGGGGACGTCACCATGCAAAACGTGAATGCCCCGCATATGGGCAAGAACCATTTCCAAGCAAAATGTCGTGCACGCACCACCCGCCATGTAGCGAATGTGCTAAATGAAGAAGTCTTCTACGTTGGACTGATTGGAAATAAGTCACACGCAGTGATTACGATGGAACAAGGCATACCCAGGCCACAAAGCCGAGTGACATTTCAGATGGATACCGGTGCCGAATGCAATGTGCTTTCGCGAAAAGCATACTGTCATGCAACAGGAGATAATCAGATGAAGAGAATGCAGCGCTGCTGCATTCTCTTCATGAGACTGTAAAACCGGTGATTAACCCACCTCGTCGAGTCCCAGTGCAACCAAATCCAAATCAAAACCAAACCAAAAGACCAAATCAAGGCGAAACTTGATAGAATGGCGAAGTCAACGCAACATGCACGAGTTCGTTGAACATCTGGAAGGCGTGGAAGTCATAGCCGATGATTTTCCGATCGCAGGATTTGGAGATACCGAACAAGAAGTACTGCGCAGGCTCGATGTCAATAAGCGTGCGTTCTTCGAGAGATGTCACCAGTCGAATCTGAAGTTAAATCACAGAAAGTGAAACGATGGCAGACGAACGTGCGTTACATAGGCCATCTGCTCACCCCAGAGGGATTGATGCCCGACACAGAAAAGATCAAGATTCTGGAGATGTCGGAGCCAAAGGACGTGACAGCATTGAAGAGACTGTTGGGCATGGTAAACTACTAGTCCAAATTCTTGCCCCTAGTGTCGGATATGACAAAACCACTGCGACGACTGGACGACAAAGATATCGAGCACGAGACGAACGCGCACATGGTGGCAATGAATACTCTCAGACAGTCACTCACCGAACCTCCAGTGCTGAGGTACTATGACGTCACGGTACCAGTCACGGTACAGTGTGACGCCAGCCAGTCTGGTTTTGGAGTTGGAAGAGGGTCAACCGGTTTGTTACGCATCACGAGCTCTAACAGACACCGAGACCCGCTACGCGCAGATAGAAAAAGAACTTAGCAATTGTGACAAATTCGATCAGTACTTATACGGCCGGGACGTCATCACAGTAGAAAGCGATCACGAGCCACAGAAGGCTATATTCAAGAAAGAGATTCACAAATCGCCGAAACGACTGCAAAGCATGTGTCTCGCTCTGCAGAAGTACAATCTTAACGTAGAGTACAAGAAAGGACCAATCATGCTAATAGCGGATACGCTGAAGACGTCTCAGGCAGTCAAGGTGCAGTTTGCACGCCATGGCATACCAGCTTTTCTGATCACGGACAACGGGCCAGAATTTGCACGCCGCGAGTTTCAGGAATTTGCGAAAGCATAGAAAGTCGGGCACATCACAAGTAGTCCCCGTTACCCGCAATCAAACGTCAAGGCCGAAAACGCCGTGAAAACATGGAAAGCACTATTAACAAAAGCTCGAGAAATCGAAAGGATCCGTTGCTTGCACAGTTGGCTTGGTGCAACACACCGAGCGAAGAATTCAGCACTTTGCCAGTGCAGAGGCTGATGGCAATTCTGACGTTGAGCTAGAAACGCAAGACCAGGCGGCACTGTATGTTGGCTACGAAGAGAGTCGCGTTGATGGTTTCACCTCACCGGAACTTGCTGATGTGTGGAGGAAAACTGGCGTGCTTTGTGAATCAATGGAAACATTTCAGTTGTAACCTAATAATGTCTGCAACCATTAAAATGATTTTTAAAAGATGTTTTGTGTGTTTGTGCGTAAATTTTATTGGCTATTTGTCACTATTCTGATTGGTCTCTTCCGGGGGTTCCTTCCACTTTTGCCGTGTTAAAGCAGTGCTGTGCTTAGCGGAGAAGCGGTGCAATCTGTAAAATAGTAAATGTGTAAAACTATCATTAATAAATGATAAAACATCAGCTAGGGTTGTAGTCAAGTACTGGTACTTGGACTTAACAAAAACATATATTGTAAGTGGGGTTTTGAAATGACAAAATCCAACATACTTTGTGTACAAGATCAACTTAATATAGTCATACAGCTAGTCGTACCTTACAACGTTACGTAGGCCCCTACATTTTTTTCATACTCGGTAACGGTAGACTCAATAACATTCTTTTCAGATTGTTTAATATGACACTGCCCCTCCATGTTGTTATCAACTGGACTATCAAGGGGTAATCAAGCGTAACTTGATGCCTTTTGAATGCAAAGATATATCATACAACCCCACTTATAGTTATAATTACCTATTGTCGGCCCTGGGCCCTGGTGGTGTGGCTTGCAAATTGTGCGATTGTGCTTCTTCATGAACACTAAATAAATTAGTTACATTTCAAATATGGCTTAAACAATTTTTGACACATTTTTTTCTTACTTCGCGTGCAAAAAAGACTTACAACATGTTGCCAGGCCTGTCCTGTTGTTTGCGATCAAGGCAAGCACAACACTCGGCAACACTGCCAACAGCGATGTGAGCGAACTAGGTCAAGTTTACTAGGTATGACCGAAATAGTGAAATCGAGGCGCGAAACTTTGATTGCGTGTATGCTGCATAATGCAGATCAGTGGTATATGTTGTGCAGCGACATCTTTTCGCAAAACGTATTTTTTAAGCTAATCGATCACGTCACACTTGCGTGCCCCAACTGCCAGCGCACCTACTGTATTCAGCGCACCAGCGCGCCAAAGCATCACGCGCCAGCGCACTGAATACAGTAAACTACTTTTTTACAAGTTCAACTTAAAAAAATTAATGATACATATCATGAAAAGCATAACGATTACAACAGTTTGATTCCTGTGTGATTAATTAGTCATTACATCGCCGCGTACAGATTACAAATTGTACATATGGTTATTATGCAGCAATTAAACTAGTGCATGTAAAACCTACCGAGAGGGCGGAGGGTAACACTGTAAACTTCAGGTGCACATGGCAGCTCTGAGATAATCGCACCCCGTCCATGTTTAAATATTAAGGTACGGGGTACCTAAATCCGAGATGGCTAAGAAAGGTACTGTCCCTTTAATATTTAGGGGGTAGACTAGGCGTTACACCTCACATAGGCATCTTTCCCCACCCCACCCTACCCATCGATTTTTTAGATGTCAGATGTCCACAAAAAGTGTTGCCAACTGTTGGTGGGGAACATACACATAACGACTACACTTGAGTTGCTAACTGAAAAAGTAGTCGCCAACATGTTGGCAACTGAAGAATCTGTATGTGTATGGCGGGCTTTAGTGGACTTGTTTCTTTTCGTATATCCTCTCTTTACTTCACGGGTTGACTTACCGCTTAAACATATTGCTACGATGTCAAACAGTTATCTGATAACTGCGACACACCTCCTTCGTGATGGTTTCTAAAAAACACTATAATGTAGTTCCAGTCCAGTGTTGTTGTTGCTTATGCTGCTCTGCGGCTGCTTATTCTGTTGCTTCTTCTGCTGCTGGTTCTTCAGCAGCAGCAGTAATGTGTCAAACCGGTCCTTGTAGCCGCGCTACCCGTCCATATCAACTCGGGTATGTAGGTAGTGCGTTTTTAAGCTTTCCAACGCGCATTTAAAGAGGGCGGTGTGACTGTCTTCAGAGCTGTAGCATGGGAGTACGAAATATAGCGTCCCTCCAGCCTACATTTAAAGAAAGGTAATGAGTAGATTTACTCGAATTTAGAATTGCAGGTGGTGTGTAGGGTTGCAAAATAACATAAATATGCGTGCGTAGGACGTTTTTAGCCCTTTAGTCTAAATGCGTAGTCCACACAAAAGTACAGTTTTTTGAGCTATGTCAATATCCATGTGTCGGGTCAAATTACGTCATCAAAACAATTAGGTCAACGTTTATACTTCCTCCTGGTTTCAAGCGCCGTTATACGTTGGACGTCGAGGCGTGTCTTCTGTTTCTGTTAATTAATTATGGCCCCAGAAGAATACTATCATAGACATTTAACTATACGCCATTGACGCGTGCGCATTAAATACAATCGTGATCTGGCGCAGGATTACCCAGTCCGCGCTTTTTGTAGCATATCTAAAATTCCATAAATGGCAGTTCTACTGGCAGTGAATCGATGTGTTCCGTTCGTTTGGCTTCTTCTAATGACGGCAATAATCAAATTTCTTTCCTAGAACCCAGAACTTCCTTACTAATCAAACCGCATGAATTCGCGGAAGCGAAGAGTAATCGCGTGAATCGAATCTCTACATTTACCGCTTTATTAGGGATTTTACGTCATAGAGTTCAACGCAACGAGCAGAATTCTTACGTAAACAAAACAATTATATATTTATTTGAAGCGTTCCTTGCCAACGGGTGGCAGATTGTCAGAAGCGTTTATGTAATTTTGGTAGTCCTCTTGTGATCGTTAACAATGGCACAACCGGACTACTAATCATCGCTAATGAATAGGCTCGTCTGCAGCCGGTGTTGGGCTGGGCAGCCGTACGCAGCGATTGTTCACTGTCTCGCGACAAATGTTCCAGGTTGGATATTGTTCTAATACTAACATACTATATAGAGGCAGAAGTGTTCGCGTTAAAGCAGCTATTAAAATATCCAGTTGCAAGGGGTATTTGCAAGGTGATTTAAATTTACGCCTGGAGTCAATTAATCCAGTTAAGCCATAACCATGTATCAGCGTTGTAATAGAGTCAGTACATTAGATACTCGAGTCGAATGAAGCATTAACTGGTTGAAACTCGACTCAGTAACGCGAATCGAATATTTTGGGATTTGTGACGAATCAAGCTAATTCAATGTAAATGACGAGTCGAATCAGCTGTAGTCGTTGCCTGGACACTAAACGATGGTCGTATTTAGGAAAACGAGGGCAATTTCAACACACGAAATGTACGTAAGATAACGAACCAGATCATTCATAGCACATAAACGAAATTTACCGAAAGGATTTTTTCTCCCATACGGTTTCTCCTCCTTGCCCCGCCCCACCCTAAAGTTTGCAAACCTTTCAGGTTTTCTAATTTCGAAATAATGCACGTTGTGATGCAATAATGCAATTATGCAAATAATTTATGTTGCTGTAATATATTTGAAGAATAATAGATAAATGAATACATGAACTTCTTCTAGTTGGAAGAACATAATATTTATCAATCAATCAATCGATCAATCAATCAATCAATCAATCAATCAATCAATGTGGGTTTATTTGGTTACTCATTTACAATGTTGTTGTAAGTATAGTCATAATTAAATATATGTGGGAAATTAGGACATGTTGCAGTATGTTGAGATCAGGCATTGTTTTAACTTGTATTTAAATTGGCTGTCTGTTACAGAATTTTGTATATGTGTTCTGGTATGCAATTTCAGAACGAGGGCCCAGAGTATTTGATTGTAGATTTCCGTGTGTTTTGTGTTTCATGTATAAAATAAGCATTGCTGTTCCTAGTATTGTAATTGTGGATTTCCATATTTCTTTGAAATAGTGTTGTGATGCTGTTTGGAAGTACTTGACGAGTATGCTTGTACATAATTAGCTCGCGTTGCAGTTTTAAATATCTTAAATTTTTATTTTTAGTAAATTGTTCTAATGCCCTAATAGCTTTTTTGCAGCATTCTGATCTTGTTAAGTTTTGTAGAGTATGTATTAGCCCGTATTAGAGTACAATATTATAGATGTGGTAATACTAAAAAGCAGTAAATCGTTTTTAAGATGTATGTCTTGCCAATATTTTTTGCAAGTTTAGTTGCCAGTTTGTTCAAGTGCATTGACCAATTTAAGTGTTCGTCTATATACACACGCCAAAAAATTTAGCGAAGTTAACTTGAGGGATGGCCGATCCGTTAATTTGAATTGCTTGATATGGCACATTGTACTGTTTATTTACTGATGTGAATATAATGTTGTTCTTTTTTAATATTTAGGGAAAGCTTTTTTTGTGTGGAACCACTGTGTTATTTTTTTAATTTTCATTATTAACCTCATCTATGAGTGTAGTTAAAATCTTATGTGAATGATACATACTGGTATCACCTGCAAAAAGGTCATATTCAGCGATTGTCACAGATACACCTACGCCACTTACGAGCCATCCTCGGAGTCAGGTGGTCAGACCGGGTGACCAACAATGAAGTACAGCAACGTGCTAATATGCCGAGCATCGAAGCAATGCTTCTAAGCCGGCAACTTACCTGGACCGGTCACGTTGTACGGATGAATGATGACCGACTGCCTAAGGCAGTTCTGTACGACGAGCTATGGCAATCAAAGCGAAATGTTGGAAGACGACACTTACGCTACATGGACTGCACAAAGCGACACCTCCGCGCTGCCGATATCAACAAGAGGCACTGGGAGGAGATGGCGCACGATCGCAGTGCATGGAGTACGGCCGTCAAAAAAGGAGCCGCAAAAGCCGAAACAAAAAGAGCAACCGATGCCGAAATCAAACAACGCCGCCATGAGCGTTCGCTTGCTCTTGCAAATCGAACAAATTAGCAGCCAGAGTTCGCATGCCGATACTGCGGAAGGAAATTTGCGGCTCGTATTGGCCAACTATCCCGTGAAAGAGCTTGTGCGAGAAACCGTTGAACGATTTGCGATGTCAATGTCATACTCGAAACAGAGAAGACTGCCGATGATGACTACAATATAATTTAAAATAATTTTGTCATAATATGGTGCTTTGTACTGGAAAACGTTTCGGATGACACTACCAGGATTTTGCACCCCGTGGGCTACGGGGTTTGTTGACACGAGAACCATGTTGGAATAGTAGCTGTATTAAAAAAAATTGTACTCGCCATCCTACCTTGTATTTCGATATTGCAAATAAACCCATTGTTAAAATTACAAGAGCATTACAAGGTGTCATAAACGGTTGCTGTAGATACCTAACAAGAATGGCGAGGTTCGATCTGCCAGCGCGCTTTACATTTAAGCCAACGAATGGCTGGAATGGATTCACGAATTCGCCAGGTTTCGCACGGCGACGGAACTTCACAAGGAGGATTGGGAAGTGCAGTGAGACGCACTGTTATATGCGATGGGCGGCCGTGAAGCCAATCGGATCTTCCGCACATAAACATTTGATTTGTTTCAAGAAATATTACACACGAAGGTTTCATCTTTTAAGATCGAGTACAGAATTCATTTGAAACAGTGGATGAATAGGTGAGAGAATTACAAACTCTGACGATACACTGTGAGTACACAGTGATGCAAATGAAATGAGACCGTTTTGTTATGGCCATTAACGATCCGTCATTAAAACAAAAACTGCAATTGCTCACACACCTTACTCTGAATAAAGCAGTAACGATCGCCCGCCAAAACGAACAAGTTACATCGCAAACGCGAGAACAGCTGCATGAATACGTCGCCGAAGCGAGAGTGGTTCCGATAGCAGCTGGCCGGCACGCGAAAGACAAACGCAGTACGCACTCGACGCCAAGACACACAACTCGAAAGTGTGAACGCTGTGGGTATGTGCAACACGAACGCGAAGGGAAGTGCCCTGCTTTGGGGCAAAAGTGCAACAAATGCAACGCCAGAGGACACTTTGCAATTGTGTGTACTGTAGATCGAAACTTAAATTAACTTAGAACCTCGCACAGCATAGGAAGTCGAAACTGACGAAACAAAACCGTTTATCGGTGAAGTCGAAAGTGACAAAACAAAACCGTTTGTCGACGGTGAGGAACCGAAAGCGTTTCTCAGTGTCACCGATTGCACCGAGAAAAAAGATGGTTCGTAACTCTGAAGGTGAAGAGAACTCGATTTCGCTTCAAAACCGACACCAGCGCTGACGTCACGATACTAATGAAGAAGACATGGCTGGCGATGAAAGACAAACCGAGACTAGAACCGACAGCCGTCCACCTCAACAGTGTTGGCGGACAGTTAAAGGCGTGCGGTAATTTTTTGTTTGGCAGTAACGAAACAAGAACACGGTTTATTGCTTCAACATAATCGTCATTGAAATCCAGAACGCGATAAACTACTGTCACAAGACGTCGCTACTGACATGGAGCTCGTCTGTCGTCTGGAGCAAATTAACACATCGGACACTGATACTGGAATTGGCCTCACGAAGACCGATTCCGATGCGATAAAGCTGAAGGCTGGGGCCCAACCCATTGTGCCTACCAGCTCGGCCCCTGTATCGATTTGACCCAGCAACCGCAAACTGCAGGGACATTTGTGCGGGGGTATCCTCGGGCATGCGCAACACTTGGCCTAACATGGATCTACGCATCCTCCGTACTTGCTGTGATAGCGGTCCTGTGTCACAGCGGTCCTGTGTCACAGCGGTCCTGTGTCACAGTGTACGTACAAATCTTCATTGGATATAATCCCGTTAGGCCCAAAATCTATCGCAGGTGGCTCCTGTGGCAGACTTGTGGAGTAGAATGGTTGTTAGACTAGCATTCGCTTGTCCAGTGGTATCTTGGGCCGGCGCATACACATCTTCCAGAAGGACCGGAATGCGACGTTGCCAAGTATGCATCGATTTTGCACGTCTTTGGTGCTGCATAGTAGAGATCATAAGGTCTTACTGAACCGCCACTTCTCGTTTCCTCGTAGCATGTTACCAGCATCGTCTGTCTCAGATGTGTTCCCGAGGAATATGTGGACGTTGTCAGTCATCAGATATCGCCGAAATCGAAGAAATCTCCAGGGCGTGCCGCACGTGGTTTCGCCAGTGCCCGACGACGAGTCAAATGATACCGACGTCCCTGCTGACGATCCCGGTGTTGTGGTCGTGCCGCCCGTCGACGTCTCCGCTGGGCCTAATACGCCACTGGTGTATACCAGAAATGGGCGAGCAGTCGTCGGCCAGTAAAATTTTAATGACGTTAATTTGTTTTATTTGAACGGGGGAGATGTCATAATATAGTGTTTTGTACAGGAACACATTTCGCATGATACTACCGGGGTTTTGTACCCCGTGTGCTACAGGGCTTGTTGACACAAGAACCATTCTCTGCAACATTCACCTTCTCAAATCTTGCCTTCCAGCGACCCACATCAATTTGTAGCTGGCGCAGATCACATGGCATGTCATCCTGGAACACCTCATCCAGCTGGACAATCTAGTGTCAGGTTCACCCTTTGTTGTAAATTACTAGGCCACGTAGTCTGATCTACCCATAGACGTGTATCCATTTCGTGCAGCAAGTGATTCACGAAAGGCAGATACTGACTCCATCCAATATTGGCTGGGGATGTTAGTTATACCAACAGGCACGTTCTCGCGGACGGTGCCTCATCATGGCGCGGGTTGCTCGCCTCAATAGAGAGTTTTTTGCAACCTCGCCGATCTCGACTCCCTTCTCTATCGCGATCGGTACGGTAAGTAGGAGATCGGGGACCGAGTAGTTTTTTGTAACATGCGCCAACGTAACCCGATCTACGCCATCTACAAATGATGGAGAATATCCATGCCAAAATCTCAGAGTTCTTGCACAAATAGTTTTTAAGGTATTGGTATTTTAAGCAGAACAAGAAATTCGTGCCACAGTTTACATAGGCAATCTACGAATATTAAATGACAGTTAACGACTTATTTCTATAATATCTGGGCGGCTTACATGAAAACTTGTTAAATAGTATCCTAGATGATAATACAAATCAGACTAATGAATTAAATCCTATGCGTCTGTCCTTATATTTCGATTCAGATGAATGCAACAAAAAATACTTCAGTGTATAATAAGCTCAAATATACAATCTATTTATGCAAAATTTGCCAAACTAGAGGCATTCTTCGAGGAATAATTTTTTAAAATTTAGTGTCATATGCTTCAAAAGAGTTGCATATCTAAAAGTTAAGCTACTGGACGGATACAACTGTATTACACAGGGAAAAACATCTAGTAAAAAGGGAAGATTAATCATATTTAACAAGACTGCCATCCCAAACAACAAGTTCCAGATGGCAAGTGGACAAGGAAGCCATTGGCTTATTAAGAGTCCAACAATGTATTATCTTTTCAGATATCTGTCAATTCTATTTTTAAACATATTCACACTACTAGCATCATTAGTAACCTTTCTGAATACGTTTGTGTCATCTGCAGTATTTTGCTAGATATGTCATCTTCCAAATCATTTATACATATTAAAAACAGTATAATAATACGGTATGTAGATTCAAAATATACATACAAAGTGATTCAACATTTACTCTTGGGAAGGACTAATTATCAAAGTAAGCGAGGGTGGTTTGACCAAATCAGCAATAATAAGGAATATTTATAGGCCCCCGATGAATTTTAATGATAACCTGGAACAGTTTATAACATAATTTTCAATGATGCTATCTTGTCTATGCCAAATACAACACAATGTAATCATTGCCAGTGATTATGACAAACCTGCTTAAGTTAAATGAAAATGAACCGATTAGTAATTTCTTTGATCTTACATCACATAGCATGTATCCCCAAATCACACTTCCAACTAGATTTTCAGAAAGACATGGGACGTGAATAAACAATTTATACATTAAATAATGGAAACAACTTTAAATAAACACTTACCAATTAAAGTTGTGAAATTCCATAAATTATAAACAGTTCATAGAAGAACTTGCAATACATATATCTTCTATCAATAAAAGTAATACTGAGATAATACTTGCAGATGACTTTAATATAAATGTACTAAAAATAAATGACAAAATTATTTCGTGATTTTCTTGACACTCAGAACAGAACACAGTTCCCCCCCAAAAAATTACGCTTCCAACTAGATTTACGCATTTAAAAGGAACTCTTATTGATAATTTCTTCTGTAAGCTAACTGAATTCACATTAAATTCAACAGCAGGAATATTAACCAAGACATTTTCAGATCATCAACCTTTATTTTTCTAAAAACAACCAGCGGACAACATATATACAAAAACATGTTAAAATAAACACAAAATGAAAAGGCATATGCAAACTTTGTTAATGAGATAACCGTATCAGATATATTCAATAAATTATACAAAAATCCCAATGCTGATCCAACTGGCAACTATAACGTTATTCAATCAGAAGTTGAAAATGCTATGAACAAACGTGTGCCAATAAAAACCATAAAATTAAAGAAATACAAACTTAAGACATCAACATGGATAACACAAGGCATACTTAAATTAATGCAAATTATATATAAATTATATAAACACCTTAAAATGACAAATCCAAATATGTGCTATGAAACTCTTTTTAAAACATACAAAATTTTAATTTACAGTCCACAAATCTGCTTTATAAATATTCCTACTACATATTAAAATAACATACACATTGGTTTTATTTAAAGTGTAATAATAATCCCAGTCCCAATCTGTCCCAATATGGAAGAGGAAGGGAGATGTGCAAGACCCAGGGAAATACCGAGGCATCACATCTAAGTCACATCATGAAGCTGCTAGACAGGATCCTGGATGGGAGGATTCGAAAGAGAGTAGAGCAAGAATTGGGCGAATAACAACAGGGATTCAGAAAGGGCAGAGGGACGACTGATGGGATGTTTGCATTAAGACATATTGTAGAGAAGAGGTTGGAGATGCACGGTAGAATAGTAGCGGGATTTGTGGACCTGGAGAAGGCATATGACACAGTCCCAAGAGAGATGGTGACGGCAACAGTGAGATGGATGGGAGTGCCAGAAGCAGAAGCCAGGATGGTGGAAGTAATGATAGAACGAAAGGAGGAGTGGTGGTTGGATCTGGTCTGCCAGAAAAGTTTCCAGTTAACATCGGTTTGAGGCAAGGAAGTACCCTTAGCCCTTTACTGTTTATCATGGTGATGGAACTAATCAGCAGGAAGATCAGCACGAAGGATGTTCTATGGAAGATGATGTGTGCAGACGATCTGGCCATAATAGCCGAGAACAAACAAGAACTACAGGAAGTGTTGGAGGAATGGAAGGGGATGATAATGAAACATGGACTGAGAATGCGCCTGGAGAAGACAGAAGTGAAGTGGGTTGGACACTAGAGAGAGGAGTTGAACATCAGGTTGGGCGGTAAGGAGATCAAGCAAGTGGGTGGCTTTGTGTACCTTGGAGGAATGATTACGGAGGATGGGCATTCAGAGGTAGAGGTATGACGTCGGATACAAGCGGGAGCAAATGCCTGGAGAAAGGTAAATGGAATTATGTTGGACAAAAACAATTTCAAAAAAGCTTAAAGGGAAAGTCCTGAGAGCATGTGTTACACCAGCATGCCTGTATGGTCTGAAGACAGTGGCGTTGACAGAACAACAATGACAGAAGCAGAAAGTTTGTGAGAACAACTGGGTTCGACGAATAACAAGAACAAAGAGGGTGGACAGAAGAAGGATGAACGACCTCAGCAATGCTGCCTAGCAGGAAGATTGGTGAGAATCCGGATGAGATGGGCAGGCCACTTGGTAAGGATGGATGCAGGCAAAGTAGCAAAGAGAGCAGAAGTGGAAAAACATCAAGGACGCAGGAAAAGGGGAAGGCCACAGCTGAAATTGGAGGACTGCGTGAGGAGGGATATGAGAAGATCGGGGGAGGATAAAAGATAGAAAGAGGGGGCTGATAATTTTTTTGGGTCATATTACCTACATTATATTACATACAAATATACACATAATATGTTTGCTTCTTTTTTGTTTATTTGTTTTTTAAATTGAAATTGTCATGGCATTGTATGTATGTATCGATTCTATGTATGCATATGACTGTAATTTATATTACTGTTTTGTTATGGGTCAAAATAAAGCACAACAATCAATCGGTCAATCAGAATGGCGTCAAGTCATCCATACTGGTAACACGTAAACAGGTTTGCAGATTGAACAGTATAATTTGTCTGGTCTCGCAGCTACAAATCGCCAAACCAACAAGGCATCGCCGTAACACTGAGCAAATTCTGGCCCCTTGCCATGTTCGAATGCTGCGGTTAATCAACATTTACGAATAAATTCTTTTCCTGTGTGCGAAAAAAACTTTCTCGACACTACTGTAGTCACTGCACTCAATAGTTGCTAACGCTGACAGTTGCGATGTTATAGGGGGATTGTTCCTCTGCGAAATGTGCCACAACACAATCCATATTGATTGTCGATATCGAGGTACCAAGTCCAAAACGACAAGAAACTTCTGCTCCTGGTGTAGCAAGCCCAATGCTACTCTTGTATGCCCTTTGTGTAGGGCCGAAGAAGGTGGGTTATCCACTATATCTTACTTACGGTGGAACACAATTTTTTTTATATTATAATAACAATTTCTGCCGCTGCCAGTAATATTTGTGAGTGCGTGTGTGTGAGAGTGTGCGCGTGCATGCATACGTATTACACACACGCACAAACACACATTCTGTAGCTGCTAAAGATGGATTAAGATAAAACAGAAGTCGGCTGCCTATTTGCTCAAGAACGGATTCTTAAGAACTAATAAATTAAAAACCTCAACAGACTGGTTGTCTCTTCTGCGCACCGTGTCTTGCAGACGGCGTGTTCCACGCGAAGCTGTGCCAGGCGTGCAGCGACGAGATCCACGTCGACCACAAGCTCATCCACAAAGACCACCTATACGCCATCCAGTGACCTCTACATGTCGCCTGCATCACATATCTAAGCCATCGACTGAACTGTAGAAATTTGTGTAGATCATTTTATAGCGTGTCGTAGGAAGATACACATATCATCCTCACACATCCATGCATATCATCCACCCATTCCATCCATTGTATGCATACCATCCATACATCCCTACATACCATCCATCCTTACAAACCATCCATATCCACCCACCCACCCACCCACCCACCCACCCACCCACCCACCCACCCACCCACCCACCCACCCACCCACCCACCCACCCACCCACCCACCCACCCACCAAACAGTAGGAGAGACCGGGGCTAGTTGTTACAATTTTGAGTTGAAGTCACTGTTAGATAGTAGATGCATTATTTCTGTCAACGTATACATTAAATGTACATTATGTGTTAATAAAACGTACCATACCATTGATATTCCATATTATAGTTAGGTAGATATGCATGATCGACTGTAACAACTAGTCCCGTGAGGGGGGCAAGTTGTTACATCACATGGGCCACGTTGTTACAGCAATGGACGTGTGGATAACAAAGCAAGTGTCACTCGTACATGTTACCGTTATTACATTAATTGGATTACACACACTTATACATCTAATTCACAGTGTGTATAACAATGTAGGTGTTCACAGCTTCATATATTAAGTTCTTTATTTTTAGTTACCAAAGCCGACTCATTCCTCGGATTCTTACATAACAATCAATTGTGAATGGAATATAAATTATTGAATGGAGTACGTAATAGTTAATGGCAATATATATGTACTGCGACTTCAACTTGATTGAATGATACACACAATGTAGGCACTCACGCGCATGCGCACGAACATTTCAACGAATCGTGTAATATTTATTGATTGCTCAAATATGTAGGTGCCTTAAAATTGAGCAAGATTGAACAATATTGTCACCCAAGGTAAAACACCCAGATGGCAAGTGGACAAGGAAGCCATTGGCTTATCGAGGGTCCAACAATTATTCGTTTATGTGTAAGCCGCCCTTCTGATACATTTGTTTGACGGTGCTAGCACTTACAGTACTGGTTATAAACAAGTATGCTTGGCTTCACAAGTAAAATAAAACGATCACACTTCGTGGTTAAATAAATGTTGTTATTTCAGTCATTGTCCGCACACAACTCGCTGGCTGAAACTTTGGTACGAGCAGCCCGAGTGTTGTTACAGTTGTAACAACTTGCCCCAATACTTGTAACAAATTGCCCCAAAGACAATTTTTGCAGCTCAACGCATGTGGACGATAACAAATCCAGAATTTCAATTTAACTTTTACTTGGCATTACCCCTTATACTACAGTAGTAGACATGTTTCAAGTTTCATTCACGAAACATAAAAAGTGACTGCGTGAGATGACATTATGTGGGCATACCAAAAAGTTTTAGGTGGTTAAAAAGTCATTTTGTCCACATCTTGTAAATTTTGTCGTCTTAACCGCTGATTTTTGGACAGTGTATCCACTGGTGGGCTTCCTACCATTTACTGTCGATGGTATTTCCGTACGTGTGCTATGTTTTCGTAAAACGCCTATGTAACAACTTTCCTCTGTATACATCAAACCCCGGTCTCGCCTAATGTTTTCTCAAACTCACTCTAAACTACTAGTAAAGCGTTTTACGACATTGTTAGTGGTTTGATGAATAATGCTGCAGAAGAGAAGAATTATGTAAGTTACAAAACTACTGAAACGCAGTTTCCTGACGAATCAATTATCTTTACATATAAAATACCATACTCCGCAAAATGCACTTATACTAACATAACAATTATACCGACAGAACACAATTTTTTTTAAATACCAACAATTAGTTTCATAAACTGTATGCCTTTTTAAAAACCACCGCTCGTAATTTGCGGAAAAGGACCAACAAAGTAAACAATCCACATTTGTTGCTATAGCAACGCGCTTGTGTTTTGTAAACATCCGGGGATCCATAAAACACAAAAATTAGTGCATTTTAAGAAAGTTCCCTTACTTGGCAGTCAATGTTAAACACTGTAGTTTAATGCATGTGTAAAACAATATATATATATAGTATGGTGGGGCAAAGCGCACCCCTGTATTTCGGCTGATCCAACTGTTCGTGCCGCTGTCTCCCAATATGAGGCGCCGTAGCGGCCAAAAGGGTCGAGTCCTGCGCGAACCGTCGAGTCCTGCGCGAACCGTCGAGTTCTGTCTGCGAGAACCGTCGAGTCCTGCGCGAACCGTCGAGTCCTGCGCGAACGAGATACTCTGCGCGAACCGTCGAGTCCTGCGCGAACTTTCGGGTCCTGCGCGAACGAGATACTCCGGTTACCACTGAAAATAGCGTTGCCGTTGTAAGATGTGCAGCGAAGTAATGCCGCAAAAAACATAATATAATATAATATAATATAATATAATATATATTACTCAGAGTACAATGAATGGAAAAAATCCCATAAATGTGCTAAAAATTTATAAAATTGATAGTTAAAACGACAATACCACGAGACGGTCTGCAGAACACAAAGAATTCAGTGCAATGTTTCGCGTGAGCTGTCGTGGCTTAGCGGTAGCGCGTTCGGTTTATGTTTGGAGGGTCCTGGGTTCAATCCGCAGTATGTGTGATTTACGTTTTTTCTCGTTTAATGTTATTATTATTATTTTATCAATTATTATTATTTTATTTATATTCGCTTTCGTTTAATTTCATATAATTGTCACATGTTGTGCATTAAAAGTACATGTCAAAAGAAATAAATAATATATATATATATATATATATATATATATATATATATATATATATATATATATATATATATATATATATATATACGCATTGTGTGGAACAACATCCTGGACCGAGTTAACAAGGCATTGAAAGCTCCAGGAATTGAGATCGGTTCAGTGGTTATGCATTACCGTGTCTTGCTGGAACACATCCATTCTTTGCGTGACTCAGAAAGGTTCGATCGATTCGAGAATGAAGCAGTTGCACCAGGACTTTGATTACGACGATGAAAACAAGCGAGCAAAGAAGAGAAAGTCGTTCCAACGAAACACCAGAAGAGGTAAAAGTGAGCGACTGTCGAGAGAACTTCCGAGTGAACACCTACCTAGTCATCATTGACAAATTACTCTCCGAAATCAAGAAACAGAAGGCCGCCTACACAAATGTCTATGAACGTTTCGGGGAGATTCGATCTCTCGCCGACAGCGATATCCCCTCGAAGTGCGAAGAGCTCACTCGGTATTACGATACTGATATTAAGCCTGATTTTGAGAAGGAATTCCGTCTCTTCACAAAATATGGAGACTTCGAGACAGGTGCCGATCGAGATGATAACCTTTCTTCATGAAAATAAGCTGATTACCAGTTTCCCCAACTTTCACATTGCGCTACGGATATATTTGTAACATTTCGGCTCAAGCTGCTTCATGGAATTGTGAAGTTATAAGCTTTTTTAACCACCAAATTGTCGTCTTGGTGCTGCAGTAGTTGCAATTTGCATCTTTAATTTCAAGATGCAGCAATTCTTCCTTTCTGTCAAGCTTCCTTCTGAAGATACACGTGTAGGCTGTGGTGTAGCACTTCATGGATCATTGATATTTAATGTGCAAATTAAAGTCATGTACTTGATACATGATACTGAAGGGGCAGCCGTGGCCTAGTCGTTAAGGTGTTGGACTCTAAATTCGAGGGTTGTGAGTTCAAGACGGTTCGTTTTCGAAGCTTAGGCAATTTCGTTTACCCTACTTTGCCTCAGTCTACTCAGCTGCAAATGAGTACAAACACTGTTTGGAAGGTACCTGCGATGGATTAGTGTCCCGCCCAGGACAGTCAGTATAACTGCACTCTAAGTTGCTTCGCACTACAGAAACCAGGTTTAAGCACTGGCAATATAAGCCTTTATAGCTTCCTAAGGCATAATGCCTGTGGGATGACTTTACCTGCGAAGGCGAGCGATCTGTCTTTGTACTGAAACATCAAAGACTACCAGCGTTCCACGATGGGTCAATCGTGCTTGTCGGCACTATCACTTTTAGCCATAGAGTCGGAAATGATGCGTTCACTCTTGGTTGATGACATTATTAGCTCGTTTGCCATCAAGGAAATACGCAAGGTAAGCTTGTAGACTACGCATCGCTAAGCCTTAGGTGTGAAGGAAATACGCAAGGTAAGCTTGTAGACTACGCATCGTTAAGCCTTAGGTGTGACATGGTGTTAGTCGACTTCGACAATCGCTACCAGCCTACCGTACACCACGACAATATCTGCGATCGGTAATTTGCAATTGTTGACTTTTAAAAGAACTGTTCGTGTATTAGCTTTATTGATGATATAAATAGTGAAATGCTAACTTGAAAATCTTGTTGTGGGTTTACTTGGGGCCCACGAAAGTGCCGGGTGCCTAGGGCCCACGAATGTCTTAATCCGCCACTGGCTCTACCGCTAAGCCACGATAGCTCACACGAAACATTGCACTGAATTCGTTGTGTTCTGCAGACCGTCTCGTGGCATTGTCATTTTAACTATCGATTTATTTGTTTAGCACATTTATGGGATTTTTTCCATTCACTGTACTCTGGGTAATATATTATATTATATTATATTATGCTTTTTGCGGCATTACTTCGCTGCACATCCTACAACGGCAACGCTATTTTCAGTGGTAACCAGAGTATCTCGTTCGCGCAGGACTCGAAAGTTCGCGCAGGACTCGACATCTCGCGCAGGACTCGACGGTTCGCGCAGGTCTCGACGGTTCGCACAGGACTCGACGGTTCTCGCAGACAGAACTCGACGGTTCGCGCAGGTCTCGACGGTTCGCGCAGGACTCGACAGTTCGCGCAGGACTCGACGGTTCTCGCAGAGAGAACTCGACGGTTCGCGCAGGACTCGACCCTTTTGGCCGCTACGGCGCCTCATATCCCAATAAACCGATGCAACATGAGGCCAAACCAATTTGGGCACGTTCGATTTGAGGAGACGCAACACACCAAGTAAATTATAAAAATATTTTTTTTGCCATATTATTATAACAAATTGAACAGCTTTAACTGATCCCACAGCATAAGTACTTCAACTAACCCGAAATGTGAAATAGCTGTTTAGATGTCACCCATATATTGTTGTGATAGGTGTTATTAATTCAAGCGGGCGAAAATATGGCATACGTTATTTTTGTAATTTCAAAGTCATATTCAATATGGGACAAAGCGCGGTGCGCTGTGTCCCACATGACGAAATTTGTGACACGTGCAGGCCTGCAAATGCACTTTTGTAGTAGTTGTTTTTTCAGTAAGGTTATGTAATTCTAGTACTATTTGGTTAAGAGATGTGTATATGTAACTGCGTTAACCGTTTCCGCCTTAGATGAAAATAAATATACCAAATCGTGTTTGTCCCAAAGGGGTGCGCTGTGCCCCACCCTACTCTAGTCTAAAACGACGAGGTTGACACGTTTTTATCAGAGCTTGCATAAAATCGAGGGGAGGATAAATATGTCAAAGTGGTGGAACGGTGCAGAGTGTCATTTATCTCTGTGGGTAGTTCGGTCTCATGGCGTTCTATAGCGCATTATTAATATAAAAAAGTTTAGTCAGGACGTCGAGTGTTCATGAAGAATAGTTCTGCTACAATTTAGACTCGACTTCACTAACTGTAGAGTTACGCACTGTGATTGCAAAACACGATGAAAATATGAACTAACTTATAACTACTGATGGTTCTCGAAATATATTAGCGCTGTAACTGTTTGTCTGTTAATTTACCGGCTTCTGTTGTCACGTACGCACAATTAATATGCTACCCGGAATAACCCGTGGCGCCTCTGGCTCTACCCGGCTCTGGAGTCTGGTACATAACAACACAAAGGGGAAATCGCGTGAATTTTTCGAGGGAAGTACAACACGTAATTCGTGCGAATCTTTTGCCGTGCGATGAAACAATCGCGTATCTCCGCGAGAATAAAATATGGCAATTGTATTGTAGAGTGTTGGTGTGGGTGGCGCATTTATGCATGCTTCCTGTGGCACGGCGCTTAGCGACCGCTCCCTGGCTGTGAGCAGTTGAACGAGTAATATACTATGAGGCGCCGCAGCGGACAAAAGTATGAGGCGCCATAGCGGACAAAAGTATGAGGCGCCGTAGCAGACAAAAGTATGACGCGCCATAACGGACAAAAGGGTGACGAAACGGCAAAACCTGTGGAGTTATTCGAGAACCGTCGAGTTCTGCAACAACCGTCGAGTTCTGGCTGCGAGAACCGTCGAGTTCTGGCTGCGAGAACCGTCGAATTCTGCAAGAAACGTCGAGTTGTGCGACATCGATCGAGTCTAGTTACTACTGAAAATAGCGTTTTAGGATATGCAACGAAGACGAAGTAATGCCGCAAAAAGCATAATATGATCTAATTTAATATAGTACCCACTTAAAAGTGGCTAAAAGTTACTATAACAGAGTCATTTATAGTTTATATATTGTCATGAATCACTCACAAAGTCATTCTCACAGACGACAATAAATGAATGGAAAAAGTCCTGTAAATGTTACCAACGTGAATATGCTTAAAAACAAAATTGACAGTTAAGAAGACAATGTCACGAGACGGCCTGCAGAATACATAACGAATTCAGTGAAATTAAACAAAAGCGAATATTGCATTAAATACAATTGATAAAATAATAATAATAGTAATAACAGGAACATTAAACGAAAAAAATATAAATCGGACATATCGCGTATTGAACCCGGGACCCTCCAAGCATAAAGCGAACGCTCTCCCGCTAAGCCACGACAGCTGACATTCGAATTCGTTATGTGTTCTGCAGGCGGTTTCGTGGCATTATCGTCTTAACTGTCAATTTAGTTTTAAGCATATTCACGTTGGTAACATTTACAGGTTTTTTCAATTAATTTATTGTCATCTGTGAGAATGACTTTGTGAGTGATTCATGAAAATATATACACCATAAATGTTATGGTAACTTTTATCCACTTTTATGTTGGTAGTATATTATGTTATGTTTTTTGTGGCATTACTTCGCTGCACATCCTACAACGCTATTTTCAGTGGTAACCAGACTTGATCAATCTCGTAGAACTCGACGGTTCTTGCAGAACTCAACGGTTCTCGCAAAACTCGACAGGTTTTCCCGTTTCATCACCCTTTTGTCCGCTACGGCGCCTCATAGTTAAAGACCGCTCCCGGCTGTGAGTTAGAAAGAATTGAAATAACAATTAGAAAGAATAAATGTATGTAATACACTACATGTACTATATTTAAAATACAGTTATCTATGTCAGCGCATGCTGAATCGCGTTCGAAGTTATTCAAATGTCAGATCAGCCGATTCAATGCTGGCATTCTGTTTAACATTAGTAAGCATTATGGTTGGTACGCTGTATTATTTGTGAAACTAATTCTTTCCGACTCTCTAATTTGGAGTGCAGGTTGTACTTCCGTCGACAATCGATTCCGCGATGCATTCCGTTTAAACACATGCGCCGTCTAACAACCAAAACCATGACATTTCAGGTATCGACTACTGATTAATGCAACAGTCGTCGAGCACCAATAGCTTTGTTAAAAAAACTGCTAAATTATCTGATTTTATTTTCAACTGTAAGAATACAAAATAAAATAAAACTTACGGTTTAAACATGTACTGAATGTGCACCATGTTGTAAAGTAAGAAATATACGTACCTGTATTCCGAAATATGGCCTGGTCCACTAACCATTCAACTAGACTTATTTCTCCAGGTCACCCACATTTAGGCACAGTCAGACGGTTCACTTATATTAATAATGGCCTGTCCAATGAGTAGAGAAGATACGCGCTTAAATTGTTACTTCAAAACATATATTCATACAAACTTGCACAATGCGCATCACTCGTTATCCATTCGCCCACGCCCACAGAATTCTCAATCAGGTTAAACATGCGCAGGCATTTTCAAGCGTTGTCTTCTCTCTATAACACTGCATAGAAAAGGTAGGTGCTGATCACATTAAGTATACCGTTCGATCGTGCATGTTTAACCCTTATACATTTCAATCACAGGAGGGTTGCATCGGAATGCGCATCTTAACAATAACATGACTGGTTTTCATTGATTCTGGAAGGGGTATCTCGTTTGAAAGGGCGAGTTTTCCATGACCATAGTTAGGTAGGAGTTCCAGTCGAAGGGGCCACCTTTGAGCGGTCGCGGGTCCTTAAAATACAGCTCGCGGTAGGCGCTCAATGTCAGACCGTACTTGAACAGTGCTGTTTCACGGATTAACGATGGCGGACATTTGTAGAAAATCTTCACCTTGTGCACCAGGTGGCGCAGCTCACCGACGTACTCGGCGTTGTCGCGGGAACGCGTCAATGCACGCATCGCCAAGACGATGTCGCGCGTGCTGAAGCGCTGGTGGCGCCGCTTGACGACGCGTGCTGACACGAAGCTGCCGTCCACTCTTAGTATGGCGTGAGCAATGTTTAACCAGAGCGTGTAGACGTCATTACTCGATGGCACTTCAGGCGGCCGCTACAACAACATAACAGGGTGTAGTGTGAGAGGTGAGTGTGAGGTGAGTGTGAGGTGAGTGTGAGGTGAGTGTGAGGTGAGTGTGAGGAGTATCACTGCTGTCATTTTGTTATATTGATTTTCTACTGTTTCGTACAAACAATGGGGACATTTATCTTGCAAAAAACAGAGGACTACGGAAGTGATCAACGAGAGGGGTCGGAAGCATTTCTTCCAAAGTGGCATGTCTCTATATGTATGCAATATTCGTTGTCGTTTTACGGCCATACAACGAACGGTTAAACAACATACAATTACACCGACCGTATATATAATCTGAGAAACGTTGAAATTACTTTTCGTTTCCATTTTTTTTACATATTCAATATACCATATTGATGTTATTATGACTACACAACCAACACATTTACACTGAAATATTACAGTGATTATATAAACAGAAAACAATAAATCGAATGAAACACAATACATGCCACTATTTCGGTAGAATTGGGAAAGATACAAATAAGAGGAC
Source organism: Lamellibrachia satsuma (assembly GCA_033239005.1). Lineage (NCBI taxonomy): Eukaryota > Metazoa > Annelida > Polychaeta > Sabellida > Siboglinidae > Lamellibrachia > Lamellibrachia satsuma. Next base: position 254,901 of record BSQZ01000067.1, read on the forward strand.
GAATTAAAATAATAACATTAGAGAACGTGAAACAGTTATAACTGACGAAATGGAAATACTAATTAATTGTAACACTTTCCCAAATATAGGCCCATATAAGTTATAACCAACACATTGAACACACCAATATAGTTAAGGAATTATTGTGTCAACAAAGAATACCTCGTACCAACAACAATGCCTACTGGTGTTATATAGAACTGAACAATGCCTACTGGTGTTATACAGAACTGAACAATGCCTACTGGTGTTATACAGAACTCAACAATGCCTACTGGTGTTATACAGAACTGAACAATGCCTACTGGTGTTATACAGAACTCACAACGCTAGCATCGGAACGCAACAATTGGTTAAACTGACGTTTGAATAACTTCGAACGCGATTGAGCTTACGTTGGCATAGATATGCGATTGTTTCAGCGCACGACTAAATAATCGCACGAATCTTTTCGGAATCTAATTATTAATTGTATTCAAATTATGTCAGCCATTCGTGTATTTAAATATACCACGACACGTAGTATATTGTCATAACTTCTAAAACATCAAAAGAAACATAAGCCACTGGGCAACCACATGCATTTGATGGAACACACTAAAAAACTAAATCATTAATAAATATAGTTATTAAGCTTGTCATATACACGAGTGATACTAACCATTGTTATATTAATGTATGCATATAACCAACACATTGTAGAAGTGTTAAAGCTGTATGTTGAATAGTAATTAATATGTTTAATGTTGGGAGCCCATAGGTGGTATAAAATCAGATAACGAAATGACATTTCAGCATGAAAAGCATCCCCTGCTTCTCAGAAAGGCATTATTGAAATTGACATCTACTAGATAATTTTGTCACTGGAACGTTTCAAGACAGTACAACACAATTCAGACAGGCGCTGGACATATTTTGTTATGCAGTTGTACTTATGTGAAGCAGAACTAGGTCAACGTTCACTGCGTGTCCGTAATATCACATCACTACGAGTACGTGATAGATGTTATCAACATAAGCATTGCGAAATAAGTCGCACGCATGCACGCACGAACGCACGCACGCACGCACGCACGCGCATATACATAATGTACGGATATAGGATAATTTGATTGTACACTATATGCTATTCTTTCGCGTTTAAATTAGAGACGATTGCAAAATACAAACATTGAACAACTGGATACAGACACGACTGACTTTTCGTGACATTTTATTAAAGTAATGCACTTCTATTTTCTCTCGTTATTTTTAAAACGTGTATATGTTGTATATTAATATCATCATTTGGAAATAAAGAACTGAATTAATTTTCCATTGCTAATTAACATTCGACGTTTTCACCATCGGGCGATTAACAATACGATATTTCGGGTATCGACTATTAGCTAGGATATTAAAGTCCTATGATATATCAGTATATCACAAACCAATAAACACCCTGAGGTCACTGTTGATACATTGGGTACACATGAAAGACAAGACAGCAAAGGGCGAACGAAAAGTAAGTGGTGGTCTACAATATAGACTGCACAGAGTGTTAGGGGCAGTATACCGGACAGCGAGGACACTAGTCATAACAATCAAAGAACATCTAGCTTCTCACCAACTTCTATCAGCCATCAGTGAACACTAACCTAATACAGGACACCGGTTTCTATAGAAGTCGTGAGAATACCAGACCATGAGTAGAACTTGTTTAAGAGGACATTCAAAGAAGCAATAAACATCCACCGAACGAAACTTGTCTTGAACAGAGACGTCGTCAGCCCTTCTCCAGCGGCAGTCACATGACATTGGTCATGTGTCATGTTTTGCCTTAAACCTTAAAAGAATAGCATATTGTACACGATTCAATTAGCCTAAATATCTACATTATGCATCCGCGCGTGCTTGCGTGCGTGCGTGCGTGCGTGCACTTTGTTCTCCTGCATTCAATTGAAACAGGAAATAAGAATTGCCAGTCTCCTTACTCACACATGTCATCTGAAGGTCTGTGTTTTTTCCGCACGTGACTTTGAAGGCCTCGCTTTGTGACATATGAGGCATCGCACATGTTACACCTGTGTTTGTCTCCTGTGTGCAGTCGCGTGTGGACAGCCAGGTTGTCCTTGCGAGAGAACTGCTTCCCACACATAATACACGGGAAGCGTGGACCAGAGAGATTGTGTTCGGGAAGAGGGAAGGCACCCGTATGTGGCGGAGACCCCAACATTCTCTGGCCACCTTCTGAAAAACACACCGAATATATTATGCGTGCACACATTATTGTAGGTGGGTGTATGCACATAAGTATGAATGTATCATGAAGCGTTAAAGGCCACTAAGTACCATGTATCTAAACCAACACCTTACTGTATAACATATTCACCGAGCTACTTCATATGCTGACTAGTGTAAGTGCTCAGCATGACGAAGAAGCACTAGTATGTAATGACTAGTGTAAGTGCTCAGCATGACGAAGAAGCACTACTATGTAATATCCAAAAATGACGAGCCACGAAAAAACTAAAGACGAATTGTCCTACCTTCAAAGACCGAGGACAGAGCAAGGTAACTGAGGTTGTCCAAGACAGACGAGTCCCGGTCGCTCGTCCAGCTGGTCTGTGAATAAAACACACCACTTAGGTCGGACTCCACATAGATACCTCGTAGCGTCAAATACACGACATCGGTCAACTGCTACATAGCGGCAACTCACGGACGGCTCATTAAGTTAAGTCTAGGCTTGTTGTTTCAAGTTCAGGATTGTAGGAGTAGTAGGCTGGTTGGTGTTCAGAGCAATGGCCATTGTTTAATCCTGTCAGATTTCTACATCTCATTGACCAAGTCAACACAAAACTGTCCATGAAGTATGGTGGCACAAAGGTAATAGACTCAGATTTAGAATTTACGTGTTCTCCCTGCTGCTGCCTGATGGACACAGAGAACTCATACCTTTGAATGCCTCCATCACAACAAACGTATGACGTATGCACTGATAACAGGAGCGACAGCACTGCAAATATACGTCCACATGGGACACCAAACTGTTTTCTGCTCTCTGTCTGTTTGTCTATTCTCCCTCCCTCCCTCCCTCCCTCCCTCCCTCCCCCCTCCCTCCCTCCCTCCCTCCCCCTCCCTCCCTCCCTCTTTTCTCATGAATAGAAATCACATGAAATTTTCATTGACATCCCTACCACGGTAAGGACAATGTTTGGTAACGGTAAATACTTTTATCAGCTACAATCATCTTCTAAATACATCATGCTGTAGATTCCCTCAATGGTTGTCATAGCTGAATACAATAAAATCTGCAAATGCATTAATTTAATGACATTTCAGCTTGAAAAGCATCCACTGCTTCTCAGAAAGGTATTATTGAATTTGACATGTACTAAAACATTTTGTCACTGGAAAGTTTCACGACAGTACAAAACAATTCAGACAGGGGCTGGAAATTTTTTGTTACGGAGTTGTACTTGTGAAATAGTTGTAATTGTGAAACAGTTGTACTTGTGAAACAGTTGTACCTGTGAAACAGTTGTACTTGTGAAACAGTTGTACTTGTGTCCGTAATATCACAGCACTAGGAGTACGTGATGGATGTTATCGATGCACGCACGCACGCACGCACGCACGCACGCACGCACGCACGCACGCACGCACGCACGCACGCACGCACGCACGCACGCATGCACGCACGCACGCACACACACGCACACACACACGCACATAGACATAATATCCGTATTTAGGATAACTGAATCGTTCACAATATGCTATTCTTCCACGTTTTAATTAGTTATTTCACGCATAACATATGCCTGTTGTTGGAGCAACACGTCCGCTTCTACAACATGTGCCTGTCGGTAGAGCAACACGTTATGTTTCCGTGACGTGTCCCAAACATATACTTTTCGTTAGAACAATATGTTCTGCTTCTATGACATGTCCCAAACACATGACTGTCTTTAGAACAACACGTTCTGTTTCAATGACATGACCAAACATATTCCTCTCGTTAGAGCAACATGACATGCCCCTTTACGCTGTCATGTGTCATCGGGCTTGTGGTGTTTCGTTTTGACATGGTTCTGAAGGTCACGCTTCGTGACGTAAGAGGCGAGGCAAAGGTGACACCTATGTTTGTCACCCGTGTGCAGTCGAGAGTGGACTGTCATGTTGTCCTTGCGAGAGAACTGCTTCCCACAAAAGGTACATTGGAAGCGCTGGGAAACAAGTTTGCGTGCTAGGACAGACATGTAAACGGGTGTTAGTTGTGAGTCGAACATCCCGTGGCTATCCGTCTGCGGCAGATGTGTAGTGACCGCCTCTGAAAATAGATATCGAACGTCTTAATTCACTTGCATGCAAGTTGACTTGCAATGCGCGCGCACACGCACGGACGTTTACATTACTATACGTTTTGCGTGAACGAGTGTGCTGCGATGTAGCATCTACCGTCATGCATATTCTCTATTATACCTATATGTATTATTCAGCACGAAACCTTCCGTACACAATTTTCTACAGGAAAACGGGCGAAATGTCGTGCCGGTTGGCGATGATGCGTGCGTGCACGCATTTACAAGGTCTTTATCGTTGAGCGTATTTTTTAAAGCGGGATCCTCATAGCGCGTAATTGGTCGAATAGAACAGTTTAACATAAATGCGTAGACATGTGCTCGATATATAATGCAGACGTATCGTGTAGTGGACCTCCATTTACAACACAATTGGTTTCCACCATGTGTCAATTCAAATAGCTTTAACAATAAATAGCATAATATCCAATATAAAACACGCGCGCACGCGCCCGCGCCCGCGCACACACGTGACATATCTGTAATTGGTAGACGTAGGATGGTATTACTTCCAAGTGTTCGTTCGCAAACGGTGAAACTTCCTACCTTCTTTGTTATTGGGTAAAGTGGCACAACCCAACTGATTCCCAAAAGAAGGGAACTGGGAGACGAACTGGGCGTTCCGGTTCGCCTGTCAACAGAAATATATAACTTACAGTTAGCGGCCACCGACCAGAGTCACAACCACGCACTGTTTTGGAAAGATGAAGGGAACGAAAAGGTCCCATAACACGTTATTGAGGTTTTGAATCACCAAGCGCGCTCGATCATTAGTGCAAGACAGCCAACAGTAAGTTGACTTACGAAACGCGTTGTTTGTGCAACACGGTCTCGGACAGTCACAGACACCGAATACGAGTTTCGCGGCGTTGCAAAGGTAATTACAATTCAAATTGTAAGTTGTATTTAGTATGCACAATGCACACATCTAACAATCATATTGCTCTATTTGATGTTATAATCTAGAGTCGTTGGCGCTCTCCGCGATCATTTGTATTGACAAATGTCAAAACTTGCCAACACTTTCGTCGGTGTGTCATAGAAATAATGTCCTCTGTGACTGTGGTATTTTCGCTCTTTACCCAGTGATATATAATCCTGGGGTGGGGGTTGGGGCCTCCCGTATTGGAGGCCTGGTGGGATAAATGATCGCCCCACCTTTGCTACTTTTACATGTCAATTAATAATTGCTTTTCTCGATGAGCAAGTTTGTATTGATGATTAAGCTATATCTCATCGATTTACACATATGTGATATTTTTCTCGATGAACATGTTTGTACCAGCTATTTCTCATCGATACATGTATTTTATTACCACGATGCATTTATTAAATGACCTTTAACAACAGTTACTCTTTGTGTGTTCCTGTAGCAAACAAGCTCAGGTTTCTGCCATTACGCATCTGCAAGGTATCAACATTAAGCATCAGCAGGGTATAAATATCATAATGTAATCATCTTAATGTTTACAATACTCGTGAAGTATTACATCGATACAAAGCTTAGGCCCTACATCATTCACATGAAAATGTATTGTGCTCTTTATTAACTTTAAACGAACTTGAAAGAGCCAAAAAAGTGTACAGGGCCTACTACAGGCACACTCATAATGTAGAGCTAGTGCATACGATGTCATTTCGTAAGTGCATAGAAAGAAACGCCAGGAAGATGAAAATGTAGATACGTCGCGAAGTTCCAGGAGATGGGAACTGTTTCTTTTATTGCGTGGAGGATCAGTTGGATCGACTACGTCTACCTGCGCCAAGTACAGGGCAGCTGCGATCTGACTTGGTGGTATTCCTCCAGACCCTGGTCTCTCCTGTTTTGGTACATGATCCAAATGTTATCCCCACATTCCACTTATTAAATGGGCGATGTCCACATGCATATTGTGACATAGTGCTTTATCTGTTGACCAGCTGTAATATAAAGAACCGCCAAATGCCATAAACATAATTAATAAAGTACCATTAAATTGGAATATGCAGCAAAGAATGAGTGGGTCATGGGTGGACGCCATCGCCATACAAGGAATGGCACCAAAGCTAGGGCGAGATGTCATAATAGTGACACGTTTAGAAGAGAGAACCAAGCTGTGGTATTTGGTTAATAAAATCAAGTGTGGCGACATCAGCAGTGGTGAGCTCCTACTTCTTGACCACATTGGAGAGTTGCACTATATAAGTTTGGGTTAGTATCACCAGGTAGGGCCTACTTCTGTGGTGCCAATATTACTATTTGCTCAAACTAATGTTTTGAAAAGTAATTAGTCATTGCATTGCTATACAAAGGATTGTAATGTAAATAATTAAAATGTAAACATAAATCAATGTACTAGGTAAGAGTGATACGTTTACACTTCTAGTTTTCCTTTTCCAGTATAAGATTATAGCACACTATGATTGTAATTAACAAATGTAGGCCTAGTCTATGTTTTTGTATGCATGATATCTGTATGTGTTGTATTGTGCGTATGCATATTTTCAGTTATGAACTGATGTATGCATACTGCATCTAACTATTATCGAGCTAGAGTATGTATGTTCAAAGTTACGTAATATTCGTCAAAGGCCCGGTACGAATAATTATATAAAATTGTATCTGAGAACTGCATGCAGCTAGAATCGGACGAGACGGTGGCGGAGTAGCACACGTAATGGTACAAGGCCGCGTCCGATTATTCGGGCTAATCCGTATTAAATAGTTTACATAATATGTACTATCAATACATGTTAAATATCATTGACAGTAATACAACAACTACTGAAAACGGATACAGTTGTTAGTAAATAAAACTGCTTAAAGCTAAAATGTTACAATTTCCTGTTTTAGTGTCAAAGTAACAGAGGACGTCTTCTGGACAGCTCCCACGCCAAAGTTTCCATCGGGGTCTGGTGGAACCCTGTCGACTGGCTGTGCCGCTGCTCAACTTGAGGAACCCCGTTGCACAATCCTGTCATTGTACAACCCGAGTTTGTTACCCTCCATTGGGTTTTGTGGTGATGGTGTTACCCAGCTGTGTTGTTTCTCCGCCGGAAACTGATGGGGCTCCTCCGTCAGCCAATAGCTGCTCCACAGTCACATCTGTTGCACCTGATGTAGCGCCACAGACAGTGTGTGACCTAGGTCAACTGTTTTCTTCAGGGGTGAATCCTACGTTATTGGGATCAACAAAGACACTGGATACCATCCAAAATAATTTAAAACCCTACTATTCGAAATGTGTTCCCTAAAACACGAATGAATGGATGCAACCGTTCCTTTTCAATACACTGGAGTAAGCCTGGTCGCCACCCCTGGTTGGTGTACAGTGAGGTAATGGATGCTGTATTTTGCTTACCATGTGCACTCTTTGTAACCAGAAAACATCTTGACACCTTAGTTCGGATTCCATTTAAAAAATTGACCAAACTTAGAGATACGTGCCGAGTTCACGAAGCGCTTTGCTATCACTCTGATGCTCTAGTGGCATTTGCCAATTTTAAGACGACAATGACTCGACCAAAAACTGCAACCAAAACCCAACTGGACCAAAGCTGGAAAGCAGCCGTTGAGAGGAACATATCAATTATAAAATATGTTGCTAAAGCAACCCATTTGTGTGGCAAGCAAGGAATACCCCTGCGTGGACACCGATATGATGGATCATCAGGGGCATCGGGAAATAGAGGGAACTTCCATGCCTTGTTGCAGTATGCCATGGAAGCAGGGAACACGTTGTTAAAGAAGCACATCGAAGAAGGACCAGGCCCAGTACACCAGCAAGACTATCCAGAATGAGTTGATACAAGTCTTTGCCGGTGTCATTCGGAGCGACACCATAGTATTCTCAGTGATGAAGTCACAGACAATGCTAATCTGGAGCAATTATCTTTTTGTGTTGCGGTTTGTGGACAAACACAACGCCATCCGTGAAGAGTTCTTGGATTTCAGTTCGGTAGATAGGATATCTGGGGAGTTTCTAGCAGATTTGAATCTATCCAAATTGACCGGTTGGGGCTTATCGATCAAGGACTGTCGTGGACACGGCTACGATGGCGCCAGCTGTAAAGGGAGCACAGGCAAGAATTCGGAGAGTGAACGAGAAACAGTTTATGTGTACTGCTATTCACATGTGCTGAATCTAGTAATAGTAAGAGCGTATAGCTTGCCACCTGTTTGCAAAATGGCTGCTTCTGTCACTGAAGTGGCATACTCCTTTGGCAAATCACCAAAGCGGCAGAGGTGCCTTGAATCTGTGATAAGCATCGATAAGCCAGATAGCCGCAAAACAACAATAATCGACCTGTATCGTACACAGTGGGTGGAGAGATACGAAGCGTATGAAGTATTTCTGGAGTTGTACGAATGCCTTGTCACAACTCTGGATATGATGATGCGTGAATCAGAATACCCAATGTACAGTGTTTGGGCATGGGACCGGGACACCATTGTGAAGGTCACATGCTTGTACCACATCCTGTGCTCGTTTGAATTTGTGGTGGCACTGATAGAGGCACACGACGCACTATCAGCGTTAAACTCCAGAAGAGGGCGAATGACCAATAGGTCGTCTACAAGCTGATAAGAGAAACCGCAGATGTTCTGAAACATCTGAGGCAGCATGCAGATGTGGAGTTTGGTCAATCGTTTGCAAAGTCTGCAGATGTTTCTGGTGCAACTGGCTGTGAGCCAAGGGTATCCCGAATAGCCGCCTGCCAAAAACACAGAAACAACGTACGTCATGAAAGCACAGAGGAGTACTACAGAGGATGGATACGAGGTCAGACACATTCTTTTTTATTCACAGGCTAATACTCGGTCAAATACAACAGAAGACAGTACAATCCCAAATACATTCTGCTGATATTGACATGTTCAAGGCATGCAACTTGACAATGTTGACTATCTTTGTCGTGACAGACCAACGAATGTGGAACGACTTGCCTAAATGTGTCCGTAATGACATTTAAAAAACAACTAAAACATACATAGTTCGCCGTCACTTCTTCTAGTCATCCGGGGGACGATCCATTGATAGTCGTTCACGGTACCTTCCTTGATATAAACACTTATTGCCTCATATATGCTCAGACAGAATGAAAAACATACAAACAGAGACCCACACTCGGTTTTATACTAATATAGATACTCCAGGGGTATATTGACTTTTGCAATGTACTTTATTAATTTATCTATTACGTGTAGGCTTACTTACCATTTAAAACACCACGTTTCTACTTATTTTTTAAATAATATTAACTTGGTGCGAGTCGCTGCTTTGATTTGTAATGATTTACTCAAAAAGAGCTATTAAATTGGCATGAATATTGTCATCATAGTAATATTTACGCGTTTTGATTCAAATCATAATGACACAAATTATTTCAGATTAAGACAATGTATCATGCAGTAGACAACTCGATTAGCTCTACGTTACCATAATTATGCTGTAATACGTGTATAAATAAACAGCCATGCAACGAATATAATAATAATAATATATTTTATTTGATATAGTGCTAGATCCAATTTTAAATCGTTCGTGGCGCTTTACAAGACAAATAATTATAAAATTGCTAAACAAACATAATTAGTATATATGTTTGCATTCTTGTGGGGAGGGGGAGGGGGGTGATTTTTGTCAAAACGAACGTAATTTTAGGGGAGGTGTACATGCCAGCGCTACGAAGCGTGACAAGGGGTGGGGAGTCTAAATAATTCCACAACTAGCGTGAAGTACTTTATGGATGGCCCCTGACTTTATTGATGATGTCTATAATATAACTTTGACACAATGAAAACATCTGACATTGCCACCTAAATTGAAACAGTAAACTTGATTCACAATGTATATCTTTCTCTATGTATATCTTATATCAAATGGACCAGTTTGTACCTGGTAAAACGGGTTAATTTTAATTCCAAAACGAGCGATAAAAACACCTGTGAACCGGCTGGGGCCAAATTAGCTATATTTGATATAATTAAAAGTTTTGCCAAAAACGCTTAAGACATTTTATCTCCAATGATCGATGTTCTTATTCAATAACAGTTATTTCATATATTGAGTGCAAACAAATTATTAGAAAAGTTGTTTTGAGTGGAAGACTATACGTTTATCGCATCGAATGTTTATCGCGTCGAGTTTGAATCTATGCATACTATTATAGTACGGAATGCCTTTCACGACATTGTTCACGATTTTGTTATCACGGCCTAATGATAGTTCTTGCTTACTTTATTATTGAGAAATGTACATTTAGTAAAACCCAGTATTACATTTTAACTATGTACGTTCTTAATTAACGATATTAAATAACTAAAATGTTAATAATATATCGTGAATTTTGTACCGATACAAATAGCATAGAGAGTGCCTAGTAAGAAGTGATATATATATATATATATATATATATATATATATATATATATATATATATATATATATATATATATATATATATATATATATATATATATATATATATATATATATATATATATATATATATATATATATTCAGGCGGTATCAGCGACAGTGCTTCTGGTGGGAGTTATAACACTATACGCCATCACTGTAACAGATGAACGCCTAACAATGGCTGCACAAACATTTATAATTTGTAATCAAGATAGCCAGGAAGGACGTACCCGGGTGAAGAACGCTTCCTTGGTTTTCGGTCTACAAGCTTTTAGACTGTTCAAAAGCGGGCAAAATATGGTGAAGCACAATATACCTTGCTCGCTGAAAATTTGGAGAGATTGTCTTCAAGTGAACTCGAACAAGTACCACACATGATGTTATAAGAGTGTAGTTCATAAAAGGATGCTAGAAAGAGCAGAAAAGAGATTCCGTGATTCATCTTCCCGTGAACTACACGTAACGCCGGCAAACACTGGGCCGTCCATCAAAATCATCAAAAAGACGACATTTTGCACACATATGAGAAAGGGCAATCACGGTACGACAAGTTTGTGGCCGACAGATTGGTCTATGCCTCTCCCGTGTATCTTTGGGATAGGATGGAGAAACTGAAGATAAACATCACATGTGTGAAGAAAGTCAGCGTTGTTGCAGGAAAGATCGACAGTTACTGGCTAGCTTCTTGGTGATCCAACAGTCACGTCCACATATGGTGGACAAACTGGGGGAAACCATCGGGAACTACGAAATGGCAGTCACACCAAGATCACTCTTTGCTAAGACTGGAACAATGCTGATTGAACAAAAATCGATATTCACCACCACCACTCAGTAAACTCGGTAATAACCATAGAACCATAGCCGTGTGCGATCGTGCAGTCCCAATTGACCCCGACCTACACAGTCGAGCTGACAGCACTGAAGTGCATTTGGGAGTGGACATGATTACAGAAGACGTGCCAGAACCACCATAGATTGACAATGTCATCATTATTAATGGACAAGCTGTCGTGCAAAGCATGACAAAATTGCCGGGTATGGACAAAATACGTGGCATGTGTTATGCGTTCGTTAAGCGAATCAACAGACTGATGAAGGGTTACTCAGAGAGTCGAATTATGTTTGACAGGTATATCGCTGGGTCGTTGAAGGTGAAAACACGGGCCAAGAGAACTTACACAGGCATACAAGACTCAATGAACACACGCAGTGTGCCCATGAAACTACTGTTGTCCCACGTAGACACCAAGAATATCTTGGCAAACGGTTGCTGGAGCATTTTGCTATGAGTGAACAAAGGCTTGCTGTTGTCTTTGGAACAACAACATACACTAACAAAGACAACAGTGTTAACATGAACCGATCGACCCACAGTCGCGAGGAGGCTGACACTCAAATACCCCTACATGTGATTGATGTCACAACACAAGGCACATCAATTCGATATATATATATATATATATATATATATATATATATATATATATATATATATATATATATATATATATATATATATATATATATATATATATATATATATATATATATATATATATATATGTGTGTGTGTGTGGTCTCCAGACACAGACGTGTTCCTGCTGCTGATGGATCTTGTTGCAACTTGCACAATACATGTACCAGGTCGACTGAAGCTACTAACTGGCAGAGGAACGTTCTACCGAACAATTGACATAGAGGAAAGATGTGCTGCAATTGGAGTTGAACAGTCAATGGCATTAATCGGACTCCATAATTTCACGGGTGCAGACTGAAGTGGAAAAATCTTCAACATATCAAAGAAAACGTAGTCATTTGGAATAGTAAACTGTCACCAAACACATCGAGAGGTTTGTCTGCAATGTGTAGGCCAGCAGGAGTTCCTGTGTGACTGTCTCAGAACTACGACGGCAGCTTTTCAGAAAAAAAGCTTTGAAGGTGAAAACCTCCCCCAACACTAAACATCCTCAGGCTTCACACTGACAGAGCTCACTTCATGTCCAGACGAGACAACTCATACAAAGAACCCAGACCAGATCTTCCACTCCCCAATGACAGTGGATGGGAACAGGACGCCGATGGAAAGCTGTCGCCCGTGAGATGTATGGTTAAACCAGCTCCTCTTGCTGTTATAGAGCTGGTTAGGTGCGAATGTAAGGGTTCGTGCAGATGGAAAACCAACTGTTCGTGTCATAAGAATAGTTTGCCTTGCACGGCGATGTGCAAGTGCGTGGACTGCGGAAACATAACGCAATATAGGTTAACCCACTAAGAAGACATGTAAAAGCAGCAACATGGGTTTGGTAAAAAGAGCAGATGTTCTGTCTGGAATTTCTTATTGTTCACACTGAAGTGAATTACATTTTTTTCTCTCACTAAATACTTACTTATGCAGGGGTCTCTTTTGGGACGCGCCATGCGCCAATGGCGCGTTCCCCTGTAGAATGACGCGCATCCGTCTTAACGCTTGGGACAATTGGCGCGCGGGCTTGCCTATAGTTGGGCCCGTATCATGTTGTCACTCTGATAACACCACTTTGCTGTGGTACGTCGGTTGAAAAGTCCTCATAACCAGTAAACATATAAAGGATATACTAATTTAGTATAGTCTTATATTGCTAATATAACCACTCGTATCGTTGATGCGGCTATTTTATACGGTAGTCCTACGTTCTTGCGTCGCTCTTTCCACGACTACGTGACTTCTCCTCGACAGCAACAAACAGTGGCGCCACATAGGGGAGTCCGAATAAACACACAATGCTTACGCGGCGTTTCGTATGCGGGACATCGTCGCATGTTCAACGACATTCAACATGCTGCCCAAAAAGAAAAGAAAACTGAATCAGCCGGACATCCGAAATGTTTTCCGTCAAAATGTAAGTATATAATGCACCTTTACCTATATATTCACTATACGGTGCCTTAGAACGTGTCGTTTTGTGATACAAGTAATTCGTAATTGGCATAAATCGTGACTTGCACATGACGTAATATATCCCACGACAACCGGCGCGTGCGTATTATCTTAATTGCGTTGACATGCAATATTTATCATACATTAAACAATTTGGATTTGTGTCATAACACGCTTATCATCATCATGGGACGTGCCAGTGCCACAGTGGGCGCTGTATTGCCTATAATTATGCTAGTCCGTCAACGCCAGTTGTCAATACGCGGAAGTTGGACTAAGTCACAAAGTGTATTGTGTGATAAATAAAGCCAAATTTAACAGCCAAAAAACGTGTATAAGCAAGGGTTATGTTGTGGTGGTTGCATGTCTGTTATTCCGTGTATAATTGTGTGTGCAAATTACTGTACATAGAGCTATTCTGTAGTAATTTCCTATTGTCAGTTCAATCACCTTGTTAATAAACCAACTTTACATGTCATCACCTAGTGCAACTGTTTTGGATTATTGCAAATTATGATTAATTAATTTTACTTATTCAATTATATGTATTCAATGGTTTTTACAGACTCTAACACCGGGACAAATGACTACACCAGAGCAGACAACTGGAAGTAGAGAGGGACTGGAGCAAGTGACTTCGTCGGGAAGTACACCGGGGCAGGAGCAAGGGACTTTGTCTGGAGGTACAGATGAACAGGAGCTAGGGACTTTGTCTGGAGGTACACATGGACAGGAGCAAGGGACTTTGTCTGGAGGTACATGCATGTGGACAGGAGCATGGGACTTTGTCACGAGCTACGCAGGGACAGGAGCAAGCAGCTTCATCGGGAACTACGCAGGGACAGGAGCAAGCGGCTTCAACGAGAAGCACACCTGGACCCAGGAAGAGGAACTTCCAAAAGATGTGGCTGTCAGCCTATAAATGGCTCCGATATGATAATAGAAAAGATCTGATGCACTGCCAGCTGTGCAGGGAAGCCAAATCCAACAGCACAATGGCCAAAGGAACGAACAACTTTCGGACATCAACAATTACACGCCACTTGACATTTTCAGACATTTTGCAGAATCTCACTCTGACATCACTGCGAAGTAGGCTCAGTACTGAGCACTGTGACCAGTTGATGCGAGTGCACTTGGAAGGAGGTTGGAGGAGTTTGATTCCAAACTAGTATTGAAAACATGGCGCGAACATTGCCACCGCAAAATCTTTGCTAACTAAAGTGATGGGTCATTCCACAGTGCCCAATGTAAAGGATGATGATCTAAGACAAAATAGAAGTGATTTCCAGTAATTTTGTCTGCAGGGAGTGTCATCCTGACTTGACATAATATCAGCTTCTGTGGGTTCACCTGGACCAGAACAGTTGTCTTGCTCAATCAAGTAACATGTTTGTTTCACCAGCTTTATTGTGTTGGTATGTTTTATTCCCTAATTACACAGGGATGTGACCAGTCATTGGGTTGTGCAAGTGTCTTGAGTTCTGTAATTATTGTTACTTGTTATGTGAAAGGTGGGGGGCAGCCGTGGCCTAGTGGGTAAGGTGTTGGACTCTAAATTCGAGGGTTGTGAGTTCAAGACCCACACTAGGCACTTTGCCTCAGTCTACTCAGCTGCAAATGAGTACAAACACTGTTTGGAAGGTACCTGCGATGGACTAGTGTCCCGTCCAGGAGAGTCAGTATAATTGCACTCTAAGATGCTTCGCACTACAGAAACCAGGTTTAAGCACTGGCCATATAAGCCTTCGTGGCTTCCTAAGGCGTAATGCCTGGGGGATGACTTTACCTTTTACCTATGTGAAGTGTACAGAAAGTACTACCTTGCAAACGTTGGATAAAAACAATCTTAGTTGTTTCCCTCCAATTTATCACTGACACAAGTACCTCAGTTGGTGTCAAGTATTAGGGCTGAGTGTTACATAGCATCCATGTCAGTGGCCCTGCTCAAGTTCTAGTAAGTAAAGCTATAATTATATAAATTGTAATTTATTATCTGGCTGATACATAGCTATCAGGTGAAGTAGTAGCACTATATTTATATCTGTTAGGATATAGATATGCCGTTAGTTATGATTGTATTTGTGTGAATGACTACCGCTAGATATAAATTCATTTATTTTACTTGGCACAGTTGTGACACATATATTTAGCATTCTATTATGTATAGCAGCAATAATTAACGTGGGTATATTAATAATTATTATAAATTATCAGGAGGGATAGTAATCACTAATGAATAATGTCCAGTTAGTGATGCCTTGTTTTTAACAAAATATTAGATCTGTGTGCAATTAATTATAATTATGGATAATTTGCATCTCACATTGATTGTATACTTCCAGATTGTTTTGACACCAGTCAAAATAAAAAACCTGTTTTGTCTAAGATGTTCTTCTTGTGATTTGATTGTCATATATATATATATATATATATATATATATATATATATATATATATATATATATATATATATATATATATATATATATATATATATATATATATATATATATATATATATATGTTAATCCAGACTGTCACAGTCAGTATGTATATTCTGATGCTGCAGATACAGTACACATACTGGTGTGCCTTGTGCATGTCTGCTGACAATGAAATACTTCCTTCAATGCACATACATCAACATACTTGTTACTTAATGTAAACAATATTGTACAATTTTTTAGCAGCAATATTAACTCCTTGTGTAAATCTTTTTGAAAACAGCCTTTCTTTACATGGTGCTTGTGGAGGATTCCAGAATAGTTTCACTTTAAATCATTGCTTTAACGTCATACCAATTTTGTACGTACAACATAAGTTGTTCTCATGACATATATGATCCGCCGCATTTGTAATGTAAAACAGATCTCCGGCGAAAACTATATTGACCCAATCATCATTGAAATGACCCATACAATTTTGCTTGTATGGGCCAATTGGCCCATGCGTATTTTTTCTAGGGAGACCCCTGCTTATGTCATAGATGGAATGTGACTGTTGAGTTGTCCAAATACGTTGTTTTCGTAGTCCTCTTGTTGGTCTCACATCGGATGGGAGCCACATCCCCTTGTGAATGGCTACATTTCATTTGACTGCCTCGTGACATGCCTGGCTTGAGTAAACCTACCAGGGACTTACGTCCCCACCAGTATAACTCTCCTGGTTATGTGTGATGTAAGAGCCTTAATAAAGTGCAGTTTGTGAAATGTAATTATTGTTTTAATTTATAATTCCAATTGCATTGCCTAATTGTGAATTGAACACAAATAGCATATAGCATTGACAAAAACAAAATCGGATATCAGAGTACAATGTCATGTTTATTGCAATAAATTCAAAGATATTCAAGATATTGAAACCATATACGTACAATATGTGGGATAGTGTCTCTAAAACGTCCATGGTTTATTTAAGATTTTTTCAACGAATATTTTTTCTTCTAAAATTCTTCTTTATTAACATTGATGTTGGCATATTGGGCGATAATACAGGCACTTGCGGTATGTATGTTGGAGACCCCATAAAACGAAAAGTAAAATTGCCACCCTTAATTTTCTGTTTACTTAAACCCCAAAGAAAACATTCATGTAAAAAAATCGCGTTTGGGAAACAAATTTCACAGGATTACATTGTATACCGTACTACTAGATCCGCCCCAGCTGTTTTATCAGAAGCTGTCAAACTATCTATTTACCATTCAAACCGAGAATTATGACCTAATACTTTAAATTAAGTTAAAGGTCCACAGTATTCATGTTAACTATATTAGTTGTCACACACTAATTCGAATACTAGCGCATATATACCGAATCCTCTGCAAAATGCAATTGAACACTTTTTCTGGTATCTCTTCTTTGTTCAATATATTATGAAGTCAACAAAGGCATAATATGCTTCTCGTTCCAGAGTGCGGCGTCACACGAAATCACAGCTCGTTTGACCTTATAAACAATCCTTACAAAACATGTACTTCTCCTGGCGAACACGCCGACAGCAGGACACATAAGCAACAGAATCAAGCCATATCTGCACAGTCAAAGCAAACAACAACAGTGCTAAAAAAACACTCAGGTTTCAGTCATTAACTTCACGGTTAACATAAAACTGTCAGGTATCGTTTGTTCGATTAAAAGGCTGATGCACATACGTCTCCAGTGTGTTCACCCGATAAGCGACAATGCAGCACGCAGGTGTGGAACCCAGTGCTAATACGTTGCATGAAATGTTCAATGAACTCTGAGAAAATAAGGCACACACAAGTTGGAACGCGTGACACTGGAGGCGACACAACATTAATACATATCAACATATCTACATGAGACAATGTCGTCGCCAGTTTGCAGTTGGATCGCCTCGCGTAAACTACACGTCGCCTGGCAATAGCGTGTTGCTTTAATGAAAGACATGTTCGGTCCTATTTTGAAGTGACGTCACAAGCGATATCAAATAGCCTTGACCTTTCCTAAAGACTTAACAATCGCCTCGTTGCGCCGACGGTATCGCCTCGTACAAACACAGCTTTAATGACTGTAATATCCTGGACTATGTTGCATGATTGAGTAGGCACTCATGTGTGAGTTGGCTAGAGCACTGTACCGATGTAGACAGCCGTTCAAATAAACATTACAGTTAGTTGAAAAGCTAGCCTTATTATACTGAACCCAGAAAGAGAACTTTAGATGGTGGCAGCGGTTCGATGCAAAGAAAGCACGCATGGACCACGTAAGAACATTGAATGTCAAACTAACTTGAAATATGCGATTGTTGTGCCACGAAGGCAGCATAGCGAATTAAGTAAAATGAAGCCGAACTATTTTCACGTACAGCACACTGCAGTAGAGACGTCCATCGCTAGAAAAGCAGGCGTATGATTACATTGAAAGCTACAAAAGTAAAGCGGCACATACAACGAAAAGCGTGACGCGACAAAAGCGAAGAAGTGTGATGATCTACGCTATACGTAATGCTCGTCGACGCACGAGTGTAGCGCGTGCATGACGTACGCCGTGTTGTGATTGCTATAAATAAAGAAATACATCGTATGCAATACACACTGAACTGACTACTGCGAACACGGAATAATGTCTGACCATCCACGAATGGACTGGTCTAACGCAGACCTAGCTGGAACATTCAAACTGTTCAAGCAAAAATGTGAAATATACTTCAATGTAAAAGACACAAAAGTCGACAAAATGGTCAACCATATACTGCTATATGCCGGTGATGAAGGTATAAAAATATACAATTCGTGGAACTTATCAGATAGTGATAGAACAGATCCATCACTGGTGTGGGAAAAATTCCAAGCACACATTGAGCCCAAAGTAAACTTTAGGGTGCAACGTTTTTATCTACAGAAATACAGTCAAGCAGGAGGTGAATCAATCGATGATTACGTCACACGGTGCAAGCTGCAAGCGCAAAAATGCAAATTTAATCAAGCTGAAGCAGAGGAAAGACTCATTGAACAGTTGATCATCGGCACTAACATTGCAGAGCTACAAAAACAGTTATTGGGTCATGACGATAAACTCACGCTAGAAAAAGCACTGGACATAGGACGCACAACAGAAGCGTCAATAAGTCACATGACGCAGCTGCAAAGCGTACAGTCGAATCACACCAACGTGCACTATGTCCGCGCAGCCAATCCCAGTAAAGGCTGTCGATTCTGTGGGAGGGCTCACCTAAAAGAGGACAGATGCCCAGCATACGGTTCCACCTGTAAGAAATGTGGCGGCAGAAATCATTGGCAGGCGGTGTGTAAGAAGTCTGATGGGGGTCAAGGTCTACCTAAAAGGGGGAGAGGACAACATGTCGTCAGAGCGCGATCCAAGACAAGACGCGAATGGCACAGCGACGGGGCATCCGCAGCATACAGGCGGAAGCGAGACGTCCACGCTGTAGGTCTGCAGAGAGGATACGCGGAGCCACAAGACAAATTGGAAGCACAATTTGAACACCTGAGCTTCGCATCACTGACGACAAACGGCACTACAATGGATACACGCGACGAAGTATTCGCCAATCTCGACATCAAACTGCCCAATATACGCAAGGGGCAAACGGCAGACCTGAAGGTCAAAGTGGACACAGGGGCCCAAGGGAACATACTCCCGCTGATGGTATTCAGGAAGATGTTCCCTGACGCGATAACTGGACAACACCCGACACATGGAACGTTGATGCCGCGAGACCACACGATCTTGTCTGCTTATAACGGTACACGAATTCCACAGTATGGAACAATCCAATTGGCATGTCGATATCAGCAGAGCGATTGGGTGGACGCCGAATTCTTTGTGGCAGACACAGAAGGTCCAGCAATCCTAGGACTACCAAACTCTCGCCAACTACGACTCGTGACTCTACACTGCGCCATAGAGAAGAATACGATCAGTCAACAAGCCGATCCGATTGGGTCAACGCAAGTGCTGAAGCAGACGTACCCAGATCGCTTCGACACCTTGGGAAACTTCCCAGGAACATATCACATCGTGACAGACCCAGACGTGCAGCCAGTGATACACGCTCCAAGGAAGTGTCCGATTCAACTGAAGGAGGAGCTCCAGAAAGCGCTAGACAAGATGGTGCAAGATAAAGTCATCAAGCGAGTCACCGAACCAACAGAGTGGGTATCTAGTCTGGCATTCTCGCGCAAGAAGGACGGTTCGTTGAGGATATGCCTGGATCCCAAGGATCTCAACCGAGCCATAAAGAGATGCCACCACAAGACACCGACACTTGAAGAAATCACTCACAAGTTCACAGGCGCGAAGCACTTCTCAAAGCTAGATGCAAAGAACGGCTATTGGTCAGTGAAACTGGACCATGAAAGCAGCCTTCTGACGACCTTTAACAGTCCCTTTGGCAGGTACTGCTTCACGAGAATGCCGTTTGGTCTCGTCATGTCGCAAGACGTGTTCCAGCAGAAGATGGACGCGATCCTCGACAACTGTCCCGGGACGGTCGGCATAGCTGATGACGTCGCCGTATTTGGACGCACAGAGGCGGAGCATGACGCCAACCTACGGAATCTCATGAACGTTGCCCGTGAGTACGGCTTGGTGTTCAACAGCAAGAAGTGTGTGGTGAAGGCATCACAGATCAGCTTCTTTGGTATTTTGTACGACGACAAGGGCGCTCACCCAGACCCGAAGAAGGTGGAGGACATTCAGATGATCCCAGCTCCAACGAACAGAACGGAACTGCAGAAGTTCTTGGGAATCGTCACATACATGGGCCCGTTCGTACCAAACTTGTCGCAGAACACGGCAATGTTGCGCGACCTACTGAAGAAAGACGTCGAATACCAGTGGTCACAGATGCACCAAGAAGTCTTCGATAAGGTCAAGTCCTCGATATGCGCTGAGACGATACTCGCGTATTTTGACTGTGATAAAGACTATACAATACAAGTTGATGCGTCAGGAAGAGGATTGGGAGCTGTCCTGTTACAGGAAGGAAGACCAATCGCATACGCTTCCAAGAGCCTGACAGACACCGAAAAGCGGTACGCCAACATAGAACGAGAACTACTCGCTGTTGTGTTTGGCGCCGAACGTTTCAGAACATACGTGTATGGCAAACACTTCGTAGTTGAGAGCGACCACAAGCCTTTGGAAATGGTTCAGCTGAAGAACTTGATGGCAGCCCCACCTAGACTGCAAAGGATGCTACTGAGGATTCAGCACTATGACATCACTATCAAGTACAGGCCAGGAAAGGAGTTGCTCCTAGCCGACGGGTTGTCGAGACTGCCAAACCCTCGAAGTAGAGAAGAAATTGACCTCGATGTGATGGTCAGCATGGTGCAGTTCTCGAACAACAAGATACTGGAACTGCGAAGGGAGACGGACACGGACACGATTCTCCGCGACTTACAAGAAGTCATCATCAGAGGTTGGCCAAAGACGCGTGCCGACATCCCGATAATCTTGCGACCATTCTGGTGCTACCGTGATGAGCTCTCGGTAGAGGACGGAGTCATCCTGAAAGGCGAGCGTGTAGTTATACCACAAAGTATGCAGGCGGACGTGATCCAGCGCATACACGCCGGTCATCAAGGCATCGAGAAATGCAAGATGCGGGCGAGAACTAGCGTCTTCTGGAATGGCATCAACAATGACCTTGAGGACGTAGTGAAGAGATGTGCCGTGTGTCAGGAACACCAGCACACCAATCCCAGAGAAACACTGTTGCCGCACGAGTTGCCAACACGATCGTGGCAGATCCTGGGGACAGATCTGTTCCACTACAACAACTCGGAGTATTTAATAGTAGTTGATTATTACTCTAAGTTTCCGTTTGTACGCAAGATGCCGACACCGTGTACCAGTCACGCGGTAGTAGCGGCAACGGCAGACATATTCTCAGAACACGGGGTTCCAGAGAAGGTCGTGAGCGACAACGGACCACACTACGATTGCGTCAACTACAAGAAGTTCGCACAGGAATGGGGATTCGAGCATGTGACAAGTTCTCCTCACTTCCCACAGTCAAATGGATTTGTTGAGCGCACCATACAGACGGTCAAGCGCACTCTTCTGAAGGCGAAGGAGAGCAACATGAATCCATGCAAGGCGATGCTGTGCTTGAGGACGACGCCTCTCGATCATCATCTACCGTCACCCAGCGAACTGTTGTACGCACGGAAGTTGAAAGGCGACCTCCCCATCCAGATTCGCAACCCGTTGACGCGTAGAGACGACATCTACAGGCGACTGCAGGAGCGCCAGGACACGCAGAAGACGTTTAACGACGCGCACGCGCACGACATGTCACAATTGACGGCAGGGCAACATGTGCGCATACAAGACCAAGCGTCTGGCCGGTGGCAGAAAGCCACTGTAACAGCGACCTGCGAAGAGCCGCGGTCGTACCTAGTCGAGGCGCAGAACGGTCGCATCCTGAGGCGCAATCGACGTCAGTTACAAGCGACACCATCGCCAAGAAGGGTACACTTCGCAGACGAAACACTGACAGCGGTAGGCGGCGATGACACACCCCGCGCACATCCCGCAACAACGGGGCAACACGATGAGCACACGAGAAGAGCTGACGACGCGACGCAACTGGCATACCGAACGCGGTCTGGCAGAGCTGTCAAGCAGCCGGACAGGCTTGACCTGTAACTATTTAGAATAGTGTGCCATACTAGAATAGTTGTGCCATACTAGAATAGGTGCGCCATATTAGAATAATACAATACATGCAGAGACAATAAGTTATAGTTTACTGTTCTTGTTCACTATGTTAAAAAGGGGGATGTAATATCCTGGACTATGTTGCATGATTGAGTAGGCACTCATGTGTGAGTTGGCTAGAGCACTGTACCGATGTAGACAGCCGTTCAAATAAACATTACAGTTAGTTGAAAAGCTAGCCTTATTATACTGAACCCAGAAAGAGAACTTTACAATGACTGACTAGTCTGCTTTATTGTTAGATAAAAAACTTGTATAAAACGTATCTAAACGATTTGTAAGTCTCCGCTTCAGCAATTAGTCAACATTTCCAACGTTTCTAAATGCAGTTCATCATACCGTAACTCTGTGATTGTGTGTGATTATGTGAAGGCATGAAAGACGATCTCGTAGCTTCCAGGAGATGCAGTGACATATTAAAACGTCACGACATTTTATTACACTCATTCTGGCCTTGTTTGAGGGCCTCAAATTGCACCCACATTACGTACAACGTTGAAACATTGATCCTTTAAAGGATTAACAATAAAACACATCCTGCTAGTTTGTCACGATGCACTTATTTATGATATATGAAGGGTGTGGCAGGAAGTGGGAGGTGGAATGGCGGAATGGCGGAAGGAGATTAGCCCTCAAACAGGTGGGAGACGGGAGGTTGAGACCCCTGTCACACGCCTCATATAGAAATATATTTTAATTTTAATATAAAGCTGGATTGTTCGAGGCATTTGACTTGACTCAATATATTCAAGGACCACCATAAACAGCATGTCCCTTTCATATCGTTATATGGTACTACACAATATCACATGGTAAAATCAAAACAATCTAATTTATTTGTCCCAATCAAATAAACTATTTTACTTGTTGTTTTTTACGCAACAAACCATTGTAACAAAGAACGTAGTTTTAAATTCTCCGAATTATCATTGTCAATGGTGAACAAACTTAAACATAATAAGGCGTTTCACAACACAATACAGCTTAACATATATACCTTCTATATGGAATATGTACATCACAACGGCAGTGAAATTAACCAAGCTTCTTGACACGTCACAAAACCAGACATACGGTAATACACTGGTTTAAGCAGCAATCTATGTTGCGTGTGTCCTTAGAGTTGTACGACTGGTCAGAATCAAACGTGTTTCTTCCTGATGTGGTCCTGAAGATCACGTTTTGTGACATAAGAGGCGTGACAAAGGTGACACCTATGCTTGTCACCTGTATGTAGTCGCAAGTGCACACTGAGATTGTTCTTGCGGGAGAACGGTCTCCCGCACACGACACACTGGAAGCGAGGCGCTTGTCGTTGTGTGGTGCGACATGGTGACAACCGTGGCATCTCATCACTAGGTGTCAATTGGGCAGTGGGCCCTTCTGAAAGTACACACCGAATGTATGTATACATATGTTCCATCACAGACGCCTGACCATAACACTCAAGTGTATATCCATTTTAAAGTCACAACGCCGCATCTTGTGCACACGCACTGCTACGTGTGTCTGGATGGGTGGGTTTATGCGTGCACGTTTGTGAATGAAGCAATTGCGGGAGAACTGAGCTGGGTCGTAGACAATGCTACGACTGCAGACACTTCAAACTTAAAATTTAACATTATACATTTAGGTGGAAAACGTATTCCATTTAACATATGTATGCTACTAAAACTTAATGCAGCTGCATCCACTGCCTTCAGGTGTGAAGCAAGGGTGAATGTCCTACCTTCATTGCTACGGGCCAATGTGGCACCCTCGAGTTGATCATTAAAAGATGAGGAGAAGTGGGAGAGAAACCTGGCAGCATTCCGGTGCGTCTGTCAATAGAAAGGTATAGTTTAACGGTAGACATTGCTGCTTTCTCGCATCAAACGTTCAATGACGAACATAATCATAGGCTTTGGACTTTACAGAATGCAACAAGAAATCGTATAAATATTTTTTTACTGTTCCTTGAGGTTGCATAATGTCAGGTAATGCTTTATTCGCATTTCACACGCAACAGCAATATGGTGACTTTCTAGGTAGTCTATGCTTTATAGCGTGTTGCTTAGTAAATGTTCCTAGATTATATAGTTACTGTAACTTACTGTAAAATGTTTGTTCCATACACATGTGACTGGCAAACGTGTACTGTAGAGGTATTTTAAGATGTATTGCAAATCCTAGTCGCCATTAAAGCCCGCCGCAAACTGCACCCGACGCAACTCGATTGATCGCGAGTCCTCAACACGTTGGATTGGCAGGATTGATGTTGGCTGGCAGTCGTGAAAAGTAGTGAACAGTCGCGCGGTGTACGGTGCTTCCCGACTACAATGTTCGAATCATAAGGAATAAGCCAATAGGAGAACATGGATTTTAAAGAGTTGACTTCCGGAAAAATTACCGACTCTTGGTACGAAGAGACGGAAGATGTGTTCTTTGAAATAAACGGTTCGATCATTGAAGAAGGCGTTTAGTGAACATGTGCATATAGTGAACAGAACAGAACGATTATTGTAAAAATGTGTTTGCATTAAATTTATCAAATGCTTGTTACTGATTAGATATATCTCGCCTAGTTTGTCCAGGCTGTAATCAACATCGCATTTGGTTTTTAGCTCAATCATCCAGTACATCTTCACAGCTTTATTTAGTATTCAATAGTTACATAATCTATGCATACAATTAGGTAAACAATTGATTGTAATAGCAAGTCATTCACACGGGGAGACAGGTGATTGGAAGTTGGTTTGTTCCTAGGCAATACATTTCATATCACGATTTCTTCTCCGCTTAATATCTTGGTTATCACATATAGACTTAACACATTTTCAATTGCCGCCTACCAACAACACATAGAAGTAATAAACCTGGTGGTAGCAACAGGCGACACCCAGTTGTGGCCATACATAAACAATTCAGCGATATGGCAGACGCATCAGGTAATACATTGATGTATTTTGTTAACTCGTTCTGAACAATTCTGAAATGCTTTTCATTGAAATACCATACCGATATTGAATGTGTGTATGGATATGCTACTTTATCGACATCCAATCATGTTTGATATCTGAAACGTGATGGACAAAGCGTCTGTCGAACAATTATCAACACGTGAACAACATAATCTCTACAATAAATCGTAAACGAATCTAATTTCCGATAAACGCAATATGGAATCTGTATATTACTACTGTTCGTAGAAGGTTTGAAAGAAGTAACTGGGTCATTCCGTGTAAAATCAACCAATTTTCAGGAAATTTCAAAAGTTGATGTCTCAAAATTTGCTTAAATTTTTACCAATGAATAAGTAGCTATACCTGAGTACTTCTGCAAAAAGAACTAAGCTTTAATATTTACACTAATAGGTTATTTCCAATATCCTTGACAATAGATGGTATCAATTTGTTTATTGTACTGTTACACAACAATGAAATACAGATTGCTAAAGTCCTCGGAAAAAAATATTTTCCATTTTCGTACACCCGGTATATCCATTATCCTTTACTCTATCATTCTTGAATTTTGCGTAGATAATCTGTACCAATATGTTAACATATTCAGCAAATTATATATGTAGCTTATAAACGTCTTAAGTTAGAAGCATCTGAAGACAGATACAAATAACGGGTGCGTTATGGGCGCTTACCACCTGTTCACATAATAGGGCGTTACAGACACAATTTGCATAAAAATCGTTAGTTTTTTTGCAAAAATTTTCAGGTATAGCTACTTATTCATTGGTTAAAATAAAAAAAAATTATCAGAAATAAACTTTTTGACCATTGATTGATTTGACACAGAATGACCCAACGTTGTACCTTAACTGTTGCTAGATAGAAGTCGTATAAAAACACCAGGTCAACGAGTTGAACTGTCAAATATCAGGGATATTCCCAGAACATGACAGCAAAGAGCAATGACCTGTTTCTGAAGATATAGATACTTCTTTTACCAGTGTCACAGTCAGGCATGCTTTATGTGAGACCGACAAATATAAACTTCTCAGCAACAACACGTTCCGTCCTGGAGACAGCGACACCTCCCGAGGGGGGGTGTCGCTGGGGGGATATGCAGCGTTAGTTCCAGTCAAACTGGCGTCAGCGGTACAAGTGGCTAGTTCACATAAGACCCTCTCTACAACCCTTCCCAAACATAAAGAAAAGAAGAGTCACCAGCTAACTGTGGCCAAGGTCACCAACTTCAGGGACGGCATACAATCGATCTCAGCATAGACAAGGGTCTTACTGAAACTGTGGTGCTATGTGGCTGTCAGAACATCACTCTCCAAGGTCACCGTGATGGCACACAGAACACGGAGAGAGAAACAGCTTCTAATCGTGACAATTTCGATGTCATCTTTGAATATGGGGTCAAACGGGGAGATACTCTACTAAGAGAACATCTTCCCAGTCCAGCTGGCAACGCAACTTACACCAGTAGCAAATTGTCATATGTTGTTGAGTAGCTACAACGGAGGTCATAATAATCGGCACCTGGTGATACGAATTACATCGCCGACCTTTCTTTTGTTGCCACTAATACAAATATTTCAAGAACTCGCAGAGTGAACATGAAAATAGACATGACAGTACGGTGAATACACAGTGAACGGTGTCTGGACGCCACATATGTCACATAGTTTTCTATTGTACTAATATCGCAAACCTTCTTCTGTATATCTATTCTAAAATATGATGTGACCAAACCAGGAGAGTTTACGTCGTTTCACCGTTACGTTACCAACAACGGTTATTGCTCTACAGCGAGGTAATCCACTTGTGTCTCACGTATTGATTCGTTCTACTTTAGACAAAAGTAATACATTTTCGCGAACACACGTTACATTCCAACTGCTCTGGATTAATAAAACATATTTACAGTCAAACTGTTTAGAACATATATGTTGCATACTACATAACAAAGGGTAGAAGTACAGAACAAATCACTATTTCACTTTAAACTCTAAATGTCTTCATGAAAGTTATGCCAAACTAGGTTCGCACATACATATGACATGTACGTCACACATTTTTCAAATTGTAATCTAAAGTAATGGTCTTCTATCTACATGTCTAGGCAGTACACACTGTGTATTTTTGTTGTACGTTGCCTCTGGAATGATGTGCAACCCACCAGTTTGCACTGAACAAAACACACAGACGGTCATTCATCGGTTACTTGTGTCTTAGCATGACGTGTTTTCTTAGAGACGACTCGTAGACAAGAACGAGTCAACAGTGAGGACACTGGTAACTTGCTGAATCTCCATGCTGCCCCCGATGGTCTATCAAGGACTTCTTACTGGTGAATACCTTTCCACACTGTAGGCATGTAAACACGCTGTCCTTGACTGCACACACCTGCATATGCTGTGACAGTCCACATGTATGGCTAAATGACTTCCCACACGCACATCTATACCACTTTTGGCCAGTACGAAGTGCCACGTGGGAGTCATACTGTGTCTTGTAAATAAACGTCTCTCCACAAAGCTGACACAAATAATTATAGGACCCCTCGTGGCTACGCATGTGTGTCTTCAGACCCGATGAAGTGATATATGTCTTATTACAAAACGCACATTGCAACTGTCGACCCGCGTGAACACCATTCACATGTTCTAGCAAGTGTCTGTTTTGTGAGAACTGCTTTTCACAGTGTGGACACTTGTATTCACCGGAATGTTTCTTCAAGTGAACCCTGAGGTTGTCCTTCCTGGTAAAGCACTTTTTGCACTCAGTACATCTGTAGGGTACAACGTCTGCGCATACTTGCTTGTGGAACTGCATTGTTGGTGATATAGTGACATTTAATGCTACTGCTGTGTCGACACTTGACAAACTGGGTATTGATAATAACTGCCTGTCTGGTGTCAACAGGCATGTTGTATCTTCTGTCAAACAAAAACGTTATACATAGTTAAGGTGTGTACCATCAATGGTTTGTAAGAATAGTTCGTTATTGATAACAAATCTTACAGTGTTTAATTGTTAAGATTTATTATTATGTTAGTGGACTGTGAAACTTAATGTTAATAACTTAATATTTAAATACGTAAACATAAACGATAACAAACTAACAATGGGGTAGAATAAACTAATCCAAATGTGTGATGTATAACACATTTGCCTAACTGATTCTAATTTACTGCATATATGTTCATTTTAATATATTTTCATATATAAAACCAAAACGGTACTGTTAATAACCTCACCTTCGACAGAGCCAGATGATATAGGAATACACAGAGCGTCCGTCGGCACAACATTCGTATTTGTGTTGGTCTGCAAGGGAGAACGAAAATTCAAAATATTTAAGTATTGAAATAGGGACAGGCACTCCGAAGCGGTGAGTTTTCTACGTTAAACGTGTTAGCAATAAAGCTTGGAGCATCTAATTTTCAGTGCTAATTTGTGGATTCATACATCATATCATACTCGTCCGACCTATTTCTGTTTTTTGCTGGAACTATATTATTGTGGGGCGCGGTAGCGGTTAGAACCCGGGTTCGCAGCCTCTTGCTGCCCTTTCGAAGTGTTGGCAATTTCGTTCATCCCACGTTGTCACAGTTCATTCAGAGATGAACAGTCCCAAGGACTTGATACCGTGTAATATAAGAACGTACAGTTATGTACCTTTATCGCACTAGCGTAACCAAGTGATATGGAATATGACGACCATTACATGAATCAATTGCACTGTGACGTCGAACAAAACAAAACATCACAAAACATGTTTGCCAATGGCCTGGCAAGCTACTGACAGCGACGGACATATGTATAGTATTTAAATAAAGACCTGAACCTGAGCCGTGTCAGCGATTACTGTTACACTGACTGTTAACAATTAACAAACACGACAACATCTCGATGGCAGTCCTCATATGATAAGTCCGTGATTATTTCTTAATTCGAAGTAACGTTGGTATGAAAATCTATAATCAAATAAATGAAGTTAGTAACAACAAATTGGAAGCCCGCCAGTATTCAAATGTTTGTGTGACCCACAAACATTTGAATACTGGCGGGCTTCCAATTGAGAGACGCTGCAGAAAGTGGCCAGACGGACCTTGAGAATATAACATATAATAGTGTATTTATTGAAAGACCTTGTGTTTTAACAAAACCATGGTCATACAACATAAACTAAGAAGTTGTGTCACGATATATTCATATGCACGGTGCTTGAAGCATAAATAGTCAAGTGTATGCTGACCAACACACAGAAGCCATCTTACTGAAGAATAAACACAACACCTTGCTGTCAGATATTACTGAACCTGTCCTCAAACAAATTGAGCACTCCCTCATATCATACAGACTCATGTCACTCGTCACCTGCAAGTGCGATTTCAATCGTTACCGTTGCAAATGCAATATTTAGGTCAGCATTAAGCAAATGTGTAATTATCAAGTTTTCTCGTTTCCTGTTTAGGTATGTGAAATGATATCCATATATGATAGCCATAATTGTTTTGACATTGGGCTAAAGTCACACACCTGTTCAGTCGTTATCTTGTGATACTGACGAAGAATATTAAAAACCGTTGTCTACTAGGCACTAAACACAGTAACGACAAAATTAACAGCAAGATCTGTTCAACTTTTTATTTGTATAAAAAGCTTTTAAAATATTAATAAATTTGACAGTGGTCAAATAAAATACGACATCACAAATTAAATTGACACGTTAGATCATTCACCTTCCCATTTAACGCATCTAAATCGGTCAGCTTCCTATGAGTATCTCGCAACGTATATAGTAGTTATCGACAGGCATTCATAAGCCGTGGTATGTTAAATGTATGAGGCTCCGATATTGTCATTGCATTGCCTCTACGAAACACAATTCCTCGTTCCTCGACTAATCTGTTATACACGATATATCACGTATTGCTAAATACACATGCTTAGGTATATGCTGTGATGAGAAATACTTGTGATCAGTTTATGCTGCATGCAGTGATAAAATTATAATAAATGTATGCAACTATAACTGTTGTCGTGATGCATCTTTCGCTGCCGGTATATTAGTAGCGGGTAGTCTGCATTATACGCATGTCTACCAACCTGGCAGACCACACTCGTCGTTGTCGTTTCAACAAACACACACATTATTGCCGATTGACTTAATGCTGACTTGTGGGCAGCGGGGCTGGCGACTACGTGTGCCATTGCGATGTTGCAAGTTCCGGTGAAACTGCTAGATTGTCGTTGTCCTCTGCGATCAGTGGTCATCTGTAAAACGGTAGACAGACGACGCGACAAAGTAAATGGTGGCAACAACTAAAAAAACTATAGTTTATGTGTCTGCATTCGTGTCATCAGATGGCTCTCGTTTTTTGGCACTTTGTTGAATAATTTGGCGTGACTGCTGCAATGTCCTCACAAAGGCCTGATGCTGCTGTTTACGTCGCCGCCGGCACAACACCTGGTAGTAGCGGTTCTTTATCTGGCGGCGTCTTCGTTTGAGGGTTTCTGTAACCGCTGCTGGCAGGTACGCGGCCCACTGCCGCATCTGCATCATTGACGCGCCAACGAGCTGCTCATCCGTGATACTGAAGCCGGACAGCAAGAGACCGAGCGTGTCATCAGCGGGCGGCGCCCTGGCACCTGGCGGGGGGCCAACACACGGTGACATGACCTACACAGAAAGCAAAAACACCGTCCTTGTAACATCTATCATTAGAGCAGCACACCAGCAGCAATGCGTGTTATTGGCACCGTGCTCAAGTATACTACGTCACAGCATCGTCTGACTGACCGGTCGTTTGTTAGCATACTTCGTCAGCACATTGTTTAATCGTTCTACACAAAACTATGTAGGATACCACTAATAAAGTGGGGCGCGATAGCATAGATGTTGGAATGCCGGACTCTCAATCGAGAGAACCCTGTTTCAAATCCTACTGCTGTCGCTTCGAACCTTTGGCAAGTTTGATAACCCCACGTTGCCACAGTTCACTCAGTTGTATAAATGCGTACCTGGCAATATAGACAGTGTTGGATATGTGAACGAATAGTCTTGGCACAGTAATTGCAGTGTGGCTGAATGCTTCCCAGAGAACTTGAAATGGCCTTGGAACGAACAGGTCTGCCAAGGGGTGAAGTGTAAAGCACTTTGCGCAGTCCTAAGGACTGGATACTGCGCTATATAAGAACTTACCTTTACCTTTTTACCTTTATAAACCAACAAATCGTTTACTAATAATATGACAACCATTTCACAAATGAAAGAACCACCAAAAGCACACCTGTGCTGTTTCAACAGATAACTACAACATAAATACCAACAATATATTTAATTTTGCAATGATTCTCTTAGCGTTTTACAGTTTACCGGTGGCAAACCATTTAAAGTTGCACATTATTGACATACCGAGGTTTTAAACGTTGTCAGGATGTTCCTGATTTCCTGAGCTAGCTATCAAGAAATGCCGACCGTTCTCCGAATGTATGAGTGAGTCAACAACAAATTGCAAATATACGAAAGGTTTGGTATCCTTCGTATTCGTATCAAAGTTATTGGAGGTTAAACCACCTATGATTACTTCCATAAACTGTTTCGCCAATTAATCATCCTCACAATGTTACTAATGTATTAAACTTTCCATTTAGAACACATGTCGCTATCTTGTGAACGAAAAATTGGATGAAAGATTGTTTTCGAATTATTATAAATAACCACAGCATCAACTGCATGATTGCGTGTGACAGTGATTGTCCAGTATAAGGAAACATATGTAACACATTTAGCACATGCGTTCGAGATTTAATGGCACACAAGCATGGAGTTCTAATGGCAAACAAGCATGGTATTCTAATGGCACACAAGCACGGAGTTCTAATGGCATACAAGCACGGAGTTATAATGGCACACAAGCACGGAGTTCTAATGGCGCAGAGAGTTCTAATGGCAAACTATTGCAACTGCTCTTGTTGGCAATATACTTGACTATTGCAATTCCCTTTATCATAATATTGCTCTCAAGGACATCTTGAAAGTTCAACGTGTGCAAAATTGTTTGGCAAGGGTAGTTACCCGGTCTCCTCGTTTCTCTCACTCAGTACCACTTCTTAAATTGCATTGGCTCCCTGTCCGATACAGCATTATTTTTTAACATCCATACAATTACCTATCAAGCACGTTTTTCCAAGCAACCTGCATATTTACATTAACTGCTCACTCCTGCAAGACAGCCCATACAGCTTCGATCATCTAATCATAATCTACTTTCTGTTCCCAGTGCTAAGACAAATGTCGAAACAAGAGTTTTTCAGTTGCTGCACTGACTCTGTGTAACTCACTCCCTGTTAGTGTGAAGTCTGTAGGAAATATAACAACATTTCGACGTGAACAAAAAACCCACCTGTTAAAACTTGCCTATCCTCCAGCGAACCAATCCAACTGTTTACAACTGAAACTGCTTATCGTTTATGAACTGCTTAACCCCTCTTGTTTAGGTGTGCTGCTGAGCTTGGGTCTCCCGAGGATTTTAGCGTAATAAAAGTATTTTATGTTATTATATTATTAATGGCACACAAGCACTGAGATCTAATGGCACACGAGCATGGAAATATACTGGCACACAGGAACGGATATATAATGGCACACAAGAACGGTACTGATGGTACATACGAACGGAGATCTAATGGCACACAGGAACGGAGATCTAATGGCACATAGGAACGGATATCTAATGGCACACAGGAACGGAGATCTAATGGCACATAAGCACGGATATCTAATGGCACATAGGAACGGAGATCTAATGGCACATAGCAACGGAGATCTAATGGCACATAACAACGGAGATCTAATGGCACATAACAACGGAGATCTAATGGCACACAGACACGGGGAAACAAACGACTAATACACAAGCGCTGGTTTTCCAGGACAAATACACACACGAACAATTAAACCACAAATAGGAGATACGAACATTGCGTGCGTGCGTGCGTGCGTGCGTGCGTGCGTGCGTGCGTGCGTGCGTGTTGCAGTGTTTTAACAGTGTTTCAAATAACGAAACTGATGTCACACCCAAATTCATTGTTTTTTTGCCCCACTGCAACATATAAGCTTTCAACGTACGCAGATGTTCTGCGTTGCTATGGAATGACAATGTTTGTTGATGTTCGTTTGGCCAGACTAACGTTACACGTCGACTCCGTACGGACATTGCCGAGCGAAATGTTAAATCGTTTGGGGCTTCTTTGTCACTAATATAATGATACACAAACACGCTTTTATTGAAGAATAGCCAATACAATTATTTGTTAATACATTCCAAACTACTAAGCCAACTGTTTGTTATCATATATCACGATTTCTGGAATATTTGCATATGATATTTAAGTAAATATCTGTTTCAACAAGAATCAAATTGCAGATACTAAAAGGAAACATGTTATGCAATTGAGAAAATGGACGTTTTATATATTATATCCATATATGCATTATTTGGCTAACGACTTGAACATTTTCAGTGTGTCCGTGACGTTTTCAGCTTTGTGGACATGTGTAATATTTTTATTTTAATTTCTAAAGATTGCGAACTATTAAAAATCACTGTTCTTTTTGGTATTTCAATAATTGTCAGTGTCCTAATAAATACAAGACTTGGTTTGATTGCTTAGAACCCATCATTCTTTATGTGTGGTTTGCTATAATCTATGCATATGTAAAAGTTGAAAATGCATATATATATATATAATATATATATATATATATATATATATATATATATATATATATATATATATATATATATATATATATATATATATATATATATATATATATACATACACGTTTATATATACGTGTATTTATGCGCTTACTTAATTATAATTATTTTCCGCATGTTTTGTCAGAACTTGTGAGATGCCTCTTTCGCACGTCGAACGTCAACGCCGGTACCGAGACAGGCATGGAAGTAAAAAGGAGGCGAAGGAGCGTCTGGCGAAGAGGGCCACGCGCGAGTATGAGCGCAGCCTCCAGAAAGTGCGGAGTCAGAGGGCCCGCGATAAAAAGAAGCTGAAGAAGGTGAATGTACGGAGACGGAATGATGGCCTGCCTGCATTACCCTCAAGCAGTTGACTGGTCTGGGAGGAGCTCGTGCAGTGGCAGCGCCGACTCCATCTCCACCTTCAGCTCCACCAGTAATTCCAACACAGAGGAGACGGTCCAGAATACTCGACATCTCATCGGACACAGACACCACCGTGGAGGTGGCTGAGGGTGCTAGTCCAGGCTATCTTATAGTGGACATGGCTTTCCATGAGAAGTCCATGAGGAAAAGGAGAAAAACTGCGGCAAGCGAAGCAGGAGCCTGCAGTATCCGGAGCACTGAATGAGTACTCCCCAGCCGTCTTGCAGCACAGCGCAGGAGCCTTGGCCTTCTCCTCAGCACACACCGGTGCCAACTGCGACCGACGTGACACAGGCCTGCAATCTCCCGAGCACTGCGAAGGATCTGCTGCGCTCCGATGGCATCTCACCCAGGAACACCCCCAAGATTTCGGAACCATCTGCGAATGAGCATGGCCACGTTGACCGAGCTCCGAAGCTTAACACTGAAGAGAAAGTCAACTGTGGCAAAGTGTCTGCTGGGCAGCAACACTGTCAGGATCAGCCGCAACGTCAGTCGACTGGGCAAGGAGCTCGGGATATCGAGGGATTTGGGAAAGAGATACCGTCGGAAACGACATCAACTTCGCTGTGCTGACTATCTGTCAAAGGAAGAGCTGGTGCTACGCTTCTTAAAGCGCCCGGACAATGCAGCAGCCTGGGAAGAATAACAGGGTCATCATCGGCAAGGAGAAGTACCAAAAGTACACTCTGCACGATTACCTCCACACACATCCACCGAAAGTTGCTTCTCGAGACCCCGAAAATGAAGTACAGTTTCAGCTTCTTTTCACGTGTCCGCGCCTAGTTCCAATATGTCAAACTCGTCGGGAACAACACCATGAACTCTTGTCTTTGTAAGACACACGAAAACATGCGTTTCACGTTGAAGACTGTGTCTCTGTGCTTCAACACCACCAACGTGGAACAAGCCCGGACAACCTTGGAGGAAAAGCTGACCGTACTAGGAATGGCGCACAGTCCCAGTGCAATGTGGCGAGGTGACCAAGCCCCAAGTGAAGCGGCTCGAGTACTCCGCTGAGAAGGTCGAGTTCATCACAAAGTTCCTCGGGCTCATGACGACGTTCAAAGCTCACGTCCGGCGTGTCATTGCCCAGTACAGAGCTGTTCACACCTTGAAGGACTCTCTTGCCCCCGGAAACGTGACCATTGTGATAGACTTCAGTGTAAACTGGACGTCATGCACCAGGGATGAAATCTAGTCTTCGCGAAGCACCAAATCACCATCCACCCGGCCGTCGTTCACTACCGCAGCAACAACACTCTGCTGCACAAGTCGTACGTACTGGTCACCGACGAATGGCGTAACACTGCTCCGACAGTGCTTCAGTTCCTGAAGGAACTTATCCCCAGGATCCGTGAAGACCTCAGCGAGGAGTTGACGTTTGTACATTACGTGACTGGTTCCCTCAACTCGCAGTACAGAAACATCCACATGTTCTCTGGCACGGTAGCATCCTGGCTTTATTTTGAGGCGGATCAAGGGTCATGCGATGGTGTTGGTGGCGCTTCCAAGAGAATGGCCGAAAACCATGTCCGACGCGGCAACACCATCCTGACCGCCGACGATTACGTCGCCTACGGGAACCCGTCAGGTGACGTACTTCGAAGTTTCACGGGCCAGAATTGACGTCAGCCGGGTGCACCTTGAGGATCTGAGAACGACGACGACGGTGTCCGGTACGATGGAGTACCATGCGACGGTGTGCGTGCGGCCCGGTATTCTTGCGATGAAGAAGACCTCGTGCAACAGCACATGCTGCTTCCGGGAGGGCCACTATGTTTTTGGCTGCCAAGACTGGAAGGAGTATATGTTGTTCGCTCTCTCAGATGCAGTACCAGCAGGAACCAGCACCACGAGAGGACGTAGGAGCCATAGGCGTCAACTCTCAGTTCCAAGTTGGACCTTACTTGGTTGCCGATTTCGATGTTATGTACTTCGTCGATGAGGTGGTTCACCAGGAAGCAGGCGGCGCCGTGTGGGTGAAGAACATACCTACCGTCGGAGGCAAGCTGAACAGGTACAACTGGTCAGCAATTGAGGACGTGGACGACACTCCCGTCGAGGAAATCTTCCTGCCTCGGATTCCTGCTTCGCAAGCAACTGGAGGACGCAACCGCGACCAGTACGTCCTGCAGGAAGGTCTCCGTCAGAATATTGTCACTGCCCAACAACTTTCTCAAGCACTATACTCTGACAGTGGACACTTGATTCAAACGATTTATATTTGGTTTCATTTTACCCCTGAATTATGTTGACCTCCACTAATATTATTTTGTCTCTATTTCTCATGTAATTACGACAGTGGCAGAATAATTCTAAATGTTTATATTTAAATTTATAACATCTGAACATAACACGGAACGTCCGAGACAGAGAAGTATCTGCTAAATGTACACAGGTGTATATTGGATTAATATTGCCTGTTGGCTGTTGTGTGTTTTATTAAAATACAGTTTGTAATCATTTGTGGCGTTGTAATATTAAAAAAAAGATCATAATTCATATTTTGCATGTTTTTACAATATCGAGGTACGTGTCCATATACTAAAATTAAAACATCGATCGAAACCAGTACATTAACCAAAATCTAGTTATTATAACATCCAGTTTAAGATTACATGTTTATATAATGTCACATAAAGGGTTTTAGTGTGATATATAAACCCCAAACAACATTTATGAAATTTAGAAAATAACAAAGAAAAACGTCCGTGGTGAAAAATGTGGTAGTAGAATAAATTCCCCCCCCCCATAAATAATATTTGCTTCAGCAAATATAAAATCGCATATATGAAACGAAAACATGTTTTGGGAAAATGTTGTTCCTTATTTTAGACTGCTAATACTATCTTAGACTGCTGCTATGTGTGTATAATGTTAAATGAAACGTTGCGTGGCGAAATCTACCAAATAAAGTACCATATTTTGACCACATTAAACCGGAAAAAATGTAACAAGGAAAATAGTAGGTATATGTTGAAAGTAAGTGAAGTATGTAATCGTTTGCTGCTTATCAACTCGTACAACCTTGTGTTACTGGTAACATTCTAAGTATTGTTGCTTCTCCTCCGCCCACATTAGTGTGTAATCTGGTTGTATCCACTTGACACAGGCATATATATATATATTTATACCCTGCTGATGCTTAATGTTGATACCTTGCAGATGCGTAATGGCAGAAACCTGAGCTTGTTTGCTACAGGAACACACAAAGAGTAACTGTTGTTAAAGGTCATTTAATAAATGCATCGTGATAATAAAATACATGTATCGATGAGAAAATAGCTGGTACAAATATGTTCATCGAGAAAAATTATCATATATGTGTAAATCGATGAGATATAGCTTAATCATCAATACAAACTAGCTCATCGAGAAAAGCAATTATTAAATGACATGTATATATATATATATATATATATATATATATATATATATATATATATATATATATATATATATATATATATATATATATATATATATATATATATATATATATATATATATATATATATATATATATATATATATATATATATATATATATATATATATATATATATATATATATATATATATATATATATATGAATTGCGATTTTCTTCATCCACAACTATTTTAATCACTTACTAAACGTTTCGACTGCCATCGGCAGCCTTCATCAGGAATTCTGGGATGGCTAGTTCTTCCTCTGCTCGCCAGTTGTCTTGGTAAGCAGGCGAGAGTTCGCGATAGAGAATTTGAAAATTAAAAATGGCGATAGGTAAACAAACTGAAGAGACTAACAACGACAAGAGTGAGCGACGGAAACACATCGATCTGTCCGGCACTCAATTAAAGAAGCGGGTAGTGAATATATCAAAATACAAGCTAACTGACGACCAAACCAGGGTTCTCGGAAAGGACTAAACTTCGCGGTTACACCAGACAAGTTGTCGGTCGAGGAATTCATCATCGCTACGGAACAAGCCGAACACCAAATCAGAGCAACTAAGATCTCGGATGATTGGGATTATAAAAACAGCAAAACTACCCAAGCAGAACATTAACAGGAAAGAGAGACAAGCACTAGCAGAGCGTAAAAAAAGTATAATGATTCTGCCTCCAGACAAGGGAAAAGCAACAGTGGTTATATACACTGACGAGTACGAACAGAAAGTCACCACCATGTTATCTCACTCCCTCTCAGACCTATTGTGGACTATACAGGGTCAAATTGGTACAATGTATCAAGATCATCCGAACACCTACTAGCACCGATTGTGGGTAAGACATCACACCACATAAACAACTCGAAGCACTTAGCCAATGAAATGGCTTCTATCATGATCGAACAACATCCCGATCAACGAGACACTGGATATCATCAAGAAACAACTACCCACAAATCTAAATGTCGATAACATAATGGAGCTGCTGAAGTTCATCGTCACAACTACATATTTTAACTTCAGGGACACCATTTATCAGCAGAAGTTTGGAACAGCAATGGGAAGTCCAGTGTCACATGTAGTTGCAAATCTGTTCATGGAATGGCTGGAAC
Source organism: Lamellibrachia satsuma (assembly GCA_033239005.1). Taxonomy (NCBI): domain Eukaryota; kingdom Metazoa; phylum Annelida; class Polychaeta; order Sabellida; family Siboglinidae; genus Lamellibrachia; species Lamellibrachia satsuma. The sequence goes on from BSQZ01000067.1 coordinate 294,479, forward strand.
AGCAAGTTATTCTCACAGCACCAATAACTTGCAAACCGAAACAATGGAAGAGATATGTGGATGATGTGATGGAAGTAGTGAGGAAGGGATGTGAACAAGAACTGAAATCAACAGCATAGACACCACAGGCAGCATTAAGTTCACATATGAAGAAGAGCTCGATATCTCCCTGCCCTTCCTGGACACACTTATGATACGAAAGGAAGATGAAACAGTGAAACTCCTAGTGTATCGGAAGAAGACGCATTCAGACCAATATCATAACTTCACGTGTTAGTGAAGACAGACTGTATACCAAATCCCTTGTAAGAGCTGTAACCACACATAAATCGGCGAAACAGGGAGAACATTTGGAGCAAGACTAGAAGAACACAAGAAGGAGGTTTAAAACATCACAACCAGACGATTTACCAGGGAACAGAAGAGAGAGTCGACGGCGATAGAGCATAAATCTGCAATAACAGACCACGTAAGTAATCAAAATAGTTGTGGTTGAAGAAAATCATAATTCATGTATGTATGCATATATATATATATATATATATATATATATATATATATATATATATATATGCCTGTGTCAAGTGGATACAACCATACCACACACTGATGTGGGAGGAGGAGAAGCAACACTACTTAGAATGTTACCAGTAACACAAGGTTGTACGAGTTGATAAGCAGTAAACTTAATGTATACTTCACTTACTTTCAACAGACACTACAACAACAATAATGTCGCGGTATTACTGTGGAAACTGCAGCGACATCGTGACAGTGGTACAGTGACAAGGATTCAACAAAATACATGTGGTTTGCACATATGTCGTGTTCTTAATTCCTTTGCTAGTGATTCGTGTCTGATACAACTGTCGACTCACTACAACCAGGTTTGTTTCGCTGTTTACGGGCACATATCTTGACATGGTTGTTACGTGCTGCTCGCCAGTGAAAACATCGACCACACATGTGACACTGGTATCGTGGCTTGTCATGCATGACCGCGTGCTGTCGGAGGTAGCGCGCCTTGGGGAACAGCTTGCCACACACTTTACAAAGGAGACGACCACTTGGTTGGTGGCTGGCCATAGTGTGTGCAATGAGTTCCGCGACTCCTGCACAGGTTGCACTGCACTGGGTACAGCGTAGATTTTCTATGCCCGGCTGGTGCTGCACTTGGTGTCGCAAACATTGACGCCACGACGGGAATGTCTGTGTGCAGATAGCGCACGAGAACAGCTGGCTGCCCGCGGCCACGAGCTGTTCTTGCACAGTGGCGTCCTGAGCAGTGCTCGTCACGCTCGACTGGACTGACGCAGAGTCAAACGACGGGTAGCACTACAAAAGCAAATACAGTGTCGCAGAATACAAAGTCAGCCAGGACGTCTCATTCTTCAATACCTGGGCAAACTAGTAAATGGACTTGATTTGTTTCGTGTGCATATGAAACAAATCATTGTCAGGATGTGAATAGTAACGGTTTAATCAAACATGCTACTGGACAAAATCAAATAGACCATCGTTATTGTGAGACGGCATCTGCTAATACATGTTTTGTTTATCATTGTACAACTAAACTATTGCACAGTAAGTAAGTCTTTGTCTGATTCTCGGACTATCACTCAATACCAACGTAGCCACGAGCATTTAGCCTAACCAGGTGTTTCATGGCCAACAAAACAATGTCGCCCGCATCACCGTGGTCGCCAGTGCTGCAATGGACTGCCTTGTTTGACCGTCCACAATCCAAATTAACCAAGTCTTTCAGCAAACACCTTGACGATTCACTCCATATACACAGTATCCGTTCGTTCACAACCCACTAAGTTATAATGGGGGCACTGAAATATCAATGAAAACCTCTTCGAAGCTGAACATCTATTAATCGTTTAATGCTTCCAATTGGATTATGTGTGTGGAATGTAGGAATGTTGACCAGCATTAAATAACACCACGTTTTTACTGGAATCAGTGTTTTATCCTGTTCTTAATCAGCAGAAAGACTGTTTGTCTAAGGAAAAAATATCAACATTACAACTACAATACTAACCAAACTAGCGGGACTTCTTAACTAGAACAAACAGTTCTTCATACTAATTGACAATGAAATGGCACTGTGTCGATGGAACAAAAATATTTATTGAAAACCAATGTAGTTCCACATATTGACAATGACACTAAATTAAGCTAGCAGACATTTTTCTACCCCATACACGCACGCACGCACGCACGCACGCACGCACGCACGCACGCACGCACGCACGCACACACACACACACACCTTTATCGGTGGTCATTTATCTTGCAACTGCAACATTAAACAATGTATTCTCATTAAGTTGACTGAAACCATCATACAAATAATGATTATACCGAGGAGACCTCAATACAATAATGTAATTAAAAGTACCAAAACCGTGAATAAACCAAGCATAAAGCAGGGACAATGCATAAAATGTGAAAAATATACATACAAAACTCTATCACTGTTATCAATATGATCTTTGAAAAAAACTTGACATAAAGCATGAACCCGGAAACTACATCTTTTGTCTTCTACAAACACAAGCACATTGCGATGTGCGGTTAACTTCCAGCAATACAAAGTAGACATGATGGATTCAAATGTCTACAAGACCAGTACTGTGCATGATGTCCAGTGTCCAATATTGTGAATGTACACTTGTCTAGTATCACATTGCAACATTCGGTTGCGACGGCGGTGTATCACCCATGTGACGTCCAATAGCACGAGTGAGTTTGTGGTACGTGGACCGGGTGTGCAAGGATCCACAGTTACATCGCCTGCAGCGGTGTCGTATTGGCAAGTTTGTGTGGTCGACCAGGTGATGAGCCGCTCACCTGCTACACAGTGTTTTTCATAAAGCCCCGGCATCAGGTGTGGGACCGCGGGAGACGTCGTCGACAGGTACAGCGTCCTTCATAAAGGCCCGGCCTCAGGTCTGGGACCGCGGGAGACGCCGTCGACCGGTATAGCATCCTTCATAAGGACCCGGCGTCAGGTGTGGGACCGTAGGGAGACGTCGTCGACCGGTACGCATCCCCGGCCGCACACATCTTGGCATGCCTATTGCGGCCAGCACGCCAAAAGAAGCGTCGTTCACACGTCGGACACTTATACTGTGGCTGCGAGTGCATCTTCATGTGTTGGGTGAGGTAGCTGGACTTGTCGAACACTTTACCGCATACCTTGCACGGGAAGCAGCACTCGGCGGCGGCGTGCGTACGCGCGTGGGCCACGAGATGTGCAAAGTCTACGAATGTAGCGCTACATTGGACACAGCGCAGACCGATACCGCTGCTCGGCTGGTGCTGCGCCTGGTGCCGCAGACACCGCTGGCGTGACGAAAACGACTTGCCACACAGCGCGCATTGGTGGCCAACGGCACAGGCAGCGGGGTCGTTGGGCCCACCGTATGCTTGGTCAAATGAGGGGAGAGCGCCTAGCTTGGTGTGGGCGACATTGCGTCCTGTCCAAGACTTGTCTTTTATGTAGTTCTACAAACAAAGATTATATCAGATCAACTCTGCCTTGAAGGAACCCACATTCTGGATGCATAAATAGGTGCTGGTCTCGTAGTAATAGTCGGTACAACAACGCAACGACTTTCAAATCCAACTATGAACGAAATATGGTCGAATTTCTTGTTTAAACCTAAAACAATTTAATTTTAAAAGGTACTAGAGGAAAAACCCACTACGAGTGTGTATGTGTATTGCCTCCGAACGAATCACTTCCTTAGCTCCATTTGAAACTTTACAACACAACCGATGACATGAATAGCATGGGTATTGCAGTGTTTCTACCACAAATTTAACTGACAATTGCATTGTCTCTTGTGACTTGATCAACACAAACGTTTAAAACTGCTTCCTCAACTGATTTAGCCTATTGCAAATCCGGTTCATTGGTGTCCAAATATGTAGTATGTGAATAGTTTATGTAACATCCGCAGACCATTTAATAAAAAATTCCTATTTTTGTTCAAATCATCGAAAGAATTGAGTTTAGTCGTTAGATCTGGTAAAGATCAAAATAGTGGATATCCAAGATGGTAAACACTGTGTGGGTCAATGCTGATCATGGGCGCGACCTCCATCCTCTCGCCGATCACATGACAAAGTTATAAAATTTCATCCCAACCAAGGATGAAAATCGTGATTGTTCAGCATTTCGATTTTCACTTCAGTTAATGCTTGAATTTAAGTTTTTTGTCTGATGATTTCACAAAAACTACATATAAAAGTTGCACAAACGAGCTAGCATGTTGCAGTGGATACTAGGTAGGTTTGGTTTTTCGCAAAATTAATTTGAAATGAGACTAGCAAAATACTTGAACTGATTAAACACCTTTAAACTCACATGTTAGCACTGTTATTGGACGACGACGATGAAACTTGTCAACGTCTTGAGTTGAATTTCTTCCCGTTAATACTGATTATATATGCGATTTTTGATACGTATATTTATATTAAACAATCTTCCAGTCTTGCCTACGAGAACTGGTTGAAATCAGGGTTATATCTTTGGATTATGCATGGGGGAATGCGAATAAGATCACGCGTATAACGTTCAAATGCGCATAACAGTGAAACAATGTAACGAAAACTAAAACAATTTGCATGACGCGATGAACATTTATTCATGCTCATTTAGAATTGGTTTTACCGAAGAAGGCTAATAATTATAACAGTCATTGACTGATTAGTCAACTTCTTTAAATGCGCGTTCTGAGACTGTCAGCTGTCACATTTTATCCGGTCCGCAAAGCATGGCACAAAGTGTCGTATTGCTATAAACAGTAGATGTTCGTGAGAATTGCTAAACTTGCTGTCCATGTGTATGATTTGGAAACACGAAGAAAAAATTAATTAAAATTTTAAATTAAAATAAACTTGTCCCGCATGATCGCTTGTCTAAGCCTCAAATCAAAACATAAATTGCCAATATGGAATGATAGGGAACTTAAGTGATCAAGATGAACAATTATTGCTTACGAAAACTTTATTTTATTATTATTACATATGCGGTAATACAAGTACAAGTACTTGGTCCATTGTGCCCTGCGCGCTCTTATCTTACATATAGACCAGCGTCATAAACTTGACAACATTTTGCAAGAGCAGCTTGGATTTCCCTGCTTATGCCAATTGTTTAGTTTACAAACAAGCAACGAGTTCACCTAGTCTGATTCAGTTTCCACAAAAGCATCATAGCGTGAACAACTAACTTCACGTGTAGAAAATTACTGCAAACTTGTCCAAAAACCTAATATATTTCTCGTAATCCCAAAATCGCCAGCACGCTATTAAATTTTCTGGTGTGCGGGATGTCTGCGTTGCCACACAGTGTAATGGTACTTTGGTGGCGCTAACTGGTGTGTAACATATCAAACATACAGGTTGAGCGCGCTCTTAGAGGTAGCGCGCTCTAACCCGCACTTACCCTACATACCAATCACAGCTGGGAAAGAGGGTGATCACATCTTCCCATTTCAAAATGTTTCCATTCAGCATCACCACACACGGTAGAAAATGTATTAAATCATATTCAGAACCACACTGCCTAGTGTTCAATAACAAATAATATCAACCAACATATATCATAGAACAGAGATTACAGAATTCAGAACATATCCGTTGAAGAAATAAATCCAACCAATAATGCGGGGGCTTCTTCAACACGATTAAAAAAATGGTTTTATTTAATGTTTGCCCTAAACGACATTGTGTTAGCAATCAGAAGCCATTCTACGTCCTAACCCAGTTAAAGCGTCAGCAACCCTTGCATTCAATGTGTCATGTCAACACATGTTAGATCAACATCCCGTTCGTTCAATGTGCCATGTCAACACATGTGAGATCAACATCCCGTTCGTTCAATATGCCATGTCAACACATGTTAGATCAACATCCCGTTCGTTCAATGTGTCATGTCAACACATGTGAGATCAACATCCCGTTCGTTCAATATGCCATGTCAACACATGTGAGATCAACATCCCGTTCGTTCAATGTGCCATGTATACACATGTGAGATCAACATCCCGTTCGTTCAATATGCCATGTCAACACATGTGAGATCAACATCCCGTTCGTTCAATGTGTCATGTATACACATGTGAGATCAACATCCCGTTCGTTCAATGCGCCATGTCAACACATGTGAGATCAACATCCCGTTCGTTCAATGTGCCATGTCAACACACGTGAGATCAACATCCCGTTCGTTCAATGCGCCATGTCAACACATGTGAGATCAACATCCCGTTCGTTCAATGTGCCATGTCAACACACGTGAGATCAACATCCCGTTCGTTCAATGCACCATGTCAACACATGTGAGATCAACATCCCGTTCGTTCAATGTGCCATGTATACACATGTGAGATCAACATCCCGTTCGTTCAATGCACCATGTCAACACATGTGAGATCAACATCCCGTTCGTTCAATGTGCCATGTCAACACATGTGAGATCAACATCCCGTTCGTTCAATGCACCATGTCAACACATGTGAGATCAACATCCCGTTCGTTCAATGTGCCATGTATACACATGTGAGATCAACATCCCGTTCGTTCAATGCACCATGTCAACACATGTGAGATCAACATCCCGTTCGTTCAATGTGCTATGTCAACACATGTCAGATCAACATTATATCAACATGCCACGTTAGCACATGTCAGGACGGCACTTTATGTCCAAATTGCCATACGACGTTAGCGATGGCACACACATCCAAACATCAAAAAAGGATTATGCACAGTTTTAACGAACCAGTTATTCCACCGTTGTTCCATAGCTGTTTATGAATTAATGCTAAATTTAACTGTTTCAATGTGTTAAATTTAAAAATAATAACTATTAAAAAAAACTATATTAAAACACACTACAGTGTATTAAAATGATTTTTTTTATTACCCTAAAACAAGTTTTTCAACAATCATGACCATTTTGCAAAATACCAGTGTTTTCAGTGGAAATGCGTAGAACATAAACATTCAATAGCGACATGCCTACGTTCTAAAGCATCATTTTTATTAGTACACACGTGCTAGAAGGGACAGTGTGTTTTGAACAATATTCAGAAAATTAAAATTGTAGCATAATCGGGTCAGTTCAGCGGAGATTGTTGTTCTTAGCTGCATCGTAGCACTCTGATTGTATCATGCCAGTGTCATGCCAGTGCTGAGGACATTTCTATTCTTTGTAGTATTGCAGAGTTGACATTGCTATTCTTTGTAGCATTGTAACGTTGACACTGAAATGATTGCCAGTACACTGGAGCTGGGTTATATCTTTGGCAAGCACGCATACACACTAACACCGTCATGTTGGTTTACCGACGAATCACCGACTCCCTTTATTGTAATTACGCTACAACAAACTAGTTCCTAAGGATATCATAACATCTCCCCTTGCAAAGAAAAAAAACATGAGGAGTGTGTATTAACAAAAGTAAGCATGTTGTTGAAATGTTGCCATGCTTAAATTATTAATAAAGAATTAAATGTCTGATTACGCATCAAACGTCTCTTGTCTACTGATACATATGTTAGCTACAAACCTAGCTAAGTAAGAGTTAGTCACCACAGTAGCTGGAGGGTTTCCGAACTTCCTTGCCAGATCTTGTCATCATAGTGTGCGACTTTCTAGGTGACACATGCACAGTCTTGTTCATGAGTCGTGGTTGTTTCATTCATAGGTGATATTGTAGAGTTATCACACTCCTGTTTACTGTTGCCGTCTTCGTGGAACCTCACATGTCTACTGAATGGTTCTGGTTCTATCAGTATGCTATTGGCTGGAGTGGCATGAAGAAGTTCTCTCATGTATGACCTGGTTCTGCGCAGTCTAGTTCCATTTGGAGTTTGCACGATGTGTGAACGTGGCTCTGCGCAAGTGGCTACATCTTCTCCCGGACACCACGTCTGTGTATCCTTATTGAGGATTCTCAATCGGTGACCCTCATGTGTCCCAAAGCATTTCATCTCGCCTCCGTCATAGGCTTTCAGCTTTGTGTTTGGCCGGTTCTGCTTTGGATTGCCACTGATGTCCATATATATCTCTTGCTATTCGTATTGGTGTGGTGTTGCCCGAAGCGCCTGTGTCCACTTTTAAGTTTCGGCTCATGGATGTCAGAACATACAATATTAAGGTTCGTGTATGCTTCTTCTCGCATAGTGTCCACATTCTTTGTCGACAACATGATTTCGTTAACTGACTTGGTGTATGTTTCTCCACCTGTTTCATAATCATCGCCTTCGTTTTCAGTGTGATAACCTGACATTTCATGGACAGGTATTGATGTCTATCTATCCTATGTCTGCTTTGACTTCTTGACATTCCCGCTCTCTTCTGACGTCTGTCTTTCTGTTGTCTTTCATCTACTTTCTTTTTTCTACTGCACTTGGCCCAGTGTCCAATGTTGCCGCAATATTTACATTTGTCCTTGTAAGCTGGGCACTGTCTCGGTGGAAGTGAAAGTGCACAGTTCGGGCATCGATATCTATCTTTCACTGTAGGTGTGTTTCCCAAGCTCTGCAGCGTTTGTTTTTGTGCAGCTATAGCCTCATATTTTCAAGCTTGTTTGAGAACTTCATCAATCGTGTACCCTTTGTCTTGGTCTAGCAGATGTTTTTGTAGAGCTTCACTTGTTGTGCTAGCAATTATCAGCTCAATAATTCTGTCACCTAGCTCTCCCTTGCCGAAATCGCATAAGCTGCCCTTGTGGGGCGCTCTGTTAACAAAATTGTCTGTTTCTCATTTTCGCGCTGTTTATATCTCATAAGCTCCAACGGATGCATTCAGAAGTTTAGACCAAGTTGGTCTTCAGATAATTTGTACAACTTTGCTGGATCTTTCTTTCCTTCCTCGTCAATAGTTGATGTGTTGATCCGTTTTAACCCATCATTTCCAATGGCGATTTAAATTTTAACGGCTCGTTTTCTTGGATCCATGACACCCTCATCGTCACAAATAAGGTTCACGCGCTGTTTAAACAGCTGAAATATTTCCGCAAAATGTTGGGCAGACCAGTCCATAGTGGGGTAATTAGACAAAGCATTAGTTACAGCTCACTACCGTAGTTGCCGGTCTCGTAAATGACGTAGTGAGAACATTAGTCGTAAATTGCGATGCGTAAATATTGGCATTACTGTCCACTGAACTACTACATGGTCCCTTTTCACGAAAGTTTTAGACCTCTTCACTTGCACTGTATTACTGCGCACTGTTTTTTTTATTTCAGCGTATGACAAACACACACACACGCACACACACACGCCGTACACACACGCACACCGTACACACACGCACACCGTACACACGCACGCACCCACCCACCCACCCACCCACCCACCCACCCACCCACCCACCCACCCACCCACCCACACACCACACACACACACACACACACACACACACACACACACACACACACACACACACACACACACACACACACACACACACACACCCACCCACCCACCCCCACCCACACCACCCCCCCCCCCCCACCCACCCCCCCCACACACACACACCACACACACACACACACACACACACACACACACACACACACACACACACACACACACACACACACACACACACACACACACACACACACACACACACACACACACACACACACACACACACACACACACACACACACACACACACACACACACACACACACACACACACACACACACACACACACACACACACACACACACACACACACACACACACACACACACACACACACACACACACACACACACACACACACACACACACACACACACACACACACACACACACACACACACACACACACACACACACACACACACACACACACACACACACACACACACACACACACACACACACACACACACACACACACACACACACACACACACACACACACACACACACACACACACACACACACACACACACACACACACACACACACACACACACACACACACACACACACACACACACACACACACACACACACACACACACACACACACACACACACACACACACACACACACACACACACACACACACACACACACACACACACACACACACACACACACACACACACACACACACACACACACACACACACACACACACACACACACACACACACACACACACACACACACACACACACACACACACACACACACACACACACACACACACACACACACACACACACACACACACACACACACACACACACACACACACACACACACACACACACACACACACACACACACACACACACACACACACACACACACACACACACACACACACACACACACACACACACACACACACACACACACACACACACACACACACACACACACACACACACACACACACACACACACACACACACACACACACACACACACACACACACACACACACACACACACACACACACACACACACACACACACACACACACACACACACACACACACACACACACACACACACACACACACACACACACACACACACACACACACACACACACACACACACACACACACACACACACACACACACACACACACACACACACACACACACACACACACACACACACACACACACACACACACACACACACACACACACACACACACACACACACACACACACACACACACACACACACACACACACGGATAAGTTCCTTAACCCGTTAATTTACCAACTGCTGGGTTTGTCACAGCTGCCATCATAAAACAATTGCTCGTACACTGGAACTAGATTATATCTTTGGCAAGCACGCATACACACTAACACTGTCGTGTTGATTTACGGATGAATCACCGACTTCCTTTATTGTAATTACGCTACAACAAACTAGTTCCTAAGGATATCATAACAGACGTTGCTATTCTTTGTAGCATTGTATTATTTATCAGTGTCGTGCCACTGCTTTGTGTAAGTTATTGCTGTTTCTTGTCGTACCGTAACAACAACAATGGGTCACTGCAATGTGTACACTACTGCCCCTTGCTGCGGTCAAGCGTACACACGTTTGCGAAGTCTCTACTTTGCCGTTTCGTGAGTCTCAGAGCTAAACAGAAGCCAGACAGAACACCCCTAGCAATAACTATTTATCCATTGAAAAGCTGAACAACAGTTGTTGGTGTAATCTTACTGCTTCATGGTTCCATGTAGTTTTTGCTGCGAGAGCTGTCAATGCAATATGTTCACCGGTTGACTCTTGCACTTCCTGCGATGTCGCACCATGGCGCTGGCCCAGCGCGACCGCTGCCCACACTTCTCACACACGAAACGCTCCTCGCCGTGTTTCTCCATGTGCTGTCGTAGGTACCGCAGTTCGGGAAAACTCTTGCTACACACCGTGCACGTGTAACAGCCGCTCTGAGGCGGCATCGCGCCACCGTGTACCCCTTCGACATGTCTACGTAGCAGAGCGATGCTAGCAAACGTCATCCTACAATGGTGGCAGTCCCGCGAACTGCGCCTCCGCCGATGCCCGGCCAGGTCAGCCGGCGCGGTGAAGGTTGGACCAAACACCGGGTATCGATAGCGAGTCTCGCTCCCTCCCTCGCAACCTGGCTTTCCCAGGTTCGTAGTTTGATGTACAGACGCAAACGGCTGAACAGTTTCTCTCTACAACAGCAAACGGAAACGTCGCCATTTGCATACGTTGCACAAGCTGCACTAAGCGACATCACTTAGGTTGGTTTTGCGGATCGGTAGACCTACTTCCCAAAACAATGTCAACGATAAAATGACGGTAAATATGTCGACAATATATAGGCTAAACGACGATAATGAAATCATGTGCGTGATTCAAACAACTGCACATACTAGTAATAACATACTGCATAAAACATAACATCGGTTTAATATGTACTATTAAGCAACATATGCGAAGAGGTTGCCTTCCGTGGCCATCACCGACTATAATATTTATAGTTTTACTGGAATCCAAATACAGGTAAATTTATTTGGCCAGATATTAAATTGTGGTTTCAAATATAATATTAAATTTGTGGCCTTTGTTTTGGAATCTACGAATATAGAATGTTTTCTTACTAAGACAAACGGTTGCCACTGCTATTGAATTATTAGTTCATCCAATGTAGGCTTATCTACCTTATACAGGAGCAAAACGTATTGGAATCCTGCCAGATAAAATCCACGTGCTTATATAACTGAGAGATATGTAATTAAAAAGGGCAAAAAAATTATTTGTCATAACTGGAGTGGCTCCTATGATAGCCACACTGATCCCTATTTTTTAACATTAAAAGTGTTTTGTTTTAATTAATTATGGTTTCTATACTGGTTTCAAAAAAAGATGTATGCACACTTGTATTATTATACATGTGTATATATTTTATTTGTGTAAATGCATATCTCTATTGTTTCATTATTTGTTATTTTTTGGGGTAAAAAATAAACTTCTTGTTCTTGTTCTTCCTTTACTTCCAAAACTCAAACGAAACGAAGGACATTTACCAAGTTAAAATAAAATTTGACCGCATGTGTTCACTTTATTTTAACATAATGTTGTGGAATCAAATTTATTTATATTGCACTAGTTAATGACTAATTGGAGTGTATGTTTTACATAAATAAATGAACAGGGTACAGAGAATGATCGTGTCATCACTAAGGTATGTCATGTCATGTAAGTAATAAGCAAACCTCTCTCGCCAGGGTTCGGTTGTCCGACAGTGCTTGACGGAGTGGCAACATCAGATCACAAGATGGTGTTACTGGTCCCAGTGTGTATCCCTAACATTTGCCACGGGCATGGTCCAGAGCATCGTTACACAGTGGAAAATGACATATCGAAAATGACATATCGCTGACTCCAATTCTGGAAAAGGTGTTTGAGTCACTTGTGCTGAAGTGGGTCGATATTTGTGTTAAACCCTAGATTGATGATAGGCAGTTCGGATGTATGGCATGGACTTGTGCTACTGATGTTCTGGTTGAACTGCTCCACAGATGGCATGAAGCCACTGATTTAACAAGATTGCCATCCAAAACAAAGGTCCAGATGGCAAGTGGACAAGGAAGCCATCAGCTTATCGAGATTCCAGCATTAAAAAAATATGTGTAATCCGCCCTCCTGAAATATGTGGCAACCTTGTTTTTAAACATATTCACGCTGCTAGCAGTTACACAATCTGTAGATAAATTATTCCATTAATTGATTGTCCTTTGTGAGAATGAGTACTTCCCGATATCCAATCTACATAGATCCTTTACTAATGTTACCTCATGTCCTCTAGTTCTATTATCTTTCTTGAGTGAGAACATATTTCTTTCAATATTTTCATAACCCTAGCAATATCTTTAAAAAACTTCAATTTGATCTCCTCTTAACCGCCTTGTCTCTAGGGTTGTTAAATCACATTCTTTCAGTCGTTCTTCATAATTAAGGTCTCTCAGTTCTGGAATCATTTTAGTTGCTCTCCTCTGTATTCTTCAAGCGTATCTATATCCTCCTTACGATATGGTCTCCAAGCTTGTACACAGTACTCTAAATGATGCCTAACTATTGCTTTATGCAGATGTATAATTAGCTTTTTCTCCTTGTACGCTATATTTTTCCTAATCAACCCAAGAATTTTATTACCATTTGAAGTTGAAATACCACACTGCTCTGAAACTTTCATATCAGCATGTCCTCTGAGTAGGCATTTACATTTCCCAAAATTTAACAAGGTCTACCATTTCTCAGACCATTTCACTAATCTGTCTAGATCGTTTTGCAAATTGTTTTTATCACCATTATTGTTAATCCTTCTAAACACTTTTGTGTCATCCGCAAATTTCAGTACGTTGCTTGTTATATTATCGTTGAAGTCATTGATATATATTAAGAATAATAAAGGTCCTAATACTGATCCTTGTGTTACCCTACTCAAAACGGACTTCCAGTTTGAAACCTCCCCATTTACAACAACATGCTCTCTTCAGTCAGTCAGCCATTGTTCTATCCAGTCGATTATGCCGTCCCCGGTGGGCTTTTAATGTAAGTATTAATCTTTGATGTGGCACTTTGTCAAACGCTTTCTGAATATCTAAGTATATAATATCTACTGGTGATCCCTCGTATAGCCACTTGGTGATTTCTTCCAAAAACATAACCTATTTGTTAGCATGATCTCGCTTTTAGAAATCCATGTTGAGATGGATTTAATAATTTATGCCTAACAAGGAAGTCCACCATATGATCTTTGATTAACCTTTCTAATAATTTACAAATCACTGATGTTAAACTCACTGGTCTGTAATTCTCTGACTTATTTCTCGAACCCTTTTTAAATACTGGTATGATGTTTGCTTCTTTCCATTCAACAGGAACCACCCTCTCTTTTAATGACAAGTTGAACACTCTTGCAAGTAGTATACTAATTTGTTCTCATCATCATCATCATCATCATCCCGTAATCCGTAGTGTCGTTGGGGCACCACCGATGACCTTGAAACCAGCTGTCTCCACTTCTTCCTGTCGTCTGCTGCCCTTTGTGTCTCTGAGAAGTCCAGGCCTGTCCACTCTTTAATGTTGTCCTCTCACCTCTTCCTCTGTCTTCCTCGTCTTCTTGCTCCCCTAACGGTGCCTTGCAGGATGGTCTTTGTCATGCCGGATGTTCGTGAGACATGCCCATACCATTTCGGCTTCCATCTCTTTACCGTCGTTAGGAGGTCTTCATAGGGCCCGATGGCTTGTTTGATTCTGTTGTGGACCTCTCTGTTGGTTACATGATCCTTGTATGAGATGCAAAGGATCTATCGATAACACCTCATTTCCATGGCTTGTACTTTTCTTTGTAGTTTTGGAGGAATTCCATCCACTCCGTGTGATTTATTGTCCTTTATTGCCTTTATTTTCTTAGCTACCATTTCTGGAGTAACAATTAATTGCCCTAAATAGTCCGATTTAGCCTCCTGAAATTTAGCATCTGGAAGTGGTAATGAACTAATATCCTCTCTAGTAAACACTGAACTGAAGTATCCATTTAGGTCTTCCGCCATTAAAAAACCTTGTGATATTATATTTCCAGCACTGTCTTCTAGTGGTCCAACCTTGTCTCGTATGTTTTGTCTACTCCTGATATATGCATAAAAGCTCTTGCTGTAATTTTTTTATGTTAGATGCTAATTTTTGCTCATAGCTCATAATATATAACGGGCAATTTTATGAGAGTGTTATTTCTGGACTACAGGAAAGCATTTGATCTAATTAATCATGATATATTAATCCAAGCCCGTAGCTAGGCTTGGGCATGGGCGACGTTGTGTCCCCCCCGTGTGACGTGATTACTATTATGAATAGCTATGCGCCGTAACGTTACAACGGGTTTGCGATGCACCGATTGCAGCTGTATGTGTTTTTGTTGTTTAACTGAATAAAGCACTTCCGGTATTTACCACGCGATTGAGTGGTTCAGTTGTTACAAATCCCTATACAAACATGACAATACTGGCGACGAGGTTAGTCTGAGCACGAACAAAACATGGCTTCACGAACCCTGCGTTATGGGGAATACAAAGAAGAGAGGGAATTATTCGAAAACTATCTTGAACGTTTCGAATTTTTTGTAACAACGAATGCTGTGCCCGAGGACACAAAAAAGTGTTTGCTGCTTAGCAGCGTTGGTCCGCAAGCTTTCACAAAAATAAAAAGCCAACTTAAACCGGAAAGTCTGGGAGACAAAAGTTATGAGGAAGTAGTGGCTGCGGCCCACGAAGTATACAAACAGCAACTAACAGTTATCGGTCGAAGGAATCAATTCATGAACAGAAACAGAAAGCCGACAGAATCGGTCCCACAATATGCCTTGGCGTTGCGGGAGCTATGTGGTGATTGCGAATATCAGGCAGCAGTGCAAACAGAGATACTGCGGGATGTGTTTGTGAAAGGACTAAACCTACCTTCTGTCCAGGCAAAACTAATGCTGAAAGACAATACACTAACTTTTGAGAATGCATACAAAGAGGCAGTGGCTGAAGAACTTGCCGCCAAATGCTCAGTCGAATTCAATGCCTCATCAGCAGGAGGAAACGGGTCTACCCATGCTACTGCCAGTGCTAATCAGGTTGAAAGTGTCAACCGGGTGCAGAACTTTAGTAAGAGAAAAGTTTACAGCAAAGGTGCAGTTGCCAGTCAAGGTGGTAATGCTTTTAACAGCAAGAAGTCATGCTACCGATGTGGTGGCAATCATGATCAGAAATGCAAATACATAAATGAACAGTGTCACTGGTGTAAAACAATAGGCCACATTGTTCGAATGTGCAGAGCAAAGCAGCGTAGTCAAGGTAAAAATAACGTGGCCCATGTGACTGATGGCGACGAGCCAACAGAAGACCACACATTGGGGTTGTTTGGTGTTTATTCAGCCGATGCTGATATGAATGGTGTATCTGGGTGCAAAGCCATCAAGGTGAATGTAACCTTGGGCAACGAAATAGTCCCTATGCAATTGGACATTGGGGCTGCAGTCTCCATTATCTCAGAAAGCACCTACAGTAGGGTCCTGCAAAAATACCCTCTACAAACTTCAAGTATCACCCTCAAGTCATATACAGGTGATCTGATTCCAATTGCTGGGAAGGCTGACATTCCAGTAACATATAGAGAGCAACAGTTCACACTGCCAGTTGTGGTTGCATGCGGTGAACGAGCAGCACTGCTCGGGAGAGATTGGATGCAACAGATCAAGCTGAACTGGAAGAGTATCTTCAGTGTGATGTCCGGAGCCACGTCTGACATGCACCAACTGATGGGCAAGTATGCACACCTGTTCAGAAATGATGGCTCAACCATTCATGGGCAAACAGCAACTCTGAAGCTTAAACCAGAGCAGAATCCAGTCTACCAAAAGGCGCGTCCTGTTCCTTATGCTCTTAGGGAACTAGTGGAGAATGAGATCGACAGACTTGAATCAGCTGGTGTGCTGTACAGGGTCGATAACAGTGAATGGGCGAGCCCGACGGTGAATGTGCCTAAGATGAAAAACGGCAAGATGTCAGTACGCGTATGTGGGGATTCTCGAGCTCGTGAATGTCACCATTGAAGATGACAAGTATCCCCTACCCACAGCTCAGGATTAGTTTGCCAACCTGGCACACAAAGGGAAGAAACCGACGGTGTTCTCAATCCTGGACCTGAGTGGTGCATTCAACCAACTCGGGGTTGATGAGAAATCGTCACCATTGCTCACCCTTAACACTCACAAGGGACTGTACAGGACACGGCGTTTAGCTTACGTTGTTAAAACTGCGCCGTCCGTGTTCCAAGCGAAAATAGACAAAATTCTAGCAGGAATAGAAAATGTTATGTGTTTCGTCGACGACATTCTGGTGACGGGAAACACTGAACAGGAGCATCTGAAGACACTGGAACAAGTGTTGCAAATGTTGGATCAGTACAACGTGAGGTTGAACAAGGCGAAATGCCAGTTTATGAAGTCCCAAGTGCAATACCTGGGACACACAGTCAATGCAAATGGGATCCAACCTATCCAGGATAAAGTGGAGGCCATCCGGAAGGCACCGCCTCCAACCAACATACCGGAACTACAAAGCTTCCTGGGTGTCGTGCAATACTATGCGAAGTTTGTACCAAACTTGTCCACCGTCTTGCATCCTCTGTACGAACGCCTGAAGACTGGCGTCGAATGGTCGTGGGACAGTTCATGCGATGAAGCATTCAACCAATGCAAACGTTTGTTGTCTAGTGAGACAGTACTTACTCACTACGATGGAAGTAAGCCACTCATTCTTGCCACGGATGCAAGCTCGTATGGAGTCGGAGCTGTGATCAGCCATCAAATGTCAGATGGGGTGGAAAAACCCATCGCATTTGCATCAAGAACATTGAGTGCCGCAGAGCGTAACTACTCTCAAATCGAACGCGGGGCACTAGGAATCATCTTCGGTGTGAAGAAATTCCATCAGTACCTCACGGGGCGATCATTCACCATGAGGACAGATCATCGTCCATTGACGAAGATATTTGGACCAAAGACTGGCATACCGTCTATGGCGGCAGCACGGATGCAACGCTGGGCGTTGGTACTAGCCGGGTACCAGTATGACATCCAGTACATTCCATCAAAGGAAAACGCCAATGCGGATATGCTCGGCAGACTGCCAGTAGATACTCCTGAATCTGCCAGTTCAGATGAAATCGAATCTGTATGCATGTTGACCGTCAACGAACTGCCGGTAACCGCACAGCAGATAGCGGAATCTACACGTAAAGACACTACTTTGACCAAAATCTATGACTACACTCTGCATGGTTGGCCAAAATCATGTGCCAGATTTGACGAACTATACCCATTCTTTGTTCGGAAGGAGGAACTCTCCCTTGAAGATGGATGCATCATATGGGGTAGGAGAGTCGTCATTCCATTGAAGTACATCGAGCAACTGCTTCATGAGTTACACGCCATGCACCCGGGAGTGGTGAGGATGAAGGCCATTGCCCGGAGCTTCGTGCGGTGGCCGGGAATAGACAGTGACATTGAAGAAATGCTACGGAGCTGCCCGGAATGTTCAAAGCAGAGAAACGCACCAACCGCAGCACCTCTCATGCCATGGCCCTGGGCCTCACGCCCGTGGCAAAGAGTGCATGTTGACTTCGCAGAAAAGAATGGAAAGATGTTCCTGGTTGTGGCAGACAGCCACTTAATGTGGCTTGAAGTTCTATTGATGAACAGCACCACGGCTGGAAGCACGATAACAGAGCTGCGAAAACTGTTTTCGGCATACGGACTGCCTGAATCTGTGGTTTCAGATAATGGACCACAGTTCACTGCCGAAGAGTTTGAGACATTCTTGAAGTTAAACGGTGTTAAACACATGTTGTGTCCGCCCTACCACCCTGCATCAAACTGGCGGAGAGGAATGTACAAACCTTCAAGAACATGTTAGCAAAGGCAGATCCTCAAATTCCTCTGCAACATCGGCTTTCCGACATCCTGTTTCAATACAGAAAACACCACACAGCATTACAGGCCTTACTTCTGCTGAACTGTTTCTGAAGAGAGCTCCCCGAACAAGGTTAACCCTGCTGAAACCGAGCCTGCAAACCAAGGTTCACGAGAGACAGCAGAAAGAAAAGCAACACCACGATGGCCCAGGGCCCGTGAGACTCTCACAGTTTGACATGTATCAGCCTGTCAGAATCAGAAACATGAGGGGAGGCAAGGAGAAGTGGATCCCTGGAACAGTGGCTAAAATACTAGGCCCACTCACGTACATCGTGAGGCTTCCAGGAAACAACAGACGCACGGTTCATGTGGAACACATGATTCCCCGAGATGACTCCCTGGCAGAAAGACCAGTGCAGGTACCTGATACTAGTGGAGCGCTTCCACCTGCAAACGCTGCACCAGTGCTGGACAAGCCATCTGTCTCAGTCGAACCGACCAGACCTCCTGATGTGGTTCAAACTCCTTTCAGACAGAGTCAACCACAAGTGAGCACACCTGAGGTTGTTCAAACTCCTTTCAGACAGAGTCAACCACAAGTGAGCACACCTGTGATTGTTCAAACCCCTGCCAGACAGAGTCAACCACGAGTGAGCACACCTGTGATTGTTCAAACTCCTGCCAGATAGAGTCAACCTCGAGTGAGCACACCTGTGATTGTTCAAATTCCTGCCAGACAGAGTCAACCACTAGTGAGCACACCTGAAGTTGTTGACCATAGTCCTGCTAAGAAGAATACACCAACTGTGGACTTACCTCGACTTCGAAGGTCAACCCGTGTTCCGAAACCTGTTGTAAAACTGGACTTGTAATTGCTACAGTGCTGATTCAGATTATCATCACTGTTATTAGTAACTAGACTAGTTTTCACACTAGAGATTAGTAGTGAACTCTGCTGTGCTGGACTTTGATTTTACAATGTTAGTAGCTTCAAAGCAAACGTGGAACTCGGAATACCTTATTTTGTTACATACTACTTGGACTGTAGTTGTAATTAACTTGATTAAGTTCTTCATTTAAGGTTGGGGAAGTATTATGAATAGCTATGCGCCGTAACGTTACAACGGGTTTGCGATGCACCGATTGCAGCTGTATGTGTTTTTGCTGTTTAACTGAATAAAGCACTTCCGGTATTTACCACGATATTGAGTGGCTCAGTTGTTACAAATCCCTATACAAACATGACCATTACCACCAGAATTTTGCTACCGGTAGTCACCTTAGTGTATAATTGTATACTATTCGTGTGGTACAAAGGTAATCAGTATGGCTGTAGGGCACAGTCCAATGTGTGCGTTTGTAAACCTGGAATAATGATTTAGTGAAAATGCATTATTTAATCGTTATGATTTACTTTTTACCAATTAGAACATGTTTACAGTTTAGTTTCACTGCCGATGTTTGTGGAAGTCACTGCGTTAAGTGTAACGAAAGTTACGAGGGAAGAGTTGGAATGTAGACATGTCTTTTAATAATGTTATCTCTTGAACTGCAATTTCGTGTACATATAGGCATTTATCAGCTCCCGCTATTCAAATGATATATATTGTGTGACACTTAAGTTAAATAGGAATTAGAAATGCACAAATAATTGACGCTGCGCTTCGCTAGTTGTCGGGTTGTCCGCAAGGCGCATTTAGCTTCTGCCATCTAGCGAACACACAAACAACCAGGTTCACGATATGCCAGCAGTTATAGACATAGTAGATACATTAATTAACGTATCATCACAAAACAGGTGTACATCTAGCAGCGTAATCCTGTTTTAATGTTTAACAGTTTAACACACATTGTTCTACTCGAACGCTGGAATACAAAAATAAATACTTTATTACATTTTAAACAATTAACGTGGTAATGGGCGGCCGTGAGTTGAACGATTATTTTAATATAACTTTTACTTAAATATATTTTGTTCCTTTTCAACAGGTTTATCGCATTCTGCTTCAACTTCATTGCTTTGTCAGTCTACATCACCGTGTGAATCGCAATGTGTGTCGTCTGAACCAGTGCTGTTTCCTTGCTTGTCCTTACTAGATACTAGTATCGAACAATCTGCGATGGGGAAATTTCTAATTAGGGTGAACCCAAGGCCATCAACCAGCCATCTTTCTCTAGAGACAGCAACACAGAACATACCAGATGATCTCAGTATGGAGCAGCCAGCACAACTAAAACTTCAAGCAAGAACATATAATTTTCCCAGGTGTGGTACTCCAAATATCGATGGCTGGAGTATTCCATCAAAGGTGACAAGAGCTACTTTTATCCCTGCTGGAAGTTTCTGACATTAGCAGAACTAGTATACAGTACATATACTGTAGGTGGCTTCAACAAGAGGAAGGTGGCATGTGAAATCGGCAAGGGCTTAATTCAACATGACAAATAGAAATCCCATGATATGCGCTTTAATGCAAGTAAGACAAAATAAATGCTTATATATATATATATATATATATATATCTGTAAAGATAGAACGTATGTTGAATCTCTGCCATATTTTGATATAAATGGAACTGCTATTGAAAGAGTTACTCAAGCAAAAGTTCTCGGTGTAACTATATCATCTGATTTAAGTTGAAATGCACATGTAGATGAAATAGTTGCAAAGGCAAGGAAAAGGGTTTATATCATCAATCAGTTGAAACGTGCTGGAATCAATTAAAATGATTTGGTTACAATTTATGTATCTGTGATCAGACCAGTAGTTAAATATGCTTGTCCGGCATGGCATATGAACTTGTCCGGCATGGCACATGAACTTGTCCGGCATGGCACATGAACTTGTCCGGCATGGCACACGAACTTGTCTGGTATGGCACATGAACTTGTCCGGCATGGCACATGAACATGTCCAGTATGGTACATGAACTTGTCCGGTATGGCACATGAACTTGTCCGGCATGGCACATGAACTTGAAATACTTATCAGACAATGTTGAGATAATCCCAAAACGGTGTCTCAAAAGAATATTTCGTGGTTTTACGTAGGAGGATATGCTGCAGATGGTAAACACACCAATGCTGCATGACAGGCGCAATGCGATATGTAAAGTGTATTTCGGTAGAATGAGGCATAGTGACCACAAACTAAATAAGCTACTGCTGGACACTCGAATGATTCCATATGCTCTGAGATCATTTAACGAGGTACCCATTCAAACGGCTAACACAAATCGCTACAAAAACTCGTTAATACCATGGTGCTTAATACACTGTCAAAACACATAAATGTTTTATCAGGTATATTTTAACAAACAGTTTTAATGTCTAAAGTAATTTATTTATTTTCATTTTAAGGTAATTTAATTATGTTGATTAGAATGAAGTTTATTAATGTAATTATAACGATACAGTAAATTTTAACATAAAGTGCCTCCAATTGAGTGTGTTGTATTCACGGTTCGTTTTAGTGAATGTATATCAATGTAATTTTAGTGTAATTGCATTACTGTTATCATGTACAAAATGTGCAATAATAATTTAACGGAATTTCCGGTGTTTTATAACAGAATTGCGTGGCTTTGTATATTTTATCGTGACTGTATGTACAATCCAACTGAAAAGTTGCCAATAATAAACTGATTTTGATACTGACCATAGCAGGGATCGAACTAAGGAATTATCTCATGAAGCTACCAACCGCTGCAAAGTACAGCAGTTATCTCTGTCCTAATTTGTAAAGCTATGTACAGCATCAGATGACCAGGTGATTGTTGAGCCTGGTATAGTTGTGCATTGTGCTGTATGGATGACAGCTGAAATATTTTAACAAAGTGCTGCCAGTTTGTCAATATTTGATTCACCTCTATTGCTGTTGTTAAAAATTTAAGTATATATAGCTCAGCTGCACTTCTTTATGGATCTCTGGCAGTGACAGCTAATGTAACAGGCTATGCTTTGTAGTCCCTGTTGCATCATTTGAAACAAACACAGGATGTGGTCTTCATTTGGACACTGTACAACGAGTGAAGAAGTACTCTGGTGTCAGCCTCCTGCTGACCAGACAGGTTGGGTATACACGTGACTGAACCCTGCGTAACCAGCACTCTTAGTTTCTTCCTTGAAGGCACCGCCCAGATACAAACGAGTCAAACCCATAAGTTGTGGTGGCTGATCTTTCCCCACTCCATGTGTCAGAAAGAAAGTTCAGAAGTCCCGCTTTGTTCATGAAGAACTGCTGTGGGTTAGGAGCTCTGTACTATTCACTGACTTCAAACAGCCTTGCTGGACGTGGTCGGGCATACCTGCGCAGTTGCGTAGATGACGTGAGGCTTTGTGCACTGCACCGGTAACAGCAGTGTTACCGGTGTATGATATCGACATATGTACCAGCATACATATTTAATAAGATTGTAATTGTTGCAGCTTTCAATTGCTCTAAATGTTTTTCTTCAATTTGACGTAACCTACGTAATCAGCAAAAATTATCTCCTATCTGAGATGTTGCCCATTTCGAACACAGTTTTATTAAATGAAAGTACCTTTTTTTGTTGTCATCTAGGAATTTCTTTCTTTTGGAACATTTTGCATCACTTTGTACCAATTAAAAGCCCATTTGGGACTGTGCCTCCAGAAAATCACCATGTTTAATCACTGAAAGTGCCCATTTGGGCCCCATCGATAAGTTGCGATAAATAATTCAACAAATGAAAGAGGTAATCTACACTCAATTTAGGGATCATCTCAACCAATTATTTAAGGGATCATTAAAAATGCTTTAAAAGAAATACCTGATCATCATTTGATCAAATTAAGGGGTCATCTCAAACAACTTAGGGGAAATCTCAAAATACAATGTGATATTTGATTAGAAAGTTAAGGTTAATCGCAAAAATAATAAAATAAGGGATCAGCTGAAACAATTAAGGGGTTATTTAAAAAATGTAAATAATGGATAATTTCAGTCAACTAAATGTTGCTAAACGATTAAAGGGCACCTAAAGTATTTTAAAATATGACTAAAATTAAGGGATTTAAAAAAAAACAATTTAAAGGATAATATAAAAGGTGTCATTAAGGGGTCATTTAATAATGAACTATATGATCATCTCAAAACATTATGGGGGTCATCTCATAAAATGAAGTGGTCGTCTCGAAACAAGTTAAATAAATGAAGGGGTCATCTCATAAAATTAGTCTTCTAAAGTCTTCTCAAAAAAGCTAAAGGATCGTCACAAAATATGTAAGAAGTCATTAACAAGTTAACTAGCTGATTGACGCAACAAATTAAGGAATCATCTCAAAAATTAAGGGTGTCTTTTCAAAAAAGTTAAGGGATCATATTAAAAAGTGTAACTAGTCATTATAAATGAACCAGCTGATCATCTCAATAAATTAAGGGATCATTTCATAAAATAATGGGGTCTTCCCAAACCAGGTAAAAGATCATTTCAAAAAAGCAGGGATCATTTAAACACTTATCTAGCCGATTTTCTCAAATAGATAAGGTGTCATGTTATAAAATGAAGTGGTCACTTCATATAATTAAGGGAAATCTAAACGTAAGGATTCATAACAAAACACAAACTTAAGGGGTCATCAATCAAGTTATGGGGTCCCATCGAAAATGTAAGGGTTATCTCAAATAAATTAAACAGATTTAAAAAATAAACTAAGGAATCATTTTGAAAAATGTAAGGGTCATTTAACAAAGCAACTATCTCATCATCTGAAAAAGTGATGTGGGCCATCAAAGCATTAAGGATTCACCAAAAAATTTAACAAGAGGGTCATCTAAAAATCAGCCTCTTATTTTATGCTTTGAGGTGATTGCTTTTTAATTTAAAGATACCCTTTAGTTTTGGGGATTACTTCTTAATGTTGTAAATTTTAAACATACCCCTTAATTTTATATCTTGCTTGATTATTCCTTAAATGGAAACAAAAGGCAATTTTGTGGGGTTATGCAACTAAAAGAATAAATACAAACTAACCATTTGCAACCACAATCAACACTATCATGTCAGTGGTTTATTAAGAAAAGCTTGTTGAGCACACAGCAACCATATTCCATGGGCCGCACCATTGTTGTCGATAAACCTACGTAGCAAGTTCCCGCTTATCTCTACAACTAGTTTTCCACACTTCCGACAGATGGCGCTTGTTCTTTTTAATGAATATTTACATTTTTGAAATGATCACTTAACTTTCGTTGTTGTTGAGAAAATCCCTTTATTTTATGAGATGACCACTTAATGTTTTGAGATGATCCCTGAATGTGTTCAAATGATCAGCCAGTTCTTTTAATCAACGTCTATGTTTGAAAAGATCCATTAACCTTTTTGAGTAGACCCTTTTTTGTGAAATGACCCTTTAATGATCTTTTAATTTATTGAGACGATCACTTAGTTCTTTTGTAATGACCATTTACAATTATTGCAAAATGACACCTCAACTTTTTTTAGAAGACCCTTTTATTTTATGGGAAGACCCCTTAACGTTTTGAGATGATCCATGAATGCATTGAGACGATCAGTCAGTTCTTTTCAATCTATACTTCTATTTTTTGGAAATTATTCCTTCCTTGAGAAGACTCCTTTGTTTTATGAAATGACCCTTTAATATTTTAAGATGATCTCTTAATTTATTGAGATGATCAGCTAGTTTTTTTAGTAAATATTTACGGTTTTTAAATGATCCTTTAACTTTTATAGAAGACCCCTTTATTGTATGAGTTGACATTTTAATGTTTTAAGATGATCCCTTGATGATGATCCATGTTTTGTGATCCCATAACTTTTTTGAGAAGCCCCATTATTTTGTATCAGATGATCCCATATTTTTCAGACAATCAGCTACATCAGTTTTTAAATGATCCCTTACACTTTATTTTATTACATGACCCATTAATGTTTTGAAATGATCCATTAAGTTATAGTGACAATCAGTTTATTTATTTTTTTTAAATTACCCCTTACAGTTTTCTTTATGATATGATCCCTTAGTAGTTTGTTTAAAAAATCTTAAGTTTGCATTTTGATGACTCGTTATACCTGTATTTTTATATGACCATTAATTCTATGATATTATCCCTTAATTTATTGAGATGATCAGCTAACTGATTTTTTATAATGATCCCTTACATTTTTTTAAATGTTCCCTTCACTTTTTTGGAAGACCGCTTAATTTTACAATGTGACACCTTAATTCGTTTGAGACGATCAGCTAGTTATTTTGTTTAAATGATGCCCTACATTCGAGATGAACGTTTATTTTTTAATGACCACTTCCTTTTCGTCTTCCCTGCTACTCTGTGTGATTCGAACCCAATGTTTACCCACATCAATTATTATTAGTCCATATGTCCTCCCAGAAAACAAACCGCTGAATTGTTCCGAGAATCCTATTTTAATACTTTACTAAACATCGAGTGGATGTCAGCATGGCTAGCCATGATAAGGGTGAACATGAGGATGTTGAGGAGGAGGAGGACGATGAGGCTGATGAGGATGACGTAGTTGTCTTCATCATCGTAATAATTAACATCCTCATAATCATTATCGCTAAGATAAACCCTTAATTATCTTCATCTTTATCCTCCTATTCATCATCATCATTACCATTTATCATCTTCATCGTCATCATAATCAGCTTCATAATTTTTATTACATTACCGGTTGATTTATTACATTACCGCTCGATTAATACATTACCGGTTGATTTATTATTACATTACCGGTCGATTTATTATTACATTACCGGTCGATTTATTATTACATTACCGGTCGATTTATTATTACATTACCGGTCGATTTATTATTGCATTACCGGTCGATTATTACATTACCGGTCGATTTATTATTACATAACCGGTCGATTTATTATTGCATTACCGGTCGATTTATTATTACATTACTGGTCGATTTATTATTACATTACTGGTCGATTTATTATTACATTACCGGTCGATTTATTATTACATTACCGGTCGATTTATTATTACATTACTGGTCGATTTATTATTGCATTACCGGTCGATTATTACATTACCGGTCGATTATTACATTACCGGTCGATTTATTATTGTATTACCGCTCGATTATTACATTACTGCTCGATTATTACATTACTGGTCGATTTATTATTGCATTACCGGTCATTTTATTACATAACCGGTCGATTATTACATTACCGGTCGATTTATTATTGCATTACCGGTCGATTATTACATTACCGGTCGATGTATTACATTACCGGTCGATGTATTACATTACCGGTCGATTATTACATTACTGGTTGTTCGATGTATTACATTACCGGTCAATTATTACATTACTGGTCGATTTATTATTGCATTACTGGTCGATTATTACATTACCGGTCAACATATTACATTACTGGTCGATTTATTATTACATTACCGGTTCATATATTACATTACCGGTCGATTTATTATTGCATTACCGGTCAATTTATTGCATTACCAGTCGCTTATTACATTACCGGTCGATGTATTACATTACTGGTCGATTCATTATTACATTACCGCTCGATTATTACACTACTGGTCGATTTATTATTACATTACCGGTCGATTATTACATTACCGGTCAATGTATTACATTACTGGTTGTAACGTGTGTTTTTAATAATTGAAAATACCATTGCTAGATAAACTGCTATTTTGTGGAAATGTTCTTATACCACTGGAATTATCTTTTCTGGACTTTGTCCCCAGTGGAATTTTATTAAACCTGCTCTGACAAAAAAGAATATAATAAACAGCATAAATGGCAGGCAAGACAGCGTGGGAAGACAAGGACTGGTGAGCAAGTTGGATGCAGTGCCCTCGTTTGTATGTAATAATGCACTGGTATAACGATTGTCAAAGCCACACTTTGCATAAAAGAAAACAAAATAAAATTCTGTAAGTGAATGATGACACATACATCTTTGCAAACATAAAAATATTATTATGCACAGCTACGTAAGTTAATGCTGTGATTCTCGTTCTGTTTTGTATTTTTGTAAACAACCAAAGATGGTTTACATGTAGCATAATAGTTATTCACGTAATCCACATACATCTAGCACTACCGTTAAACTGATGAACTACGTAACAACCAACAAACAAACAAACAACTACATTTTAATACATGACATGTTGAGATAAAACATCATCCTACAACAAATAGTTTATAACCCACCTGACCATATCAGCATTTTTTTTTACTCAAATCTATGTTATTATAACTAAACATCGTCTGATAAATCAGCATAGTCTAACTACGACCCTACAATAGCTGGATATACAGTACTTATAACCTAATTTAAGAAAAGACCTGCTTATGTGTGCACATTAAAAACGAACAAATTCTTAAGCCGAGGAAGATACAAGAGAATACCGCAAGAATAATATTTAAAAGTAAATAAATTCAACCAAGCTAATTCGAAATTAAACATTCCAGTGTCAAGCTAGCCAGACGATACAGGCTAATCAAAACTCGCATGCAGCACATTTAAACTCGTAGATGGCAAAACGGAGGTAAATCCACCTGACTGAATCGGTAAGACAATATTATCCCTGCACAATACATCAAATTAACCGTCTGTCTGTCCGCGGTAGCCTGCCTGCTTCGCCGCCGCCAATTTCTTGCTGCATATCTTACGATGCATCTTGATGTAGGTGGCCCAACGGAAGCGGCGCCCACAAGTGTCACACGCGTATTTGGCCTCACTGTGCATCTCACTGTGCTGACGCAAGTAGCGCCACTTGCGGAACGACTTGCCACACACACGACATGGGTACTGGCCTGTCGGCTCGCCACTGTTGCCTGCTCCGCGGCACTCAACACGGTGCACCACCAGCAGACGAAGGTTCATGAAACGGACGCCGCAGTGGCGACACAGCAGGTCCGCACTAGTGACATCACTGGCAGGCCTGGTTGTCGTCGCTGCACTAGGATCGACACGAAGCCCCACCGGCAACCACGAAGTAGCCGTCTACAAAACCAAGCGGGTATGTTACAGGTGTGGAATCGGCTCTGCATTGTGTCACAAGTTGAACTACCACAACCCGTGTACATACCTTTTCTAGTGACCGCAACTCTCAACCTATGGGTTTCAGATGGAAACAATGAATAAACAATTTGTTGGCTGGTTGTTTATGCAATGGCTCCTCGCAGCAATGTCCTCATTTAGCCAGTTGTTAGGCTGACCATCGCGAACATGACAGAGGTTCAATCTCCTTCACAACATTGCCAATCAACCTCACTCCGCGTGTGTAAGTCGTCATTTAGTCACAAATCGTCTTTCAATATTTGTCATTTCTTTCATCAAGCTATGTGCGTGTGTGATGAAATTAGCACGAGTAGTTGACTCTGGCACATGGACGATCATCAGGACTGTCATTGCAGTTACGTGGAACCTCGTGACATTGTGTGACTATGCAATCATACAGGTGCAGTCACGTAGGATCCTCCATGTTTAAGAAATGACTATGGTCTGGAGTGTGCTGGTTGAACAGCGTCTGCCAATGGTCGTGTTGTTGCTGCAGCCTGTTCCGCGCGCATGCGTCTGTAGCACCCAATCCTATGGTTTCGCAGACTAGTCACCCAGCGGAAGCGACGGCCGCACGATAAGCACGTCAGATGCGGCTCTTTGTGCAGGGCCATATGCTGAGTCACGTAGCGCTGTTCCTTGAAGCGCTTGCCACACTGCTCGCACCTGTAGCGCAGCTCTTCAAAGGCTGTCATGTCACGAGCCTGCAAAAATGAAACGGAAATCCTGGCAAAGCCGACATCCACTGCAGCATCCACTTTCTAAGTAGGTTTAAAAATGTCAGAATTGTAGCTCGATATGCACCGTAGACAGTTACTGTTGACAAACTGTTGGTTCTGTTGTGCTAGCATCACATAACGTTTCGTTTGACGTGGGAAATATAACAATTTTGTCAAATGCAATGTTGTGTCATGATGTATGTTGTCACACAATGATAAGGTGTTCATGGCACGACAACCATCCTATCATGAATACTGAACGCAAACCACACCAGCAGTGAAATACGCAGAGTCGAATATAAAACCAACTGCAAGAAAAGAACACACTTACTATCACTGCTAAAGTTCACGAATTCAAAACTAAAACGCACCCTGTTTTATGCCCAGTTACATATTTCTAATTCGTAAGAGGTGTTCTTCAACAAAGATAACAGTAGTACACAATTATATTTTCGCCGAATTCTGTCAACCACCCAGTAGCATGTAAACTACACTATATTCACTTGATATATATATATATATATTATATATAATACACCGATAAGATGTAGCTTATGATTAATTTGGTATTTGTTGGAAGCCTTCATTTTTAACTAAAAGAACCCATTTTGACTTTTCACAGATATTGCCCGTTGCCAAATGGTTTCAGTTAAGAGTCATCCGCAACCTTTTCAGCTACTTTGGTATAATTACAAAGTATACAGTTCAGCATCTGGTCGTAAACATTACAACAGAAAGACCTTTCTTTACGGACAACACTCCGCAACGCCACGCCAATAATTACGTACAACTGTCCGCAACGCCATGCCAATAATTACGTAAATTGTTGACAGCGTCATGCGTCTTTTCTTTGCTTGTCCAAAATTACATCATACTGGGGCAAGGTGTTTCTATAACCTACGGAAGCATATTTAGGACCTAAAAAAGTCGTAATTACGAGAATAAAAACCGTAATTACGAGATTAAAAGTCGTAATTACGAGATTAAGGTAGCAGGATCCCATTAAAACTGTGATTTTTTTAATTTGTACATATTTTTTTAAAATGCACTATAGTTGTAGCTTAATTATTGCTAAACAAGTATAAACTTTGGGTTTGCTGTTAGACAGAACAGTGGTGATTTGTTGAGCATGCAGCAGGCAGTCCTCGCCAGTCTGTATCATGTGGCTGATGATGCGTGGTTCAAATATTCACTTGATCCTGATAACTTTAAACATGGACTTCCCGAAGCAATAGTTCAGCTAATAGAACCGATCTATGACGATCTGAGTGATGCAACACTGCTTTCAAAGTGCCTTCATGGACAAACACAACACAACAATGAGTGTTTAAACAAGCTCATTTGGGATCGCTGCAGCAAGGAAGTGTTTGTTGGACCCCAGACTGTAGAGGAGGATGTCTATAGTGCAATTGGACAGTTTAATGATGTCAATGCATCTATCCTAAGCTTATTTCAGTACTTGGGGCTGCAGCCAGGGGCATTTACAACTGCACATGCTGTAGGAGCAGACACCATGCGTCTGTACGGCGTGAAACACAAATCGCCCGAGTCCGCAAAAAAGCATCGCAAGGTGCTGCGATCAAAAAGAAAGGGTTTCCAAGATAAAAAAGAACAGGAGGAAATACCTATGAGAGTGGGGCTCATGCATGATATGGAGTGTATAAAACAACTCACTGTTTCTGTAGGTTTACATATAGCGCTGTAAGAATGCAGTGCAAAACTTTAAACGCATTTTACTCAACTATCATTTTTTCGTGAATGTGTTCCACCTTCAAACATGTTATCTCCAACACCATTAAAGATATTGCTCTGATTTTTTCAGCATTGTTTCTTTATATAATTGGCTAAGGAATGATGGAACGATTTTGTGTTTAAATGGTGGAATGTGATTTTTTATTAAGCATGAATATTTAATTAGGCGCTAGAATATAAGAAAAAATTGTATAAATGTTGTAAAAATATTAAAATTTCTTTTTTGTAATATCTATTTCCCTCAGAATATGCCTTTACGTGTTATCCTTGACTGTTGTTAATTTCATATCCCTGCTGTGTATAGTTAAAGTTTTATCATGTTTGAAAATTGAGCCCCTTTCGACTGTCACGGCAGCCATATTGTCAGCTAATTAGCATAATTTATTCAAAAAAAATAATTTCCTACCAAATTTAAACCATGTGCTATTTTATGGTACAACAAGTTAATGACAATATTATATGGTTTTAAAAGTAGTTCAAAAGGGATCCTGCTACCTTAAGTCGTAATTACGAATTTTAAAGCCATTATTACAACTTTTTCTCTCGATCACCCGAGAAAATCTGATATTCTGCCAATGGTTACTATGAATGGATCACAGCATCATTAATACCCTTTCAGGCGACCCATAATATAATTTCCTTCCTGCTTTGTGAGTTTGTACAAATATTTCTTTCCTTATCTTATGTTGGATAGCTCAGAACAAATATAATCTTGGTGTTGAATAATATTAAGGTAAAAATAGGTATGAGTATTCAGGTTACTTGAATGCTAAGCCATCATATCAGCAGGTAATCAAAATTGGTAGTTTGGGTTAAAGCCAAAAGGGCTACCCATAATATCTGGTATTATGAATAAAACCGCATAAAGGAGCGTGTATTTGTGTCATAAGCTATTAAGCATGGAAACTTAATAGGAAAACTGCGATAAAACATGTAAAACTGGCAGTGTTATGTTTTAATGCTGTTTTATCTTATCACAAGTATTTATACACAATGTGTCAGGGGAATTAGAGACACTAAGCAGATGAAGCAGGGTGGTGGCAAACCTGATGGTTGAATGATAAAAAATTCCTGAACTTATTACTTAGATATGCATCAAACCGCAAACTATATACAAAATCTGTTTCTTTTAAGGTTGTGAAGAGATGGCTGAAACAGAATGTGCCATACGGACATATTTCAAATTAAGATTACAACAAAACGAAATACTTTCATGCTTGGCGCTACACCATCATATTTACATCAGCCAATGACATTCGAGACAAATTTAAAGACGGTTCGGGTTATTCAGACGAAAGCAACAATCAGATATCACAGAAGTTGCCGAATACATATCTAACCAACTGACTACTTCCTCACGACAATTTGGGTATCGCTGGATGTATTTGAAGTGCAGGCATCATGGATTATCGGTATCGCATGAAGATGTTAGGCTGATACTCTGTGCACTTGATCCTGAGGGTGCGCATTTATGGAAGTGCAAACGTTTATGGCGACAACAGTATTACAGCAAAGGAGCCAACTATATATGGCATATGGATTCATCTGATAAACTTAAACCAATGCAATTACTTCTTGTATGGTGACGACTCTGAAAAGCGACACTAACCCATCTGTAATGATTCGATAATGTTCACCGTATTATACAATAAATATTGTATGCGTTATAATAGTTGCAACGTACTACGTAATAACGACTTTTAATCTCATAATTATAATTTTTATTCTTGTAATTACGACTTTTTTTATATTTGTTCCAGTTCTTTTGCTTAGAATTATTTTATAATGGCGTGTATTCATAGCAATATAAATAACTATTTACTGTGTACGTTTCACTTACGGTTGGGTGAAAACAATACATTTGTGTCCTTTCAGCTACAATATAAAGCATATGGTGTTTTTGTGGATCTCCTGTCTGTTTAATTATGTGTAAAACACTTATCCATAACATCAACAAAACATGGTAGTGCGTGTCCGTTGTGCTGACGGAGACCCCAGAAAGCGCTACGACAGAGAACAAAATTATTCTCAATAGAAGTAAACCATAACATAATTATCAGCATTTATTGCAACAACACACATAAGGTAACAACCAAATGCTGAAGAGAAATGATTTACGTGTCGTCAGCTACTTGTCTAAGCGAATTATCACCAGCAACAGAACAACTGTCCACACGTAATTACTCTAAAGCAACATAACTCTGCCAATTCAGCTACAGTCAGCATATGAAATCAAACAAACTCCTGCACCCGGTATACCAGCTCAGTGAGCTCATCACAAACGTCACGACTATGTTACACCATATAATATGCTAATAAGCTAATCATGTTGTGCATTTTGTAAGCAGTTTTTAATCTGATAATTCAATACTTGGTATGCTGCAAGTCGCTTCTTCAATCAAGTGTATACAAGTAATGTCTCTTCAGGTCGCTTGCTCTGCATATCACAGTCATGCATGTAATTATTTATATTATATCTCTTCAATACTGACTATTACTGATGAAATACTGCTACTAAACTCTTAGCATCACATTTCACACATTGTCTTCAAGTCCACATCTTCGTGACAATGCCAATAGTAAACAACATCATAATCTACGACGTCAGTTTTAAAAGTTCTTTGTTTGATTAGGGATGTCCCACAAAACACTTGGGCAACTGCTGTTCCTACAAGTGTCGTTGGTGTTGTTGCTAACACATCTACCCATGTTTGAAATGCGACGTGTTCAACACGGCACCGGATAATAATTGTAACTTTGAGTCATCCCAATCAGCTGAAGTCCTTGTCATGGTGTCGTCTCATGTGATACACAAGGTTTTTGCGGTAGACATATTCATAGCCACAGAGTGTGCAAGCATACTCCTTCTTCAACGTGTGCTTAGCCAAGTGGCCTCGTCTGTTACTAGACGACGAGAAGCCCTTGTCACAGTACGGACAACGGTAGCGATACATCCTCTCGTGGACCTTTTTATGCAATGTTAATTCATCCTGTGTTGGAAAGCCCTGCTTGCATTTGACGCACCAGAAATGCCCAGAGGATGGGTCCATAGTACCATGGTTCCCTTGCACCAGTGAAACACGGATGTTGTAGCTGGCCTAAAAACAAAACATGAACCAGAATTACATGGTAGAGAAACCACCTCAAACCCTATATCGCCAGTTGTCATCATTTAGCACAATGACATAAAAGAAACAGCAAATGATTTTCATACTAGACAACTTATTCATTTGGAAACGGTACAGCTGCCTGCAAGGAACCATAATGGAATCACCCAAGTCTGAAGATGTTTTGTTTTCTGACAGAAAAGTTTGTGCCAATTTATAAATGTTCCTCATGGTTCAGTCCTGCATAAGATTGTGTGGCATGTGACATTTAAGTGTCAGGTCTCATACCAAGTGACGATTACGAATACCTGGTACATATACTCACAGAAACAATCAGAAGGAAACACAGCTGTTCTTATGCTGTACGCCAACTACCTATTGGATATACATCTATTTTCTGCTGACAAGCATGCATCCTATAAGTGAAATCACAACTGAGACATATCAGCACATTTTAAACGATAGGTCAGCACTTGTACTCTGTATACGAAAGCATACAGTAGCTGGTAGCAACATCCTATCAGGCCCATTTCAAATGGCACCAATACAACCGCAGCACCAACAATGATACTAGGTTAACTAAGTTCAACAAAGATGGACTGTTTGAAAAGTAGGATTTTTATTCAACAAATCGAGTTTCAATGCGGAAGTAAATTTTATTACGCAGCATCTGCTGTCTGCGTGACCAATTGAAAATCTACATCAAAGTAAGGAAAAATTCATCACCATGTGCTAACTGAAGCCTATACTGTAAGTAGTTGTGTCATTGTGTAAGCGCCATCCTAAACAACAACAAAACAAGTTATTAGTCTTATCTTAGAATGAATAAAACTGGTTAACATTTTGTCAAAATTTTTTTTTGCTCTAGTGTCTATTGACCATAAAAATATTGAGTAGATCATTATTCGCAGTGATGAAAATTAATGGAATAACACTCAGTTTTCTTAGTCTAAATACGCAATACAATGTTGCAATTGGACAATTCCATATGTCAATAATATGTTTCTTTCTGATATTAGAGAACCCCGCTTCAATTAACTAAAAAAAACAGCTGGCTCATACCACTTTGGAGAGTATTATACCATTTCAGCATTGTCCACAATCACTAATCACTAGTAATACATTTGGCCATATAATTGATCATCATCGCATAATATATGCTATAAAGTACATAATGAAATTTGAATTCCTTAATACAAGATATATATGTCTAAATGTTTAACTGAACAAACAGTGCCATAATATCACAGTATTTTTTGAAGCCGTTCGGAACAAAACTAAATCAAGCAATATAATGCTAAGAAGATGATGCACAACCAACGTGTATGCACAACTATGAACATATGCCATCAAAATAACAACCTTTTCTACGATGACACAATTGACTTGGCCATATATGAATAACTGGGAATCACCATGAATTGCACCAGTGACCATGAACCAAACGTGGTTTCGAAGTCCGGCTAACAACTACAGTCAAACCCGAGTGAAGACGACTGAGACGGGTGAAACTTGAGCACATGTCTCTTCAGTAAGTGTCGGTAGCTGAAGGTGTTGTCGCACAGTGGACACGGGTGTTCTTTGTGTCCAGTATGTGTGGCCAAGTGGCCCCGTAAGTTGCTGGTGGCCGAGAAGCCTTTGCCACAGTACTGGCAGCGATATCGGTACAATCCTCGGTGAAGGTTTTCGTGAAGCTGACATCCAGCAAGTGTGGAAAACGATTTCTTGCACACTGAGCACTGATACGGTTTCATGCGTCCATCGCCGCCGCCGCCGCCGCCATAGTTACGGACAGGCTGCGTAGTTGACGTTACCGCTAACGGCGCCTGCAAGAACACAATGACGGAGCATGGTTAGAGGATGCCACCAGACGGTCATTAACTAAGCTCACGATGCTGTTTCAGTGTTGCACAAATAGGCCTCTTGTTAGTTGGGCTCGAGATAACTTCAGTCACCAGGGTGTCGATTCTAAGTCATCACAAAACAGACTGCTCAGTCCTGTAATGACAACTAATGAACTAGTCTACAAGTCGGTGACGTATTCAGCTGAGCAGACATATATTGTAAATGCCTTCGCGACTAGATGAACAACCGTTCAAAATGTTCATACAGTAAATAACATCCATGACGTTATTATGTTCGGCAGACGAAGCAGTCTATCTAAACAAGACAAATCAACGTGTCCAAAACAAGCATCGACAAAGAACCTGAACCAACGAAGTACCGCTGAACGTCCATATTTAGGTGTCCGAGTGGCATTTCTGTGTGTGTTTTTTCAACAAATAGCCGTAGCTAAACGCCTCCGGACACAGAGCACACTTGTACTGCTTGTTGCCTGTGTGTACGACCATGTGACCACGCAGGTTGCTTGTGCCAGAGAACCCCTTGCCACAAACCTCGCACCGATACCGATACAGGCCCCGGTGGAGGTCCTCGTGCAGTTTCAGACCGCTGCTCGTCATAAATGTTTTGCCGCATTTTGAACAACTCCATGGCTTCTTTGACTTGGCTGGTAAAGGCTGTGTAACAGGCGGCTCAAATGCTGAAGCACGCGGCCAGATGGCAGTGCGGCCCTGCAAGTAGACAATATGTCATTAGCTCCGTCCAGTGCATCGCCATCAGTATCACCTTTGTAATATTCTTCGTCTTACGTCTTACAAAGCAGACTACAGAGGCCACAACAGGCCAACTACTACCTTCTCAGATGTCAGAACACAAATGTTCTGTCCACTGGTAGATATCATCCTGAAGGTGTCGTGTCAAATTGATTTATACGTGCATTTATAATACATTCAGACCAGTATGTCAGTATTCCATTAAGGCTAACCATTGTTGACGTGACTTATTAGAACAAGTGTGTCCTAAGGTAAGAGTTAACGTATACCATCTGACTACACAAAAATGCGGAAGGCTGTAGTCTCCACACAGCTGCTTTAGAACAGGCATAGGAAAGACACTTGTCCATGATCACAATTTACAAACACTAATGATGTCAGCTTGAACTCTACGTCCGGAACAATACCATTCTGCAAAATGCCCGGCTGCAGTAAATATATCCATACTGTGGCAGTACAAAGTAGTTTAGGTGTATCGAAGTGACAAGTTCAATTCTATATTTGATCCATCAACAGACCTAAGCAGAGACCGCAGCAGCAGCTGACAGTTGGACATGTCACAAATGTGTTGGGTGAAACTTGCGCATGTGTCTCTTCAGCAGATAGCCGTAGCTGAAAGCCTGTTGGCACAGCAAGCACACGTACTCCTTACTGCCCGTGTGTGACACAAGATGGCCCTTCAGATTGGTTGTTGCCGAGAATCCCTTGCCACAGTACTGACACTTATAGCGGTAGAAGCCGCGGTGTAGTTCGTCGTGTTGTCGCAAGCCGCCGGCCGTCGTGAATGTCTTCTTACATTTCTGGCAGAAATATGTCTTTCTCGTTGTCCCAGGCTGACGGCAAGGCTGCTGTGCCTGCAACACAACAGGCAAGACTGCAGACTTCGTCATCCTGGTCTCCGGCTGTAGTCAACAAAACAGGCAAGATGGCATGCTTCGTCAACCTAGTCTCCAGCTGTAGTCTACACATGCAATGCTTCTGGTTGCACCTGCGCTTTTGCTGGAAATGTGCACTGACATCACTGACGAACCCAACACCATCATTAACAAATGTCGTGCCACGTTCTTTCATTACGTCCTATGACACTTTGTGTTACTCATTACTGTGATTCACCAGAGTAATAAGGGTTTATCGCGAGATATTTAAGGTGACTGCACTATATTTTGAGCTAATAGTTATGCATGGGCACACACTCTGAAAATCGAGACACAAATATATCGTCAGAATGGTATTTTTGCCTATAAACATAACGCCTATTAAAGTGCATAACATATTCCAGTAGCTTCAAAGGGAATCTAAGTTCTCAATGGCATAATGTCTTTGTGTGCCCGTGCATATTTCTTCGTTCAGGATGTAACTGAACTGCTGTAAGTGGTTACACCCTTTAAAAAAATAAAGAGACATGTTGGCAGCTTGTTCTTATAATCATATAGCATTCTTCTAACTAAAGTATCTTGGTAATAGACTTTGTTTATTATGTTTTGCTTAAATTCCAGGAATCATTTGTGATGTCCGTGTACCATCGATTGCTATGTACAACGAAGGACTAAATGCATTAAAATGGTGACGGTTACATTCTTTTATTTAAAGGCAACATCAGGACACAGTATCTGCGTGTTGAG
Organism: Lamellibrachia satsuma; assembly: GCA_033239005.1. Classification (NCBI taxonomy): domain Eukaryota; kingdom Metazoa; phylum Annelida; class Polychaeta; order Sabellida; family Siboglinidae; genus Lamellibrachia; species Lamellibrachia satsuma. The sequence goes on from BSQZ01000067.1 coordinate 333,379, forward strand.
CGTCGAATGCCTTGTCTGGTCTTGTGCTACAGTTGCACTAAACGGGTACACTCATCTGGTTGATGCTTACACAAAAGCATCAGTGACATGCCATTGTTAGTTTGTTTGTGTGCCACCAGCACATTGCTGTACCTGAATTCCTTCTTGCAGCTGCGGCACACAAATGCTTTGATGTTAGTGTGCCCTTCAGGTTGTTTGTTGCTGCAAAACCGTGGCCACAGTACTGTCACCAATACATATAAAGCAAATTGTGTATCGTAGTGGGCACTTTTAGTGCAGCTGCTTCATATCGAAGGGAGCTGGCAACCAGTACACACGAAACAAACATTCGCCAGTCAGGCACTCAATTCTCACAACGCAGACGGCTAGCGATCATGCGACAATTATGTTTGTTATGCTGATACAGCTTTACATATAGTGTTACCGTACAATTCAACTTTTCCATAATTTTAAATAACCTATTTGAAATCTTCTTTTTTACGTGGGCTTCATCCTTGACTTAGCAGCTGCCACTCTTGACTATGGGGGCGGGCAATGACACAAGGCATCGATGAAGGCGTTGAACTCTTTCTTGAAATGTTCTCTTTCCCCAATTGTAAGAATTTCCTATGGGAGTTAATTTCAGAGGCACTCAGCAGTCGGCAAGAATGTCCTCTAATGGATAAGCAGTGTTTGAGGATGGAATTGACACAGCAGCTGTGTGGTAAAATGATACCCTGGCGACTCGGTACACTACTGGAGGAGGAGATAACATGCCATTGAGTAGAGTTGGTGTATCGCCATGGTATATCCGGTGGAACCTGGTGAGTGCACCAACTTGTTTCCTTTGTGCTACTGGTTGGATGGCATTCCTGCTTAGAAGTCTCTGCCATGGCTATAAATTTGACAGCTCGCATCTGGATTGCATCATGTCAGCTGTGCTTACAAAGATACAGCCATTCAAAAGCCTCCTATGCAGATAACCTCGATCAAGAGAGAACCTAATTTAGCCAGTACATGCTAGTTCAGTTTGACATGTTGCTCCACAGACCTACTGAAGGTAGAGGCTACGTCAGAACCTCTTCCTAGAGGCTACGTTACAACCTCTTCCTAGAGGCTATGTCAGAACCTCTTCCTAGAGGCCACGTTACAAACTCTTCCTAGAGGCTACGTTACAACCTCTTCCTAGAGGCTACGTTAAAAACTCTTCCATTGTGGACCCACTTAACAGAATCGCGGATAACAGAATAAACTTTTTAGTAAAATCAAATATGGGAAGGAATCATTCCCTATTCTCGGTGTATCAAAATGCGCCACTTAATAGAAACGCAGTCCTGTGTACTGACACATTTACAGCACTAGTTAGACGTCCAGATATGAAATATAGTACCTCGAGATTACATCCATTTGTTTAGATGATGCACAGTTGAGACAATTCCTTATTTGTCTAGTTAACAGGATGTGGGTAAATATAAACATGATTTTTACGTTTCAAAATTCAAGAGAGCGACAGACACTGGACAAAAATAATTTTTTTTTACAAAATGTTTATCTTGCACAATAACATACGTGATTTGTGACACGTGCCGAAATAATGATCACTACCGCTGACAGATGTGTCATTGGTTTGACTATGGCCCATGTATATGTACTTTAAAAAAATTTGTTACTGCTGTGGTGTAACTGGTGATAAGAACGAATAGGACTGGTTATCAGAATATTACATAAAAAAATTATGAAGTATGGCAGCAAAGTAAAAACAATCTTGGTTGTAGAAATGCAAAAATCAACGTTTTGTGTACCGTTTCTTGCTTTAAGTTGTTGATCATTTATCATCTTAATGCCACACAGAGCGTATATCACATGGCAATGTTTGCATGTCCAAGATTCTATTAAAGCAACAGCAGCTTTTATTGTTACACAGTGCTTACAAACTCGATACACATAACACAATATCTATAAAAAAAACTCTTAATAAGACAACTGACTTGCAGCAAGTTTAACTGCTGCAAACATCAACATTCACCTAATATGATGAAGATTGTGGTATCTCAATTTTGGGTTTGGTAAACTGGGAGAAAACAGTCATGAATATATGTTACATGATGACAGCTTCCATTTCTGTTACACAATTTCTTAACAATTACGTATGTCACAACAGCTGGTCTGGTTTTGCATTCTCGACAGTTGCATGCAGTTTGAGGGTTTGTGGAGTTGCTTCTCATTATTCTGTTACACACTGGATGCATGCACCCTCTGCATGTGTGTCTTTAGCATGTAGCGATACGTGAACTCCTCCTTGCAGATGTCGCACACAAATGCTTTGATGCCTGTGTGCCGCACCATGTGTCCCTTGAGGTTGGTTGTTGATGAAAATCCTCTACCACAATAGTGACAATGGTATGGATACTGCCCCTTGTGCATAGCTACATGTAACTTGAATCCCACGCCACTCGTGAATGTTTTGCCACAATCCTTACAGGTACGTCTCACATTAGTTGCTTCACAGGGCATACGAAGCTGCCCCCTGTTGAGAGTCGACCCTGCCTGGAACACAAGCATGCTTCTGTGAGGAATTCAAGTCTTGCAAAGCACCTGGTGACAATCATGACATGACTTCTTACTCAACTGAGTGGTGCAGTTTATGTATTGAAGGAACATATCCAGAACACAGTACAGTCACTTAAGTGCCACAACGTTATTGCATGGTTAAACTGTTCCACCTTTCAAACACAGTGTTGGAGCTGTCTCAGGAACAAGTACTATATAATAATACTTCAACAACATCATGCACAATCGATTAATGGTCAACAAAATAACTCAATTGAATAATTGTCCTATAGCTGTTTAACAACCTTGTGTAAGTTCTCACGTAACTTAACTATTACCACACATTAGACAATTTAGCAAGAATTGCCATAAAACTTGTTGTTCCCATGAAACAAAGACAGTCTATGTGGATGAAAGTAATACAAAAGTATCAGCTTTCATTTCTTTATAAATGACCTTGACACAAAGAAGTAATGCAGTGGTACTTGTTGTTCCTGTATCTACAATCTGAATGCATCAGATATGTAGTACACAAGTTCTTTTTTCTGGTGTTCTAGACAAACATACAGTTGACAATGACCTAAAAGATGCTTCAACTAATTAATGTCTCAATCACAGTACACTGTCAGCATGATATTTCTTCACATGTGCCTTCAGCACGTTACCATAACTGAACTCCTTCTTACAAATGTGGCACACAAATGCCTTGATGCCAGTATGCTTTGCTAAATGTCCCTTCAGGTTGTTTGTTGCCGAAAATCCACGACCACAGTACTGACAATGATAGGAGTAGTGTCCTTTGTGAATGGCTAGATGCATCTTCAGACCCTGGTTGGTCGTGAAATGTTTGTCACACTCAGTATACGGACATCTCAAATAAGCTACATCATCTGGGATGGGAGCTAGCAGTCGGTATATGCCAGGCTGTCTGTGTGTTGACACTGCCTGCAACACAAGCACGCCTTAGTCAGGAGCTTGTCACTTCCAAAAGTGATAACTCACTGTGTAAATTAAAGACAATTAACCCAGTGCTGCTGCCAGTGTGTCAGAGGGGTGCATCAGCCACACATATTCCTCTATGTAGACTCCTTTCAAACTCCTACTGTTGGAATTGTTAATCTTACGATCACATGCTGCTTAACTGATTCAGCAAATATTGATTCAATCAACTTTCAGTCAACAAACTAACTTGCTTAACTCACTCAACAACTGTGTAATGTATGAATGATGTTTCTAACTACAATGATACCTGTTTAAGACCTCACGTGTGATTAAACCTGCCACATTGTAGACGCTTTCACTACAAGCAGTGGCACAAAGACTTGCCTTCGAGAAGACACAATTGTACCAGGTAAGCTTTGTTCTTGTATCTTATACACAGTACTGAACTGTCCTGTGCTCTATTCCTGCAATGTTCCACAGCAACAACTCAACAGCTTCCTTTCTTTCACATAATGCTTAACACCTTCACAAGCTTCTCAACAAAATGTGACTAAAAGTAGTCAGTTATGATCAGTATACAACATCTTGACACAGCAATTGGTTTGCTTTCTTCTGGAGTTCTACACCCGAACACAAAGTAACACTAATGACTGTGATGCTTCAGTTGAATCATGGTACACTGTCAGCATGATATTTCTTCACATGTGCCTTCAGCACGTTACCATAGCTGAACTCCATCTTACAAATGTGGCACACAAATGCCTTGATGCCAGTATGCTTTGCTAAATGTCCCTTCAGGTTGTTTGTTGCTGCAAACCCGCGACCACAGTACTGACAATGATAGGGATAGTGTCCACCGTGAATTGCCATATGTCGCCTGAACCCAGTCTTGGTTGAGAATCGTTTGTCACACTCGCTACAATGACTAGTCTCAGTAACTGCATCACCAGCCACGGGAACTGGCGTCTGGTAAATTCGAGGCTGCCCGCGCGTCAACACTGTCTGGAACACAAGCATGCTTTGGTCAGGCACTCAATTCTTCTAATGCTCACTGTGACACATTAATTACATCGTGTAACGACAGACATAACTTGCCAATCTTTACACAGTGTCTGAATGAAACTGTTTTATGTGTGCCTTCATTGTGCTGCTATAGCTGAACTTCTTATGACAGATGTGGCAAACAAATGCTTTGATGCCTGTGTGTTGCACCAAATGTCCTTTCAGACTGTTCGTTGACGCAAACCCCCGACCACAGATCTGGCAGTAATACGGGTAGTTCCCTTTGTGAATCGCAATGTGCAGCTTGAGCCCGCAGTTAGTTGTGAAATGTTTGCCACACTCGCTACAGTGAAGTCTCCCACTAGCTGCATCACCTGTCATGGAAACTTGTGGCCAGGGCATACGATGCTGCCCCCTGGTGAGAGTCGACCCTGCCTGGAACACAAGCATGCTTCTGTGAGGAATTCAAGTCTTGCAAAGCAGCTTATGACAATCATGAGACAAGACTTTTCTGTACTGAAAGACCTTCTGGACGGTTCAAACACTAGATATCCCCACACCAATGATACTGTAAGATGCAATTTTTCAAAATGTTAAGATACATTTTGGACCAGCTTATCACAGGACAAACAATCATTCAGCAAGCACAGTCGACTGTGAGTCACCAAGATAATTCATTTTATTTGGGCAACTGAGTAATGGCAACATCAATATTGGAACCTCAAGTGTGTATAGCTTTGTGTGGCATAAACCTTGCACACTGTGTCATCAACAAGACACAGACCTTGCTCTAATGCCTTGTTCACAATCATTATATGCTCAGACCACGCAAAGAAAAACAACAGAATTCTTCAAAGCAACATATCAACAACAGTACATTCTTCACACAAATTCTTAACAAAGTGAAGTGACAAAATGAATTAATTTGTTCATGTTTTTGTAATTTGCGTGCTCTCGAAGTATTATACTTGAACACCATTCAGGCTGCATTGTCTAGGCAGAAGTATTGGCTACGGAGCATTGCCAGGGTGAAACTTTTTCATGTGAGCTTTCAGCACATTGCTGTAGCTGAATGCCTTTTTGCAGATGCGGCACACAAATGGCTTGATGCCAGTGTGCTTTGCCAGATGTCCCTTCAGGTTGTTCGTCGCTGCAAACCCGCGACCACAGTACTGACAATGATAAGGGTACTGCCCCTTGTGCATCGTTGCGACATGCCTTTTGAGCACAGTCTCGGTGGAGAATTGTTTGCTACACTCACTACACCGACGTCTCGTACTAGCTGCATCACCTGCCACGGGAACTGCCGGCTGGTGTATACGACACTGCCCCCTGATGTTTGGTGACACTGTCTGGAACACAAGCATGCTTCAGTCAGGCATACAATTCCCATAATAGAGATAGTTACAAACAACATTAATAATGTGTTGTTCTTTCTGTCTTGATGGAACAGCCCCTTCACAGTGCAGTATGTGGATGAAACTGTTTTACATGTGCCTTCATTGTGCTACTGTAGCTAAAGTTCTTCTTGCAGATGTGGCAAACGAATGCTTTGATGCCTGTGTGTTGCACCAAATGTCCTTTCAGACTGTTTGTTGATGCAAACCCCCGACCACAGACCTCACAATGATAGGGATAGTGTCCCCTGTGCATTGCCACATGCCGCCGGAAGCCAGTCTCAGTTGAGAAACGTTTTCCACACTCACTACAATGACGTCCCAAACTAGCTGCATCGACCGGAACTGGCGACCGGTACATAAACTGCCCCCTGTCGTGTGTTGACACTGCCTGGAACACAAGCAGGCTTTGGTTAGGCACCTATGTCTTGTAAAGTTGATGGTGACAATCATCTCATGAGATTAACTCAAGATTGCTGTAATGTAAAGGAAAAGATGTAGACCCTGCACAGAAACATGCATCGAAACTGAGACAAGATGCAATGATTCCACCTTTTCAGACATAGCTGCAACCAGGAACAGCCTAACACTGATTCAGCAACATCTAGCACTCTGATACATGCAACAATTTATTAAAGGTTCTAAGATGCACATAGATGTAAGCAAATCTGTTTTTAAAATGTCTAGTGTGGTTTTAATATTGCTTTAGCTGTAAGTATATGCTATGGATCATTCTCATCCAGCAAACACAGGCTACCTTTATATATCTTAGTGCTGGACCATAGTGGGTATGCATAGTACTACACTTAGAACTCGTCAAAGCAACATGTTGCTGCCCATTCCGTCACATCATTCCTTAATTCAGTGATGTGACTTACTCATCTGGCTGATGCAAACAGTGTCAATGATACTTCTGCATGTGTTCCTTTAGCACATGACCGTAGCTGAATTCCTTCTCGCAGATGCGGCACACAAATGCCTTGATGCCAGTGTGCTTTGCTAGATGTCCCTTCAGGTTGTTTGTTGCCGAAAACCCGCGACCACAGTACTGACACCAATACCTATAGAGACCCTTGTGCATCTTAGTATGCACTTTGAGTGCCGCTGCACTTGAGTAATATCTGCCACACTCCTTACATTGATGTTTCACATTAGGTGCGTCACCATCCACGGGAACTGGCGGCCGGTACACACGAGACAGTCCTCTTGTGTGTGCCGACACTGCCTGGAACACAAGCATTCGTCGGTCAGGTGCTCAATTCTCACAACGAATATGGTGATGATCATGTCAGAGTAACTAACTCGCTATGGTATTCAAAGTTCCACTTTAAACTGGATACCACCTCCATTACAAGGTCACACACAACACGTATTATTACAACTGTTGTTTTTGCAGCACTGGCCTATATGCCCACAAGGATCAGTTCCAAACCTGACTAAATTAAAAAACTACACCAAGACTTGATAGATGCAAATTAAAGAGTCAAATAGCATAAGTTCATTTTTATCTGTACCATGTGATTGGTTTGATATGTGTCTATTAAGTATACACTAACTTCTAACACATCAGAATGGAATTTATGGGGAAATTATTCATACAACAAAACCATCATCAATACCAAATGTTACGTCATAAACTACTAAGAAAATGTAAATGCCTAACAGTATGATATACAAACTAGTGAAAAACACTGTTAAGAAATGCCACAATAGCACACTGTAACACCAAAAAAGGAACTACCTGTTTCTGGAACATGGCCTTCATAACAACGATTCAGCAACATCCCGTACATGTTATTCTTGCTTAAGGGTGATTTCACGGGAAAGGTTGCAAAATGACCGTCATGCCTAACGTGCTCCAAATACTTAGACCAATATGGTTTAGCGTTGTTTCTTTGTGTCTCTTGGATAAGTATTTGCAAAGCAATCTTCACCGAAAATTTCAGAGCATTTACTACTACGGTTATTTATCACCGTGCATATATACGTGAAATTCCATAGGCTTCTCAGTCTCATTTGCATTTTAATTAAATTAAACCACATGAGAATTAACAGCAAAATGTTATGGGAAGCAAGTGAAATTCAGCAATACTTCTATGTACCCTCAGAAAGGCATATACCAAGTTTGGTCAAGATTGACAAAATATTTTTTGTTTTATGTTGATTTGAATGGACGACTTTCCGAAAAAGAAATAACAATACTGTCCTTTCCTGAACATTTCCACTTCTAACTGATTTAAAAGGCAAGAAAGGTGACACATTATGCATTAAAATATTGCTACATGTATTTGGATAAAATTATATAATGATCAGCCTCCAGCAATCTGAGCTCTATTGTCTGGCCTAATTCAGTTCAGTAAGAACAAATTCCGTAAAAAATGTGTCCTTTCCTGAACAACTAGATATGATGAGATTGGTGGCTAGGGTGCAGGATTCCTGGACATTGATTTTTAACTATGCATGCATAGACTGGCTAAAAATGATTCAATGAACAGTGTGGCTCTTGGATTATCTGTAAAATATTAGGGTTTTGTTTGTAATGTCCTTTCCTGAACATATAGTTTTACAGCACCCTCTGCATGCTCGCATTTGGTTTAATTGGATGCCTAGGGGCCATTCAACATTATTTATCAACATTTTCACAGAGGTACAAAGAGTACACTTCTTAGTTTTTTGTAGATTTTTTTTAATCATTTTAAATGAAATGCAGAACTTTTGAAAAAGCAAGTTTTATTAAATATAAGTTTTTTTATACATTAAATGCTGAACGTGGACTCACTTAAAAAAAATGTGTACACTGTCCAGACATCACATTGCTTACAACATAGTGCAGCTCCAATGATGATATGTAACTGAATACTAGACTTGATGAACAAACTGTTCAAAATGGTTAATACCAGATTAAACATGTTCTCAGTGAACAGCATGATGAGTTACCTCAAAATTAAATTCAGCTGGACCCTAAGAAACAGATCTTCAACAATGTGATACTTGCAAACTCTGAAGGACAAGGATCCAGTGCACGGCATACACTGACAAAGAACACACCCATAAGTGCAGAAGCTATGTTCCAGTTGTAGCACTGTCTAACACAGAGAAGGGAAAGTGGCGAGCACAGTGGAAAGCCAAGAAGAACAAACAGAGGGATCCAAAAAGCATGTAAAGATAACGACACAGCTGAGGAAAAGCAGAGGCAGCAGAATAAGCCACCAAACAAGCATTTCAAATATCTGTCAGCAGAAGAAACGAAGCAGTATATCAGGACTAAGGTGGATGAGTGTTGCAAGAGAAAATCAAGGCAAATGGTGCAAGCAGGAAGAAATCGAGACAGGGAAAGGAAGGCCCAATGATCACATTGATCATGTTGCTGTTGAGGAAGAAGTAGGCACACAGATGGGTGCAGAACCATGGGTTCCTTCAACACCACCATCCACAAGTAGAGCCACATACTTTAGAAAACACTTGTCCAAGTTTGTTTTTGAAATGTTCCACAAGCAAACATCAACTGATCAAGGGATACTGTTCAAGAGACAGCTAAATACTGTAAAATGTTTGTCCTTTCCTGAACAAAATGGTCTTGTGTTCATTACAATGACATACATACAGTTGCTTTGTTCAGCACAACCCACAGATATTCACAATAATTCCTGACTGTTGTGTCATATATGTAGCAGAGTCAATTACTTCACTCTTGTAAATATGTTGAAAGGTTGTCAATGCTGAGACACTGACTTATGTAAGGATATTTTTATTAACTTTTATAGGTATTTTTTTACCAAAATTACTTTTTACCACTTCATATGTTGCTCTTCTGAGCTGTTTTAATGCTTGCTGTTATTATAATGTTGCACAGATGGTATAGAGACATGTAAAAAAAATTGTCCTTTCCTGAGCGAACTGGCCTTGAGTTCATTACAACGACAGCAATTCATCAGTTGCTTTGTACAGCATAATCCACAAGCATGCACAGTAATTCTTGGCTGTTCTGTCAAACATTTAGCACTATTACATAGTCAATTACATCAGTCTGGTTGTAAATATGCTTCCAATTTGTCAATGGGTCTTTTCTATGAGAGAAAGACTTGTGTTTTCACTCAAATTTGTACTCTTCATTTAAGATAATTAGTGTTCTCCATGTAATCTGTTACTGTTTGAGCTATTTAATGTTTGTAGTTCTTATAATTCAGTGCACTGATATAGCATATGCTAACTTTACAATGCCTAGCTCTACTTATACAAAACTGCTTACAGTTGTTCTACCATACCTGTGGTTTGTAGAAAGGTGTGTTGGTGATCAGTATACACTGAAGTTTTTAATAGAATGCTAATGAAAGCCACCAGAGCAAGAAATGTGATTGGAAAATGCAGCATTTGTTCAAATAAATTCACCATGATGAGCTATCTGTGAAGTTCAGGTGTACCAAGTGTATCATTTGGGAGCATTTAGAGGCAACTGTGTGATGTAGAATAAGCAAAGCGGCTGTTCACTTTTTGTTCAACATTTATGACTACATCTGAAAGAATCCCACATAATAAAAAATTTGCAAGTGTTCAAGCTTCAACTAATACATTTCCTCGTTTCCGTATATCTATACTTTGAAACATATTTTCGAACCTTTCCCATGAAATCACCCTTAAACTAACTCACTATTCAGTAATACTTCCATGATGTATGTTGTTATATATAGAACAATTGTGTTCATTCTCACGTAACTTAAACCTTGGAAAACTCCGGAAGCCGTAGTAACATAACAAGCAATGTAAATCTTGCTATTCAGACGAAACACTGGCAACCTTTTTCTTCTTCCATGTTACGTGGCACAGTTTGTTTCAAAGTTTGTCTCATCAATGCAACATATTAAGAAACTTTCATTGCATCACGCAGGTGTTTGATGAACCAGTCAAGAAGTCTGTGCTCTGTCTGAGGCCATAACTTGACTGCCAATCATGGTGTACAGTTTGAGTGGAATCGTTGCATGTGAGCCTTAAGTGGGGTGCTGTAGCTGAACTCCTTCTTACAGATGTGGCACACAAAAGCCTTGATGCCAGTATGCTTCACCAGATGTCCCTTCAGGTTGTTTGTCGCTGCAAACCCACGCCCACAGTACTGACAATGATAGGGGTAGTGTCCTTTATGAATGGCTACATGCAGCTTGAGTCCAAAGTTGGTGGTGAAATGTTTGCCACACTCGTTACAGCGACGTTCCAAACTAGCTGCATTATCTGCCATGGGAGCTGGCAGTCGGTGGATAGTAGGCCGCCGATGCGCCAACACTGCCTGGAAAACAAGCACGTTTTGGTCAGGTGTTCATGTCTATTAAAGAAGATGATGATAGTCACATAACAATATTTAACTAGTGTGGCCTCTTTATAATTTGAAGATACAACTTCTCCACTGTTTCAAAAATATTGCTTAACCAGTTCATCAAGTGAACATGGGCTACCTATACCGATTTACCTGGCACATGTAAATCTTACTCACATTTACTAATTAACAAATGATGTGATGGCTATGTGATGCTTGGAACACAAATGACCTTCAGGTGAATTTCTTAGCATTTTTTTCTTTAGAATAACAACCTATTGACTACTTATTTTTTGACATAATTTCAGTGAAATTATTTGTTGCATTGATTCTGTATATACCATGGGTATGCTTTCTCCTGATGCTATAGACATGAACACACCATTCTGTATATACCATGGGTATGCTTTCTCCTGATGCTATAGACATGAACACACCATTTGGGTTGTGATGCGTAACTATGTAGGAGTATCAGTTACGTAGCATTGCCAGGGTGAAACTTTTTCATGTGAGCTTTCAGCACATTGCTGTAGCTGAATTCCTTCTTGCAGATGGGACACACAAACGCCTTGATGCCAGTATGCTTTGCCAGATGGCCCTTCAGGTTGTTCGTTGCTGCAAACCCGCGACCACAGTACTGACAATGATAGGGGTACTGCCCCTCGTGCATTGCCATGTGTACCCTGAGAGTTCCTTCACTTGAAAATTGTTTGCCACATTTGCTACACTGCCGTCTTGTACCAGCTGCTTCACCTGGCACAGGTAGTGGTGACTGGCACATAAACTGCCCCCTGGTGTGTGGTGACAATGTCTGGAACACAAGTAGGCTTTGATCAGGTGTCCCATTCTCAGATAGATACAATCACGTGATAAGGTTACAACTGTAACATATTTTTATTTTGACACAACTGATCAAGACACAGTATGACACTATCATTATATGGATTATTTCCACATATTCAAATGTACCATTGGAAATGTTCATCCATATAATGTGAATGTTTCAGGTCTCCTGCACAGACAGCTTCTGTGAGTGGAAAAGCTCATTCAGTAGCAACATGGTGTTGTCTGACATGTCGCCTAAGTTCATGTGCATAACTATATTCTTTAAGGCAGATGCTACATCTGAACTCTTTGATGCCAGTATGCTTCACCATATGACCACGTAGATTGGTCGTGCCTGAGAATCCACGACCACAGAAGTGACACTTGTAGCGATAAAGACCCTTGTGTAAGTTCTTGTGTAGCTTTAACCCAGACACGCTGTGGAAGCTTTTGCCACACTGTATGCACTGTAATGCACTCCTGCTAGCTGCAGACAGGTGCAAACCAGAGACATCACGCCCAGTCTGTAAAAGCAGCAAAATTAGATAGGATTAGAGACACATGTAGGACACCACCCAGTGCAACACCTATTATATGTTGATGATGTAGTCTCATCTCGACACTGTGGAACGAAACTTGATACTGGCAAGAACAGATAGGTTTGTTTGCTTAACTTTTGCTTATCATTACATATCACACCTGCATATTACAACAAAGCTACACCTCACAATGATATGTACCACTTGCAATAATGATATGTACCACTTGCAATAATGCAGCTACGTACATTAGTAATGATTGTGCCCTTTATCGAGACTCTGGCAAGCTAGAAGGACCTCGTCCAAAATTATTTTTTAACACCAATAACAGATAGATAGACAAGCAGCTTGCAGCAACTCAATGTTATATCACATAGTATCATAAAACAATAAACGTCATGTGCTCTTCCTCCTTGTTCCCTGCTTTACAGGAGTGAGGGTCAGGTAAAGTATTGTCGAGTCACTCTTTCTGTTCTTTCTTTCCATAGTTTTCTATCGGCCTCCCCCCCTCTCCATCTTTCATCCTCCCCCGATCTTCTCATATCCCTCCTCACGCAGTCCTCACATCTCAGCTATGGCCTACCCTGCATTGCATCCCAACCTCATATATCAATATAATTTATAATATATTTAATATATATCAGTATAATTTTCAGAATTCCAAAACCACTAGCCATATCTAGTTACCTCTGTTTGTGGTGAGACGATGTTATTCCCTGCTATGGACGTGGCGTACATGTTTTTTTAGGCTGCTTGCGTATCGATATGCCATGCCACAAATATCACAGCGAAAGTCTCGAGCCCCCTTGTGTTTGGCGATGTGGCCACCGAGATGCATCACCCCTAAGAAACCCTTCCCGCAAAGCGGACATCTGTAGGGGTAGCACCCCTTGTGCATGTTCTCATGAAGTTGAAGGCCACGGGCTGTGCTGAATGTTTTAGTGCAATGGCTGCATTTTAGCAATGGCTTCTTTGACCTGGCAGTGGCAGTCTAGAAACAGACCAAACAACCAGTATTAACCTCACAGACTAAACTTTCACGAGCACTAAACCACACCCTTTGTTGTTCACTGTAAATAGTTAAATAACGCTCTCATCAGTACTGAACCAATCTCGTCTGACTCAACCACCATCCTCATCAGCACTGAAACCACCAGGTATCAAATTATACTATATGGTGTGCAGCTTCAAGCTAAACAGCACTTTTTCTTCTTTGGGCAGCAAGTGGTTTAACTTTACATGTGTACAGTCTTGGCTACACAGCTTCACCAGCCCAGTTATTTACAGTGCTGCTTCTCAATTAGGAAATTATGTGGCACATACCAAGTGGCCTTACTATTACGCTGCATATTCATTCCACATTAGAATTTTTTTAGCACTATATCACAGATAACTAAGGTAATTAGTCAAGATCTTGTTCCATTATATGACATCCATATGGCACTGTGAGTCTGTGACATGGTCTTTATTAATGCTAGCATTAACTCAATTACATACACAGCACATTGGATGAATATTTGTATTTCTGATTATTTTCACGTGTTTTTCAAATATAGTTATTCTGTTTCTTAAATCAATAAAAATGTGTGTGCGTGCGTGCGTGCGTGCGTGCGTGCGTGCGTGCGTGCGACCTTTAAATAAAAAATACAGTGTCCACCATTCACACTTGTGGCTGATCTTGACGTGCGCAGTTGTGTGTCTCAGTAGCTGTATTCTCCTTGTGTGCCTGGTCATAACCATATTGGTGTTACTTCTGTCTGTCTCCACGTTTATAGTCATCAGATCAGTTTCACTTGTTTATATTTTGTAACAGTTGCTGTTCCAAATCCAAGTGTTCACACTGTTTCTCAATATATTCCTTGACAGTTGGTGCTGCTCCATCAATCAGTAATGTTTAGTCTTACTCCCTTGTATCGCTAGTTGTGTTGGACACAATGTGTTATCTTCTTCCACCAGCACAGTTCACCCAGTCCGTCAGATCCAGGAGGTTGTATCAGGTTATATACTCACAGGCACATACAAATGTGTACCATTCGAAAATATCATACTGTCTGAAATAATTTTACTAGGCATATGATATCTTCTAAGGCACCAAGATAAAAAAATTGCAAATAATTTAACTGTTTAACAGAGAGAATTACTTGCAACATATCCAAAAGCTGTTTAGTGTTATTGCTAGAATTATCTCCTCCGGTCTCAGTAGTTGTGAGTCTGCCTCAGGTGTTTCCGCAACATGCGTGCATATGTGTACTCATGGTTGCAGTGACGACACTTGAATTCACGTACACCTGTGTGCCTAACGAGGTGGCCGCGTAGATTCGTCTGACTCGAGAAACCTTTGTTGCAGTAGGGACACTTGTAGGGGTAAACACCCTGGTGCATGTCCTCATGTACCTTCAGACCCCACGTACTCACAAACGAACGATTACAATGGCGACACAACAAGGACCTCTTGGCCCGGCTGTCTGTCAGGCCAGATGATGTGGCACAACGGGTGTTAAACTGGGTGTGGCCCGTCTGGAAATACACAAATATGCACCAGAGTTAATTGTACTTCAGCCACACAGCCAGTAAGTATAGTTTGGCATAGGGTCCCCTCCCACATGGTAGTCATCCCACTGGGTCCCCTCCCACAGCATAGTCATCCCACTGGGTCCCCTTCCACAGCATAGTCATCCCACTGGGTCCTCTCACACAGTGCCGTCACCACACTGGGTCCCCTCCCACAGTGTAGTCATCCCACTGGATCCCCTCCCAGAATGTAGCCATCCCACTGGGTCCCCTCTCAGTGTAGTGATCCCACTCGGTGCCCTCACACAGTGCAGTCATCATACTGGGTCCCCTCCCACGTTGTAGTCATCTTACGGGGCCCCCTCCCACAGTGCAGTCATCTCACTGGCTCATCTCACACAGCGTAGTCATCCCACTGGGTCCCCTCCCACAGTGCAGTCATCTCACTTACTCATCTCACACAGTGTAGTCATCCCACTGGGTCCCCTCCCACAGTGTAGTAATTCCACTGGCTCCTCTCACACAGTGCAGTCATCATACGGGGTCCCCTCCCACATTGTAGTCATCCTACGGGGCCCCCTCTCATAGTGCAGTCATCCCACAAGGTCCCCTCCCACAGTGTAGTCATCCCATTGGGTCCCCTCTCGCAGTGCATTCATCCCACTGGGTCCCCTCCCACAGTGTAGTCATCCCACTGGGTCCCATCCCACAGTGTAGTCATCCCACTGGGTCCCCTCCCACAGTGTAGTCATCCCACTGGGTCCCCTCCCACAGTTGTAGTCTATATGAATGACAATGTCATCTAAATTAGTCTCCCACAGTACAGTCATCCCACTGGATGGGTCCTCTCTCATAGTGTAGTCAGTCATCCCACTGGGTCCCCTCCCACAGTGTAGTCATCCCACTGAGTCCCCTCCCACAGTTGTAGTCTATATGAATGACAATGTCATCTAAATTAGTCTCTCTTAACTCCAAAATGTTGTTGAAATTACATCAAACACAACTAAACTGAGGAAAGGATTTCAAAAGCAACTTCAAGAAGACGATGTTATTTATTAGTAAAATAAACATTTGTGGTCGGTCTGCTTACAGAATGGGTCACCTATTTAATAGTCTGCCCGATGTGGTGGTGGGGCAGGTCTTTCTGTAGTCTGTGTGAAGGGGCGGTAGGGTTGGTCTTACTGTAGTTTGTCTGATGGGGTGGTAGGGAGAAGTATGCTGATGGTAGATCGACATCCTGCCAGCATGTTTACTTCATGATGAAACAATTATTACTACAGATGACCTGACACAGACATTAGTTTTGAGCAATAAAAGTGTGCTATCTCAGTCTGACCTATACAAAGTGCAAATAAATTCTTGCACATATTGCAATCAACCTCCAACAACACAACAGTCCAAGTTCGCCTTTTCAAATGTAGCTTGTTAAAGGAAAAGAAAACTAGTATCAAGGGTAAACATTTCCTTTATTAAAAAAATTTCACCAAGGTTAGCAGCAAGTTCAACCATTGTAGTACTGGCATTTGAATGATTTGCTGTGGCGCTTCAAGTCTCCCAGTGAGCTGAATGCCTTGCTACACTGAGCACACTGAAACTCCCGCACACCTGTGTGCTTAGTGAGATGGCGTCTCAAGTTTGTAGTTGATGGGAAGCCCTGCATGCAGTACTGGCAGCGGTACCGATACTGCCCACGATGCATGTCTTCATGAGATCGTAAGCCACCAATCGTGCTAAATGGTTTGCCACATTTGTGACATTTGTAACGTCTAGTCGGCAGTGATATTTCAGATACACCTGGCTCGAGCAATGCCTGTAAGATAAAGATGGGCATGCCTTAGTCAGTCTGCTTGCCATGCCCATTCTTACTGGCAGGTCTTGTTCAATGCTCATTTAGTGTAATAAAGGAAATGGCAAGTGAAATACATACATTATATATATATATATATATATATATATATATATATATATATATATATGTATGTATATATATATGTGTATGTATGTATACACACACATATATATATTTATGAGTAAATGAAAAGATGTTACATTATTGTTACTTATGATACATATTATGCATGGTGCAATGCCTTAGTTTAAAATGTCACTATAATTAGGGCAGGGTAATATCCGTAACCTTATTTAATGGTCAACTATTTGTTCTCTCTATTACTTGTAAGAATATAATTGCAAATGATCTCTGTAACTGATGCAGTTGATCAATTAGTTCAATTATTTATTTATTGGGTTTTTTACTGTGAGTTTTGCTTCTGTGGTCTAAATATTTCTTACGTATCTTGTATTCACCAAATAAAACTTTACACATTTATGCCAGCAACTGATTTTGTTTTCAAAGCATATTTTAACTGAAAATAAATGCCCATAACCACAACCTACAACAAAATGTGTTGCAGTCAATGCAATTAGGTTAGTAATTATATGTGTTGTATATAGTTGTAACCGAATGTTTGGAATTGGACCACCCCTGACTGTTGACATCCAAGCCATTGCACCTTAACTGTAATTATACTATACAAAACATTTGAATGACATTGTTGGTTTTATCCTGGCACTATTCTGACACATACCAAAGACAACTAATTCAGGAACACTTGTATCCAGCTAAGTAAAGTAGTGCCAAATGAACCCTGGCTGCAACAAGACATCTGTTTCAGTTAATGTTACCTCATGACATGCTGGTTCATTTGTGTATATTTGTTATTTAGTTTTGGTGAAATCATCGGACACACTATTAAAATGTTTTTGACTGGGTCTGATAAAAATCAGCAGAAAAATTACAAAAGTCGTTCCGCTTAACCTCTATTATTATGACATAAAGCTACTCACACTTTTGCAAGTTCCCCTATCTAATGATCAAAGTCAATTGTTTTGACAGTTTTAACAAAACCACACTTATTAAACTGATTGTGCATCTAAATATGAATATTAACAAAACCGAATTCGCAATGGGCTAAATCAACCAAGGAGGGAATTTTAATGATACAATCACAATGATAAGATACAAACAAAACAACTTTGTTATGCATTCAATAAATCTTTATAAATCACAAAGTATCTGAATGTTCCACCCAAGTTAATACTAACATTTCAGCTGTTCATTCATTTTGGTCCAAACAATTAAAACTGTGTCAACTTGGCCAGCCAGCCGTGTTCATGTTGAATGTTGTTTCAGATGTCGCTTGTAATCACACTGATAGCGGTACTGACGACCACACACATCACACTTGAACTCTGCAATTCCCGTGTGCTGCGCCATATGGCCCCTGAGGTTTGAAGTCGCAGGGAAACCTTTGCCGCAAATCTTGCACCAATAAGGGTAGTGCCCACTGTGTATGGCTTCATGCATTCGCAGGCCATGCAAACTTGCATAGCTCCTATGGCACTGTGAACACTTGTGTTTATGAGATGATGGCACGACAGAGCCTGAGATACGAGGTATTGTGCTCTGCAAAGACAAACACACATTTGGTTGACAGCTGACAACCAGTGCTCAACAACTTTGTCAGGTCCCCACATCTTCCATCAAAATAAGGTGAAAACTCCTAACTATTTATAAAGCTCATCCCACAGATACCGGTATGGTCTGCATGTTTTAAGAAAGTAGCATATCATGACTTTAATAGATGTCTAAGCACCACTTTTTTTTAGAAATTGTTCCACAGGCGAAAATAGAAAGCAAAGATTGTAACAGGTTTTAGTCCCATACCAGCACCAGACATCTACTGAAAACTACAGCAAACTGTCTATATTTGATCAGTTCCCAGATGCAAAACTATGACCAGTTCCTGTGAAAATAAACAAAATCACACTGTACCATCAATCTTGATCAATCAAAAAACTCACCGGCACTACAAACTGTTGAATGAAACTGCTCTACAATCCAAGTTAAATGTGATAATGACCACTAATTTCAGTCTTCTCATATCTGTTTAGTCCCGATACTTCCAACGAGTTTGCCAAACTGACTTTCCAGTTGCTGAGTCAGCATATTTATGACAAAGATAAACATCTCTTCAAGTCCGAAGGACAACTTAACTGTCTCACACACAGTTTGCACTTATTGTCACAAACACCTGTGTGCTTGGAAAGGTGGTGCCCAAGACTAGTTTTGCAAAGACTGCCCTTGCCACAGGACTGACACCAGTAAGGGTAGTACCCACTGTGTATGGCTTCATGTTGGCGCAGACCATGTGCTCTTGAAAAGCTCCTACCACACTGTGAACATGTGTGTTTACGAAATGCTGGGATGACAGAGTCTGAGCTACAAGACGTTGCAGTCTGCAAACATATGGTTGGGCGAAAGCTGGTAATAGTTTCACAAAACCTCCACTATCTCAGGATTGACTTGTCCTATATTTTTCATCCAAAGTCTAAAATATCTAGAAACAGAATACATGTCATGTTATCTGAGACTCAGTGTGTGCAAAGATTTTGCAATTTTTTTTTATTTGGCAGCCATATTGGATTTATGCAAATTAAACAGGGATTTCTTAGAACTCTTAATATGGTGTTCT
Source organism: Lamellibrachia satsuma (assembly GCA_033239005.1). Classification (NCBI taxonomy): domain Eukaryota; kingdom Metazoa; phylum Annelida; class Polychaeta; order Sabellida; family Siboglinidae; genus Lamellibrachia; species Lamellibrachia satsuma. The sequence continues at coordinate 352,964 of BSQZ01000067.1, forward strand.
GAAATGCAGTGGTAAAAAATTATGTTGCAAATTGTTCCAAGTTGAGCGATAAAATTGGCTACATTTCTTGGATTACTGTTTTAAGCAGTCTGAGTAAAATAGTTAGTTTAGGTAGACAAAATGAAAGCCTTTGAAACATCAACTTTTTAAAAATAAATTACTGTTTTACAAAAATAACTTTTAAGGCAAACCCAACAGTGGATGTGTCCTAGGTTATCGTTTTTTAAGTACTGTGGCACAACCTTTTGTTTTCATATATTTAGAATAGCACCTTTTAAAAGGTGCATAATATAATTAGACTTTTGAGATTAAAACCTGGAGGCTTTGATTGTTTAAATTTTGCTACCAGTATAGTTGGAGTCAACTAAAGTCAAAGTCAATTAAAAAGTGCGTTTCACGAACCATTGAGACCAACTTGACAGAGGCATAATCTGCCGACTGCTACACAGATTTCATCTAATGAATGGCTTTCAACAACCCAACATCAGTTCTTCAAAACATATTTTAATATGGAACTATACATTCAACAAAACTTCCGTTTCTAATTAATCAACCCAAACAGTGTTTGTCTCTAATCTTAATACAATTTTGTATGTAGAGGTCTATGTGACTTATTTAATCATTCATAAAATGGCAGTATGAACCAAAGAACAAATCATTTCAGCATATTACTTTAGAAACTGCTGTGGACGACAGCTGTCATTTAGAAGGCTATCAAACCTCTCCAACAATCCGCAGTCACCAACAATGGCCACTACGGCAGCTGGACACTACTGATGTGTGACACTGACCAGCAACTCACTCATCTGTCAGGATAGCCCAATTGTCACTCCAGTGACACAACTATGACACTGAATTGTCTCATATAATATCTTTATGACAATGACGGATATGTCTTTTCAAGCTCCAAGGACAGCCAAACTCCTTAGCACAGAATGGGCACTTGTGTTCTCGCACACCTGTGTGTTTTGCCATATGGCGCCTAAGGTTAGTGGTCGACAGACTGCCCATTCCACAGACCTCGCAGTGGTAAGGGTAGTGGCCACTGTGTATGGCTTCATGTTGATGCAGGCCATGACCAGTTGAAAAGCTCCTACCACACTGTGAGCACATGTGTTTACGAGATGCTGGGACGACAGAGCCTGAGCTACGAGACGTTGCAGTCTGCAAACACACAAACACACGGTTGGGTGAGAGCTGGCAACCAAAGATCAACAGCTTCACTCAGCAGCTTCTAGCACACGGTTGCTCTTTTAGAAATACACTTCCTGCCTCTATAATGTGCATGGCATGTGACCATTCTGTTTGGGCACTAGTCCGTGGGCCTGCCAAATAACCCTAATCAAATATAGCATCATACACTAGAAGAAGGTAAGGTAATCTAATCATGCTGGTTCAGTTTGCTTTTCATAAAATTATGGTGAGTTCTAATGGTATATATCACTGAGGCAATATTCTAAGTTTCAAGAAATTAGAACATAGATTTAAATTTGGAATAATGCCAGGACTGCATCATTCCTTAAAATACATTGTCAAGTTTTGGCAAAATGCCTGATAACAAACAGAGATATGGTAACACAAAAAGTTCATCAGAAGCAACAGTTTCTGGGTAATTACAGGGAACTCTGGTAGGTGTGGAATCCAGATGGACCAAGTGAAGCCCACATACCACTGCAAGTTTTATCAAATCTGAAAACTCTACAGAGATGATAAATGTGGCTGTTTAACACACTCCAGTCTGTATCAATATTACTCTTCAAGCACAGTCTTTATGAAAGTGACGCATATGCCTAGTGAGGCTCCATGAAGAAGTGAATTCTTGTAAACACCATGTGCATTTGTAGTCGCGTATGCCTGTATGCGTTGCCATGTGGCTTCTAAGGTTATTAGAAGAGAGACACCCCTTTCCACATATCTCACACCAGTAAGGATAGTTGCCTTTGTGAGCAGCTTCGTGACGACGAAGGATGTACGGTCTTGAAAAGTTCCTACCGCACTGTGAACACGTGTGTTTACGGGGTGATGGTATGACAGAGCTAGGAGACGTTGCAGTCTGCAAACACACAAACACACAGTCGAGTAAACAGTAAACTGTCACTGCTCAACGGCTTCACAATAGTGACTTTAGAACGAACACAAGTTCTTTTAGGAATGTAGTTGAACTACTTCAACTGTACTGATTATACACATGTGAGGTAGACTACTTGTCATTCGAACTGTCACATATAGGGAAGCAGACTACATTCAAGAGAGGTACTATTTTCTCATAAACAGTCCTAGCTGTTCTTGCTGTCCAAAATAGAATAATAATGCTGTCTTTCATTGTTTCAAGCTATGCCTCATTAGTGGTTCTTAATTTTTCTGTTATGTGTGCCACTCTTCCATTTAAATATTTCTGTGCCACTGCATTGGCTACTGATATCACTGGTGCCATTCAAAGAATGTGCTCAACCTTAGGTGTCTTTTAAGACAAACTTACAGTCCATTTATCGTCTCAAATTAGTGCCAATTATTTTATTCTAGCTACTACATGTTTATGTAATACGGTTATTGATGGTGTGCTGCTCACCTATACAATATCTGGCTACATCTTTATTTACTACAGGAGTTTGGTATGCCAAATTGTAGCATCAGGGGTGAGATTTAGCAAGTCACGGAAGGTAGCCAGTCGGCCTACCAACCTTGCAAAGTGAAGTAGCCCAACAGCTTCTTAGGTTGCCCACTTGCTAATGAATACTTTGATGATAGAAAGCAAATACTTTGAAGATAGAATGCATGAGCGACATCAACAACAAATAAAAAACAAAAAAATTTTGAAACATTTATTTTCAAGGCAGGATCAATACAATGCGATACATAATACTGAATAAAATACAGTATACAATTGTACACGTGACAGGTTGTTTTGCTTTCATAACATGGTACACCAACAGTCTACGCGAAAAGTCTCCAGGGCGTCACAGGATATCATGTCCTGATTTTATTCTAGCTTAGAGAAACTTTAACCAGTTTCCCAATTAATTCATCAGAAACCCTCTGCGCACTATGTAGATATATAATCGAGATAGTTTATGTTTTTATGTATGTTTATATGTGGTTATGTTCACGTTTTTTCCCTAGACAATACACTATTTATGGTTAACATAAATGCGATATAGCCAGTACAACACTTCTGACATATTTATTAACATTCGGTTTATTTTTGCTACGTCTAAAATAATGCAGCTCTGTAAATATTTCAAGTCGACATGCGGACTACTGTTGTCAAAAATTTAAGTCGCCCGAAGCCATTTTTGTGCACCACTGGCATCCGGGCGACCGCTAAATCTCACCACTGAGCATAATTCTAATTTCTATAAATTCTGTCTAAAAGTCCCTTTCACAAATCTCATTAGTGGCTAAATGGCTACGCATAGTTTGAAAGTAACACATCCACCTGTTTTCAGCTGTGAAAAGATACATGAGAGGAAAGAAAACACTGCAAGCATGTTAAAATACCCAAAATGTCCTAATGGTAATCTGTTTTCTCTCTGTCAAGAAAGAATAAGAAGTGCCTAAGTATAAATGTTAATATGTCATACTACAAGGAATGTTAAACAATGTGATACAGAATATGGATGAAAATGTAAGAAGTGCCTGTGAAAGCAGTCAACTAGCGCTGCAAGCAGACTGCCAGTGTCCCAGTGATGATGCTTGCTTCATTGAAGACATGGGTCAGCCTTCAATGCCCTTGTGCAGTGCCAGTATTCTGTCACACCAATTTGATAGCAATTTAAAGACAATATTTATCCTCCTAATTAATGAACATACATATTATTGAGTTTATCTGGTAATTGTGCAAAAGTCAACTATTTTAAGTTGCATCCTGGATAAGTGTCACCATCAATAATTTATTGCACACGATATAATAGAACTCCTCTAAAGCGGCTACCCAAGTGACTGAGATAAAGTGGCCTGATTCAAGGTGGCCAAATTATAGAGGCTGCTCAGATATACAGATGTGAGAAAAACAGACTGTGTCACAGTGGTTGTTTCCAAGGGGTGACCGCTTTGAGGGGTTCTCCTGTACACAGTAAACTTACTCTATGTTAATGATACCTGCCAAACTATCACTCAGTGATGTCTTGGTGAAAATGACGAACATGCCTCTTCAAATTCCAGGAACAGGTGAATTCTTGCATACACCACGTGCATTTGTAGTCATGAACACCTGCATGTGCTGCCACATGGCGTCTAAGGTTGCTGGTAGAGAGACACCCTTTCCCACAAATCTCACACCAGTAAGGGTAGTTGCCTTTGTGCGCAGCTTCGTGAACATGTAGGAAGTATATTCCCGAAAAGTTCTTACCACACTGTGAACACGTGTTTTTATGAGACGCTGGGATGACAGAGCCTGAGCTACGAGACGTTGCAGTCTGCAAACACACAAGCACATGGTTGGGTGAGAGCCACACAACCTCTACAACTGTCATGTCATTCCAATACAGTGTCTTTATGACAATGTTCAACATGTCTCTTCAGGCTTGAAAAATAACGGAACGACTGCCTACATAGTGTGCAACTGTGGTCAGTCTTGCCTGAGTGCGTTGCCATGTGCCGCCTAAGGTTACTTGTATTGAGGCTGCCTTTTCCACAAATCTCACACCAGTAAGGGTAGCAGCCTTTGTGAGCAGCTTCATGCAAGTTGAGGAAGTGTAGTCTTGAAAAGCTGCTACCGCACTGTGAACACGTGTGTTTACGGGGTGATGGTATGACAGAGCTACGAGATGTTGCAGTCTGCAAACACACAAACACACACAGTTGGGTGAGAGCTGGTGATAGCTTCACACAACCTCCACTATCAAACTGAGAATTAAATGTCTGAGAACTTGTTTTTTACTTGTCTTGAAAACCAAACACAAACCACTCCATCATACAAGAATTGGAACACATCCTTAATACAAAGAGTAGAACATTATTTCTATCATTTAGCATTCCAATTACTTTCCTTTTATACTATATGTGACAAACCAACTTGGTTCCTGAAAACCAGACTACAAGCTGTACTGAAACAAATGTTTAATCCATTATGACAAAATTCCCCAGAAAAATAATAATAAAATGTGCCACTGGACAAGCCAGATTTAAAAAACTTGATTTAGGTAAAATTTATATTTTATAGCACAGGTACAATGTGAAAATGTTAATATGGCTTGCACAAATTGGCTACCTTGTGGTTTGTTATGGTTTTGCATTTTTGATGCTTAGTTGTAGTTTGGTTTTTACAAAATTGTAATCTGTACATTGTAATTTGATGAACCAGTTTTTCGTTTGGTTTCTGTTACTTGATTTAAATCTGGCTTCCACAAATCTGCTAATATGTAATATGGCTTCGCTCTTTAATAAAATATATGTTTTTGTTGTTAAAAACTGAAACATGTTTCAAATTCAACATACACTTTATTTTGTAACAATAACATTATGATGAATGCGTCACTGCATTAAAATACTACCTTGGTCCAAATGCTCAGTAAAATCAGGAACACAGATCAAATGTAAAGTCACTTGGGTTTAGATGATAACAAACAGCAGACAAAACTACTGATGTCACAGATCAATTTGCATACAGTGTATACAGTTTGGAAAGTACACTAATACAATTTGGCCCATGTTGAGAAGGTTTCCCTCCAGTTATGAATTGATGACACTGAATGAATGTCACTCAGATATGGTGTTTATGAAGCTGGCGGACATGTCTCTTCAAGCTCCAAGAACAGGTGAAGGCTTGCATACACAAGGTGCACTTGTAGTCGCGGGCGCCTGTGTGTGTGGCCATGTGGCGCCTATAGTTACTGGTAGACACAATGCCCTGACCACAGATTTTGCAGCGATAAGGGTAGTGGCCACTGTGCATAGGTTCATGCAGCCGTAGGCAGTGTGCATTCGAAAAGCTCCTACCACACTGTGGACATGTGTGCTTACGAGATGCTGGGACGACAGAGCCTGAGCTACGAGACGTCTGCAAACACAAACACACAACTTCCAAAGTCATCTGAGCTGTCTTTTTGAAATATTCTTGCCACCTGTAATGTCTAAGGTGTACAGATGCTGCATGGCCATAAAAACAAAGCACTAGTTTCACACACAGCCATATCTTACTTTATAATTTTCACACACCAAACTATTTTGATTCTTACAAGTCTGGAATTTGCCATATTGCAACATACTGTACTGGCAAATTAATCAGCCAGCGATAACAAGCATCAATTGATTACCATTCTCATCAAAACAATGCAAACTTATGAACTGTAGGAAAATCAAATACTGGCATGTCAGAAACAATTATAACATACTGTAATAATAAACTATATAGTTATCCAGTCAAAGAATCCACCTAGGACAATTGGAACAGGCTAATTGCTGAGATCTGCTTTCAACCTTTCAAGAAACATTTCACAAGTGACACATCTTATTTACAATAAGGAATGCTCACACATTGATACAAATAGCACTGGAATAATTTCAAATGAGTTTCTAAAACGACAGTCCAACTGTTGGCAAGTGGCCTGTACAGACTTAGGCTGTGCACTGTGACCAGCTTAATAAAATATGAACTCATCAACTTGTAGCAATGATGTGAGATAAAATTTTCACCCCCATGAAAAATTCACCCAGGGTGAGGATTTTGCTATGAGGATTTCAAACCCTTTATGAAGATTATGAATTTTATCAACTCTAGTGTTAAATGATATTCTAATTACAATGGTTAACTAAGACAATTGGTTAATAAATCCTTACCTGGGGTTGCTTATTTCAAATGAGATATCGCCTGGGGGTGAGAATTTAGGGGGGGGTGAAAATTTCGTCTCGCATAACATCAAATATTCACCACCCACCCCCCATTGAATAAACACAGCATTATTGTTGACTTTGTTTTTTTGGTCAGATTATATGTGTTTGACATGTCTACATGTTTGAAAGGGTTTATATACATGTAGATATAGATATCTATATATGAGGTTGAATAAAGAAATATATATATATATATATATATATATATATTTAAAAAACTTTTTTATTTTAGAAAATCATAATTTTGTTCATCCTTGGTGTTGAAATGTAAAAATGATAAATTGTTAATTGTAATGGTAATTTAATAAAAAAAATTACACCATGAATTTGAAGGGGGATGTGAATAGTTTATTATGATATTCTCGCCTGGGGGTAAATATTTCATATGAAATATTTACCTGGGGTGAGAATTTAGGGAGGTGAAAATTTTATCTCACACCGGTGGTGGTGGCAACAGCACAAGTAGCACTAACACAATTGAAGATTCCAACTGTTACGAACTCATGTACGCAGCAAGCACAAGAATGGCTGTCATGTCAGTCATGTGGCATGTCTGAATGCTCTTATGCCTGCAGCAGCACCATGTTTATGACACTAACAGAACAGTCACTCAAACAGCATCATTATGACAATGATAAACATGTCTTTTTAGACTAGATGCATAGCTGAATGTTAGCAGACATAATGAACACTTATAGTCACGCATGTCCCTGTGTGATGCCATATGACGCCTAAGGTTACTCTTAGATAGACAACCCTTTCCACAATTCTCGCACCAGTAAGGGTAGCAGCCTTTGTGAGCAGCTTCATGTAAGTTGAGGAAGTGTAGTCTTGAAAAGCTGCTACCGCACTGTGAACACGCGTGTTTACGGGGTGATGGTATGACAGAGCTACGAGACGTTGCAGTCTGCAAACACACAAACACACACAGTTGGGTGAGAGCTGGAGATAGCTTCACACAACCTCCACCATCAAACTGAGAATTAAATGTCAGAGAACTTGTTTTTTGTCTTGAATATGAAACCTGTAAACACTAACAACTTTGGTATTGTTACTATTAGAACTTATTTAAGTTATGTTGCTGTCCTATTATGTAGTTTCCTTCTGTAGTCCCAAATATGACAACCATTTAGGTTTGTCAGAAGTACATGTTTGACATCGTGAGAGAAGACATCAAATGGAAAAAACCACGAGGAGGAAATGCACAAGTGTACTTGACAGGTTGTTAGACTGACGAATATAAATAACTGAAAAAAGGAAGCAGATCAAAGTGGAAATAGAAATGGTACTCCAGCAGAAAATAGCAGACATCCATCTTATATTTGAATGTTCACACAGTATGAATGCGTTGTGAAACCGGCCCCATGACAATATAGGTTGCCTCCTATAAAATAATAGTAGCAATATTTTAGCAAGATTTAAGTTTGCCATACAAACCATATAAAATAATAAATAGAAAAAGTATTATGCATAATGATTTGTGGAAGCTACACTCTTTGGCATTACTCCTTCCCACCAAATTTTTATTTAGAGACTGTACCTGCTTACTAAATCCCTTTCAGACAATATACTTCATTTAATAGAATCACTTTGGGACAGCGCAATGTGATTCTATTAAGCTGCTGATTCACCTAAGCGGCACATTTTAATACAGCAGGAAGAGGGAATGATTCCATCCAATCCAGTATATTTGTTTCCACTAAATGGCTGATTATGTTATCCATGATTCTGTTAAGCAGATACTCAACAGAGCGTAATACTAAGCACCCTAGCATGTCAAATTCAGACGTTTTGCATTGTGTTGTTCCTGTTTTAACTTTTGACAAACCATTACGCATTTATCTTGTTACATAAAGTGACCTAAAATTTTTCTTGTAGATCAGCCTGATTTGCTAAAAACTGGACTACTGAAATATAAATTCTGCCTAATTATACCATGTGTGCTGAGGTTGTAATCCAGTTTTAACTAAAGATAGTGTTACTTTACTTGTATCTTTATTAGATATACAATGTGCACTTATATTAACCCAAACTATAATCATACCTTTGAGACTCTAATTGTAAGCAACTATTATGTGATGCATAGTAATCAAGATTTCATGAGGCTCGAAATTTGACATTACATGAGTTTTATTAACACACTTAAGGTAGCTGGGACGGCTATTATATGCTCGTCTGAATTGAGTAGTTTTGGTAGAAATTTTTAAGATAAATTAACCATTTTTTCATAGATTGTAGTTGAAATGCTATATAGCATTCCAGATGAATACAATTTTGAGTTTGTTATGTTACAAGATTAAATTTTTTTTGTAAATGTGGTAAAATAGACACAAAATTAGAGGTTTGAAAAACTCCCCAAAGAAATGAATGACATACATATAAGTGATGGTGTCACTAATAACTATAAGGAAAATGTTGGTTAATATAAACGAATTACGTATGCTACACCACTATGAATAAGTTTGGAAAAAGTTGAATGACAGCCTAAAGTGGCAGTGTATTTTTGACACAAATCCTTCACCAATCGTAATTCAAATTCCTGTAATTTTGCCTACATTTAAGAAGTTTATTTGCTTCACCCTAAATACAACAATTCCGTTATGTTACATCGGTTTTGGTTTGAACAAGTAGGCATATACCCATATGTATACATAGTAGTAGTAGCAAATGTTATGTTGGAAATAAATGTATCATTATTTTATATATGCATTTACATACATATACCTCATTAGTATATAACACATAATACATACATCTGCCTATGAATTTTGCTTTATAGTTGAAGATGTAAACATATCAAAATGCCGATGGGTTGAATGGCTCCCACTAAGACAAAATTTTTCGCTGTCATTTTTTAAAGACACATCCATTCGCCAAATTGCAGCTTAGTAAGTGATGTAATTTTTCTAAAAAAGTAAATTAAGCATCATTTCCTGTTTATTAACGAAAACACAATCCCAACAATTGCTTGTTTTTTGTCGAAATTTATGGTTTTTCACTGGCGTTCTAAGTATTATTGACAAAACATAACAGCGATTTCTAATATTTTGCTGCCACATGCCCTTGAATCTGTTTTTGTAACATGTTGCCGTCTCCTATATCAGGTTACGTCAGCCATCTGACTAACATGTAACAGGGCATGTTTATGATAATTTTTATTGACCTGTTATCCGTGGGGTCATCATGTCACACCTATTTGTGAGTTTCCGTTATAGCTTCAAAGGCACAATAAATTACGTTAGCGCTAATATTTGCTGGTTTAAGGACATGATTTTGTTAGGTAGATATAGTACTTATGTGTACTGGAATCACTGTAACGAGACGATATGTTTTGTATTCTCGGCAAACGAATAAAACTGGTTCGAAGCACACGTAGTCATTACTATGGAAACATCGTCAGCGTTTCTAAGAAGTCAGGGCAATTTCAAAAAGGACAGTGTTTTTAAAAGATGGATTGGCAAAATACAACATTAGTGCCAGGTGATTATTTGTGGTGTCGACTTTCAGTTCAATATTTCCTAGCATGTTAAGGAGAAAACAAATCAACTGACACGTTAGCCACCCAAGCTACCTCAACAAGACAATAGTAGCAAAAAGAAAACAATATGTAGTAAAACCACTAATTTTAACGAAGTGCCTGGTAAAATTGGCAACTTCTAATACCACAAATAAATGTTCCAACATGTACAAGGTCAATGTGACAGAATACGTTTTTTTATCACCTACACACATCCTACATCAAACCCTTAAAACACCACAATTAAATTAATTATTAACAAAAACTTCCTTACACTCAAATAAACAACCCAACATGTTATTCATTTGACGAGTTTGTTGTGACATATTTATGACACAGACCAAACAGTCACTCAAATTGCATCTTTATGACAATACTGGATATGTCTTTTCAGACTTGAAGCATAGCAGAACTTGTGTACACAGAATGAGCATTGGTAGTCGTATGTCATCGTGTGTGCTGTCATATGGCGTTTAAGATTACCAGAAGACAAACAACCTTTTCCACAAATCTTACACCAGTAGGGATAGTGGCCACTGTGTAAGGCTTCGTGCACACGCAGACCGTATGAACTTGTATAGCTCCTATCACACTGTGAACATGTGTGCTTACGAGATGCTCGCAGAACAGAGCCTGAATTATGACGTGTTGCATTCTGCAAAGAAAACACAAGAGTTGGGGATTCCAAATTGATAGGTTTTCAGTCATGCAATAGTGTACAAGTTATATATGGCAGTAATGTAAAGTAAAAAATTTGTAGTTTAAACACTTGTGAAGAAAGATAAAATAGCTGAAAACAATGGCCCCACATTGTGTACTGTTGAGTTCTTCTGAAAAGCACACTAGAAGAGGCTAAAACTCATGTGTTTGACAGGTAGTGACATTTACTGCATCCATACAACATTATGTCAACATAAGGAAAATTCTTAGTTTAGAGCAGCATTTCGATGTTCTGAAGAGACTAGACAATGGCCAGTTGTGTCAATCTGTTGCGCTTATGTGTAGTTGCGGCAAGTTGCAAACTGCACAAATTCGCCAAGAAAGAGTCAACATCGCACAAGAATAGGTGTTGGGTCGTCCATTGGCTGCACCAATGCTGGAGGCAGCATGGACAGTGCAGAACTTGCTGCAGGGACACTGCATTAGGCAAGCTGCCCTGGCCAAGCAGAAAGAGATCACATACTTTTTTTTAGGTTACAATGAACTGTCACATGACTGATGATGTGTCATGGTGTGGCTGATGGAAGTGTCATGGTGCTTAATTTTTGGTGGTGACTATTTATTGCACTGACTTTATGTATTGAACATTTATGGTGGTACTGTTGAATTGTTGGTGTTGAATTTTTTTTATTTGTGTGGTGGTATGTACTGTTGAATTTTTGGTGGTGATATCCTATTGATTTTTTTGCAATTAAAATTTGTGTGATTTCTAAAATGTTTTTGTTTTCTTATTTGTAGTACATGTACCTCAGTTCTGTATTATGGTCACCCACGGGACTGAGTCAAAGTGACCATAATAACAAGGTGACCTTAATAGCGAATATGGGCACTGAAGCATCATGGGACTTGGAGAAATGTCACATTGAGCAAGTATATCATGTCAGTGTAATGGTTGTATTATTGATGTATGTAATTACATGAACACTATACTGGCTTCTCATAACCTTTGTTAAGTACATAATAAAATGCACAACTCGGAATAAACGCACACTCACAAACACACACAGAAATTCCCGATGTTTTTTCATAAGCCATAACTTTGCATAACACCATAAGGCATTTAGTGTGCTCGATTGCGGCAAAATTATTCATACATCAGATCAACTGATGTTTGCTAGTTGGTTTTGTTACATATCAATAAGTATTAATGTTGGCATGATACATTATTTGCTGACACAACAACTTGTTAAATATTTGCAGTTCAGGGTCGAGCATGAGTTATCCACCAGAGGCACCATGGTTTATATTGGGAGCCAATATTATATAACCACACGTGCTACGTATTAGAGGATTATTGAATTTTGTTCCACAATATCACATCGTTTTATTGTACATGTACAAAAATGTATCCAATCACACAAGAGATGTGTTAGAATTCGTAATCGTCCATACAAAGTTGGTAATACACCAACCTCGTCGAATGCCATGTTCATAGCTTGTCGCTTAAATTCTGCTGGCTGGTTCGTTGTTCTCAAATGCATCGAGATATTTCCGTTTGTTTCTCAAAATGTTCCCAACTTGTGATCGGCTGATATTGTACCGTTCAGCTAACTGCCGATGGCTTTTTCCGTTGCTATCTCTGATTACATCGAGCTTTGTTTTTAAACTAAGCTCGTTTCTAACACGTCTTTTTGTTGTCGCTTGCATTTCGTTTTGGTTCATTATGCCACTTATTTTGCCACCTCTAGGGCCTGCTATTCCTACAAGTGCTCATTGGTGTTTAAGCAAATAATAGGGCACCTAGTAATACACAGTGTCTTATTGTTAGCGTCAATGACCGAGCTGTCAACGATGCCGTGTTTTTCACTAAAATTTACTCAGCCGCTAAGCTTAAGCCTAAGAATTTCCCTTCAAAGTGTTAACTAAAATGACTGGTGTCTTGTTTCTTGCATTGCTTTCTGAAGTTAACTGGTTACTGTGTAAACACGCAGATGCCACTGCGTGGTTTCATTTTGAGATCGCCTTTGATGGAACGGCGGCCGGCCCGCGGCTGCTTGCCTTTGATGGAACGGCGGCCGGCCCGCAGCTGCTTGCCTTTGATGGAACGGTGGCTGGCCCGCGGCTGCTTGCCATTGCAGCCGCCAAATCTTGGCTTCCCAGCTGTGACTGACCATAAGTGCAGGGTTAATCTGCGGCACTCTTGAAGTTTTGCACTGGGTTACTGACCATATTCCTGAATAGCGAGGTGACTGGATTAGCGGGACTAACGTCCTATCTTTTACTGTGGAAATCACTTAGGACTGTCCCAGGGTGACCGTAATGGCAGGGTGACCGTAATAGCGGGGTGACCATAAAACGAGGTTCCACTGTATTATTAAGTTAATTCATAACATCCATCATTTGCACGTCTACCATATACAGTCGCGCCTCGTTATAACGCGCCCCGTTATTACGCGGATTCGGATATAACGCGGTCGGTCGTGGACCCCGAATTTCTGCCGCCAGGGGAAAATGTCAAATGGGCCCGCTTAAACCTACTTAGAATTGCTTTGACAATTCTCAAGAAACATTAGGTGAACAATGTCAATGAACGAGTATCAACGTGTTGTTTGTTTTGCGCTGCCGCCGACATCAATCGCTGTCGCTGGCTTCACTTCGACGGTTTGTAAATTGCAATCGAGATTCACAAATATGCCTCGCGTAAGAATCAGATTAACCGTTTTAAATGCATTTTACATGCAGTACCAATATAACACTTGGGTGAAATTACATGCTTCCGTTACATCGTAAATTTAATCGTTTTCGCGACGCGAAACCAACATGCCAAATTCCTAACCCAAGGCGCTACCGGTGGCGAAAATACGAATTCGTCATCCGCATATGAAATGATGAATCGATGTTAAGTGGTGCGTAATAAATTTATGCTTCGGTCGAAATCGGTTGAAAGACGAAGTGAAACAATTATTAATTCTACCTATTGTCTTTTTATGTGTTTTATCAGCTTGCATACTACGTTTGTCAAATCATATACGTTTTCGGCTGCTCAGGTCCAGGTTATTATTTTCGATTCGTAGGCCTGTTGGTCCAGTACGTCATCATCGTAGTAGATCTACTCCATACGTACATGTGTTTTATTCTGTTCAAGAGTCAAGAGGGTGTGACATTTAAAAATAATACACGTTGATGCTAGTATACACGTTTAATAAGTTCCATAAACTGCATATTGCCGTATAAGACAATGCTGCAAGCACACGGGGCTTCGACAGGGTTCATGGACTTAGTGCGGCGGTCGCTGTTGTTTAGTAGCTCCCTGGTGGCAGATATGAGAACACCTAACGCGCCTCGCTTACAACGCGGTCCGAAGTCGTGGACCCTGACTACTGCGTTATAACGAGGCGCGACTGTATGTGTAGTACTGAACTTTCCACTCTACCACTGTCCCTCCAATGAGGAGACACCTGCCATATAGGGACACTTTTGCTTGGATACAGAAGTGTCTGCTGAAGGTACTAATTAACAACTTAATTTCCATAGTATTTGTGTTATTCTTTATAGTGTAATTAAATGATATGGGTAAACACGACAAAGATAAAGCACTTGTACTTCAAATAGTTTCCAATGTATTTGACACCATATGTGATATGACACCCCCCAGATTGAGGCCAAACAAACATAATTCTCTCTGTTTGACATCACATTGAGTAAAGAAACCACTTTGCCATTTTACTTTATAAAGAAACTGAAAGACTAATTCACTGTGTTGAAGCCCCACCATAATAACCCAATAATTTTTAAAAATTTTAAACAACCATCTCTAAGTGCCCCTGAGCACACCTACAGCCCCATACATGTGAAACTGTACGAAACTGTATGAGGGAACAAACAAACACAGCCAAAAACTCTTATAGTATAGGCATCTGGTTCATTGTGTATATATTATTTTATCCTTGGTGGTACCTGGGGTAAACATATAAAAAGGATAGAAACATCCGCCTATCCATTTTAATGGGGAGGGGGGAACATCGGTGGGGATGTCCTTACCCCAATGTGTAATTGTACCAATCCAGTATAACAACATCATTGTGAAATGGCAAAGACAGAATGTTGACAAGTCATTAGTAATACAAGAATACTGCATGCTAAAATATATATAGTAATACCCACGTAGCGTAAACACATGGAACTTTGTAACATGGAAGTTGTAAATCATAAGACACTAAATGCAATTTTTGGAAAACTGCTGAATTTACTCATATCTGCACACATGTCAGAGACAGGCAGGAAAAATTATATCATATTCTACTGTTGTTACACTAAATTAACCCTTTTTGGAATAACAAATCTATGGCAGCAAATAACCAAAATCATTAATGGCATTTTGTAATATGGCCACAGTTAGAACTGTTAAAACAAGTCCAGCTAAGGTTGCATCATCAGTTTGGCCAAACCATAAATCAATACAAAAGCAGCAGTAAGTGAAGCCACATTCTGCATCGTGCAGGTGTTGTACACTCATGTCTTGTCAGATTGCTCACTCAGATACTGTACTCATGATGACGAATCATGTGTCTTCTCAGGTCCCAAGCACAGCTAAACTCTCGCACACAAAAAGTGCATCTGTGATCACGTACACCCGTGTGCTTTGCCAGGTGGCGCCTAAGGTTAGTGGTCGAGAGACTGCCCTTGCCACAGAACTGACACCGGTAAGGGTAGTCACCACTGTGTATGGCTTCATGTTGGCGCAGACCATGTGCTCTCGAAAAATTCTTACCACACTGTGAACATGTGTGTTTAGGAGATGCTGGGACGACAGAGTCTGAGCTATGAGACGTTGCAGTCTGCAAACACACAAACACACGGTTGGGTGAGAGCCAGTGATAGCTCACACAACCTCCACTATCACAGGACTGTTCTCTTAGAAACAGAGTTCAGCTCTTCCCACCTATGACACGTATAGGATATGTAGTCATTTAGTATTCCAGATGTCATCAAAAGTACATTATAATCTGAGTAGGTAATACTAATGTTTCATTTGGCTATGATAATCAACATTTTAATTTAATAAAAGTATTTAAGGACTTTCAAGACAGTGTATGTGAAGCGCAGACAGATGAAGTTTTGGCAATGATAAATGCAATTTATCTGACAGACATAACAACAGCTAAGAGGTGAAATGTTACTAGGATACCATGGGTAGGATACTTTGCGCCAACTTGCAATTTGGGAAGCATACATTTTGTCAGATAAATTACACATTGGTAAAAGTTAGCAGCACACTAAACACATGCCCACAGTGGGTGAACAGCACCATCAGATTTCACAAAGCTTACAACAAAGTAAATTAACCAAACTTGACATAAAATTGAAGTCAATTATCTTAATGTGTGTGCAATGACAGGACAGAGTGTGAACTGCCTCACATTACTCATCTGACAGGTAGATCTACACCAATGTTCACATGCCCCATGCAGTCTCACCACCACTTTAGATGCACAACCACCTTTAACCTCATACAACTGTCCAAGTCTAAACAGGATGCTGATGCTAATACAAAATAATAAATTCCTGATGCTAATCTGCTACTCAAATGTCTTCTTTATGCCGATAACCAATATCTTTTTAGGCCAGAGGCACAGCTGATTTCTCTTTGCAAGATGCTGCCTAAGGTTAGTTGTGGATAGGATGCCCTTGCCACAGAACTGGCAATGATAGGGATGGTGCAGGTTCCTGTGCAGTGCCAAGCATGGTGGAAAACTGTTTGTCACAGCTTGAACACTTCAAATGTTTGAAGCAGCCTGGTTTGCCATGTCTGGCTGCTGCAGCAAGTACACTAGTCGGCAGTGAGGATTGTGGAACTTTATTACAACCTATGTGTTACCACATGTGAACCAGTTGTCACACACCAATTTTACAGGTGCAAGTATTTACCATCTTGTTTATATCCCTGCTTAGGTTTACTGACAGTAGGACCAATCAGATGTTGTCATCCCATCCTACATATTTTGCATATTGTTTTAGCAGAACACACTACATGCATAATGCTATCTGTGCATTTTAATATGCTATACAATAACTGGTTGAATAGAAGGAACTTTGTTTGTATTGTCATATCAAGCAAATGAACTGATGTTCTGAGAATATTAAGTATCACTTTCCAAGGAAATAAATTATTATCATTATATATATATGACTGCATGACACACACCTTCAGCATCAGGAAGACCATTGAATTGTGAAGTGATGACACTGCCACAAACTTTTATTGTGTGAACAACTCACTCAAGTAAACAATGTCATGTGGAACTGTTCTACTGAAGAAGAATGTCATCTCGGTCATTCCGATACTCATTCAGATACTAAGTTTGCATGTTATGGAACTTCTAATATAATTTTTTGCATTACATTAAATTTATTACAAAGTCATACATGAACAATGTGATAACCTTGAGGAACTGGCAGCCAAAAGTGTAAGACAAGACAAGACAACCTGTTGTACAAGCTTCATCTGAATGACTTTATTATTAAATAGAAAAAAATCTTACAAATTATATTAACTAGTGCTTCTGAAATTTTTTGATGGGATAACTTATGAGTTGATAATGAGTAACACACCCAAGGTGTCCAGCCAGCTATCCACCAGTCAACGCTGACACACCACCAAGTGGCGTCGGTAATCTCCTTCATAACGGATCTTTCGTCCACATTTAGCACACTTGAACTTGATAACACCAGTGTGGATAGTCAAATGTCCTCGTAAGTTACTTGTGGCAGCAAAGCCCTTGCCACAGAACTCACAGCGGTAGCGGTACCGCCCCAGGTGGCCATCCTCATGCTTTTTCAACCCTGATGTCGTTGTGAAGCTCTTAGAGCAATGGCTGCAGCAGTAGCGAGACTTAGCAACAAGACTGGGGGCACTGTGAGGGGTTAGTGATGGCAGGTCAGGAGTAGCGAGAGCTCTCGCAGCCAACAATGCCAGACCATGCATCTGCAAGTAGACAAGAACAGACGCTGCATCATTTGTCTGACTCGCTGGTTGCTGCCATATCACTGCACTCCTTGAATCCTCAACCATGTATACACTCACCCTATTGTGTATACTCACTAGCCTCAATGGCTCCTACTCCATACCCACCTTTACAAAACCCTTAATATATATACACATCCAACCGAGCTCACCCACAATAAGCCTTGTCACATCTGACTTTCAATATGACTCCCTCTCATAAATCCCTCAGCTGAACCTACCCCACAATGGTAGTATGTTAGGCCATACGGCAATGTCGCTAGGAACATGATTCCCAACCTGCTGTACCTGTAATTATACCGTTTCACTGTCAGTAACATTGCAATAGGTTTGGACAATTTAAAGCTAGGGACTCAGATCAGTGGAAGCCTGAACTAGTGGATAAAAACTGACAATACAAGATGGACCAGACAACCTGTGTACACTCACTAAATCTTCTTCAACAACTAACAAATTAAAGTGATGACGAAGCATTTAAAGACCCTTGAGGAAGGCAGAAATGTTCACTGTTCAGCTCAAACATGCAACTATTAATGGCATGACTTGATGTGATTTTTCAAACTAGCAGCATAACTAAATTCTCGACCACAGTGTGAACACTTAAACTCGTTGACACCCGTGTGTTTTGTCATGTGTCCTTTGAGGTTTGTTGTTCCTGAAAACCCCTTTCCACAGTATTCGCAATGATAGCGATAGCGCCCTCTGTGCAGATCCTCATGCAGTCGCAGCCCATCAACACTGGCAAAGTGTCTAATGCAAACAGAACATTTGTATCGCTTATTGCTAGCTGGTACTCGCGCCGAGTAGTCTACTGCCTGCTCATGGGCACCAGGTGCGAAACCCCTCTGGAAGCACACAATGGATATGTATTAGGGTGAAGCTTCCCACATTCTATCATTTCCACTTTCTGCTACCATGTGAAACATACATCCCCTGGAAAGTACCTGGTTTCATCTTCCACCTCTCCTGCCCAGTACCATGCGAGTACCAAATTTATGTTCACAACAAACTCACAGGTCACAAAATCCAATACCATAATAAATATAAATGATGGATATACTGTTTTACTTTCATCATGTTGTCTTGATTAATTCACGGTTTTATTAAGGTTGTTTATGTTTGTCACATTCAAAGTCGGTAGCCAGACAAATGATCCAATGTTTGTCTAGTTCAACAATTTAATCAAGCAAATTCGTTCTGGTTGTACTTACAGGTCCACAAAATTAAGGAGATGCCATTAGTGCACCAGTACCTCTGTTTGTAAGGCATTATAAATGCATGTGCATTACCCAGTAATTCAATTTATGTATTTCTACAAATACATAATGGTATCCAACAATATAAACTCCTTCCTTAACTGATTTATACCAGCAAGAATCAGGTTCATTGATGTTCGAATGTGTGAATACTTTATGTATAATGCGCATTGCCGCAATTGGTTTAATAAAAGAGCGCATACTTCTGTTAAATCATCAAAAGAACTGACTTTTTGACATGATCTGGTAAAAAATTATTTAACGTTTGTCCAATTATTCAACCAAAACTAAATAAATAAATTGCACAAATGAGCTAGCATGTCATAGTGGTTTGATTTGGCGTAAATGACTGATAAAAATCTAGGACAGTATACTGCATGGGTTAAAATAACGTTGGTAACTTAACTACTAGTACAACAAGTATTCAAGTTGAAAAATGCAATCAATCTAGCTGTTGTTCTTTAAAAACTTCAAACTGAAGAAAACATGGTGGAACGTTTGGTGATTTTTGGTCATTACCTTATTTGATAAAATATACCATAACTTTGTAATGGATAATAATGTTTTAATACTTTTCTTACCATTTGAATCAGAACTTAATTCTGAAGGTTTCATTCACTGATACTTGTGGCTAAAAATAATTAATCATTGTCATTCTGGCATCTGAAGTCGACTGTAGTTATAAATAATTTTTTTTAATGAACTCAAACATTAAAAAAATGTATGGTGAAGTTAAAATGGACCTACATTTATAAAATTCACACCGTTCAAAAGATAATTTAATTAGTTTTCATTTCATATAAAGTTTATGGAACATGCTGACACATAAAGCATAACAAATACAACATGAACAAGGAACGCTCAGATAAAAATCATGAAATTGGTGCGAAAGAAAATTTGCTTGGGAACTAGGCTTGTTTTGGATACGCCTCTGGGATAGAGTTAAAAGAAGACAGTGATATCAGTGGGCCACAGGGAAGGTGCAGAACACAGTTTGTGGATGTGTCTGTTACCTCATACATGGGGTCTTGGGAGGAACTAACGCACACGTTTGATGAACATTTATGTAACTCGGAACAACAGTAGTTTGTAGTTACACACAATGGTTTGCAACGTTATGCATGTTTTCTATGATTGTTCCGAGTTGTGAAACATACCTGTTTGCTTCCATCATTGTTTTAACACACACCGGCAGCAAACGTGTGGCTGGTCTGTGTTAAAACAACGGAAGATGAGTGTGGTTCACGGAAGCAGACAGATGTGTTCACCAATTAATGTGCACACTGAGTAACTCGGCTAGTAAAGAATATTCAAGATAAAATTTCAATTCATCCATATACTTAATACAGAAAAAATTATCATAGAGCTATTTTCAGCATGCACACTTGCAAACACACGTGCAATGCCCGTGCACACATACCTTATATACTGTCAAACAAATCTAGGACATGGAACATCCTGATGCTGAACAGCTTTGATCTCGATCATGCCACCAGTTATATTCAACATAGTACTCATTATACACTTCCCACAATAATGCTGATTCCCGTTTCTATTGTTTCATGACAACAATATGGACAAGAACAACTAATTTGAAACTTTGTCACTGCCAAATAGTATGAGATATAGCAAATGGGGTTTTTACTGACATGTGCTGGCGTCAAAAACCTGTCAATTATGCAGTTTGTGAACCTATTCATAATTTCAACATGGCATAGTTTATCAATGTCTCCCAATCATGCCAACTCTATGTCCGTGTGTCATGCAATGTAGTTATCACTTGTAGCATTTCAAAGTCAAAAGGCCACTCCACACAATTATACAATGTTCACGTGACATTGGTTGGCATGCCAATAGTGTGATGTGCTTCAATATGTCGTCGGAGTTGGCGTGCATAGCGGAACTCTCGCTGACACAGCTTACAACGGAACTCCTTAACTCCTGTGTGCTGCACTAGGTGGCCTCGCAAGTTTGTACTACCTGAGAAACCCTTGCCGCAGTAATGACATTTGTAGCGGTAGCGGCCTTTGTGCAGGTCCTCATGCAGACGCAGCCCATTAAGGCTGACAAAGTGCCTACTGCAAACAGAGCAGATGTGTGGGCGGACAGTGCCCCGGGACTGTGGCCAGCCCATTGCTGTGCCCTGCAACAACAAGCAGGGACAGCGTTTAGTGTGGGCTGGACCAAGTACAATCAAAGGTCAAGTGGTTCTTCAATGAAGCACTGCACAGTGAAACTGAACAAACAATTTCTTCTAAATGTTTCTTTTGTACAACCAACCAATTATAAACTGCAAAACCAAGTAACATGGATTTTTTAATATCAGCAAATGCGACTTTTGGACAAAATCACCACTGACCATACACATCGCCTGTTTGCTAATGTTGCATCTGCTCCAACACTAAATAGCAACTGAGGGGTGAATGGTCTATAGCCATGCACAAGTAGTAAAGCCTTTATTTGGCACTACATGATATTCACAATTTTTAATATATGGAAAAGGGTTAAGTCAAATAATATAGTTTACATTTGATACATACGGGTACTGAATGTACAACTTTTTGTATAGTTTTCCTTCAGAATGGGTAATTCATGCAAACATCAGTCAAGATTGCATTATTGAATGTCATTTGGTGGAACTTTTGATAGATCTTAATCACTGCAGCAAAATGTTTCCTCTCACATCGCTATGCGCAGGATGTGTTATAGCCAACACAGATACCTAGTTGTCTAAATGTGACATGTTTTGCCAGATCTTTGGTGTCTTCGTAGATCTTTTGCATATCTGAATGCACGTTTACAGATGTCACAAGTAAACTCCTTCACGCCTGTGTGCACCACTAGATGCCCTCGCAAATTGCTGTTGCCAGAGAAGCCACGGCCACAGATGGGACATGTGTAGGGGTAGATACCCTGATGCAACCCTTCATGCAGCAACAGACCACGTGCAGTGCGACAAGACTTGTGGCAAATTGAACATCGATAGTGGACAGTCTCCAATCCTGCAGTCAAAATGGGTTTCCCACTTTGCTTTGCAACGTTTTGATGCCATGCCTGGAAAATATTTAAAGCCACTATTAGAAACCAGGCATGGCAGTGAAGATGGGCATCCACCCTCGCCACATTTGTATTGGAAAGCTGATCTCTTATGGGATGCATTTACTAGGGCAAAATCAGTCACGTTACTATGTGACCAATCACAGAGGTTCAAAACGGAGACTAAACGTAAACAAAACCACATTATTCACTGAATAATAATGAGGAAGTAATCACGTGATACGAATTGCAACGGCTGATTGGTTCAGTTAGAAACGCACATGCGCAATCTCTCTGAACATTGGAATGCAACCTTTACCCCCGCTCGAAGCCATGTCTGTTTTGGTTTGCCTTCGATTACTCAGGAAACTGTTATTCTATCAAATCTTCGTTTATTAATATTTTTTACATTTTGTTGCTGTCGACTAGAACTTAGACGGCTCAGGTAGCGACGGCAAAATGAGCGTAATTTCTAAGGGCGAAAGTGACGAGGAAGACCACGATCGAGTGACAGTTGACACTGACAACTTTAAGCAAGTGTGCGAACAGCTTGGCAGCAACATCGCTGAGAACGTCATACCTTGCCAACTTTCACAGCTATCGAAGTGGAATTCCACCAAAATATCTGTGTTGATGTGTACTACAACAATGTAAAATGCCAACTTCATATGATGTGCCATTGTTATTGAAATGTGTGAATATGCTTTAGCAAACTTCAAAGCTGTTTTTTGCAGAAATGTTTTTCGTCAAATGCCTCAGGGAACCTTCTCTTTATCAAACGATAACTAGGCAACGAATACAGCTTGATAGTTGTCTTTTGCACCAACGGAAAGCCCATACAATTGTCTTTCACGTGGTACCTTTAACTCAAAATGTAATTTTCTGACTTCTTCCTGATTTTGATGGAGTGGGTCACAATTACAGTTGCATTATACTGCTGAAACTTAATCATTCCAACAACTGCAGTCCCACAAAATAAATTAAGATTATTTCTATAATTCTTAAGGTTTATTATATTATGAGTTTTACAGCAATAAAAATACATCATATGAGGTACAACGTCACAAAAGATGTTACCATAATGTATGACTGCTGACATAAGTACTGGTATCAGATTATCTACAACCACTGTCAATATAAACAGAGTTGTTATTAAATGTTGTACGTGTTGTGCATTTAACAGAACATCAGTTATATTTGTTTGTCACTTGCACCGCTTCTGATGGAGTTTCAGGTCTTTCGCATAGCGGAACTCCCGCTCACAGATATTGCATCGGAACTCCATAACACCAGTATGATCCACCAGGTGGCCTCGTAGATTGCTCGATGCCAAGAAACCCTTTCCACAGTACGAACACTTGTAAGGGAAGACACCACGATGTGAACCTTCATGAAGCTTTAACCCAAGTCGGGTGGTAAACCTTTTATGGCAGAAAGTGCACTGATAATGTTTCAACTTCAAGCTTGCCTGAATTCCACACTGCGAGCTCAGTTTGCCACTCTTTGTAGAGCTCTGCAAAACGAAATTACTTTCTGTGAATCTTATAATGATGCCTTTGCCACAATAGCAATTACAACTGTGACAAAGCAACCACACATGCAAAATTAGCCTGTTCAAAGCAGAGCACAAACAGTTAACCAACAATGTTCCTCAAAATAGAAGATGCATTTAATGACACACCATGCACAAGTGTAAATCTAACAGCTAATTCTTTTGATTTGCATCATTCTTGCACTCAGGATGATCTTTCACTTTGTGGTTTTTCAAATCTTTTGCATATCGAAATTCACGAAGACACAAGTCGCACTTAAACTCAAAAATTCCTGTGTGATGAACAAGATGTCCCTTTAGGTTGCTATGCCCAGAGAAACCTTTGCCACAATAGGGACAGCTGTACAGGTAAGTGCCACTATGCAAGCGTTCATGCAGGCGAAGTCCGCAGGCAGTGAGCACTCTCTTCGCACATATTGAACATTGGTAGACTTTCTTTCCTGAGCTGGCATAGCCATGATGGGATGGTGTTCGGTGTGCCTGCAAGAATATAATGGCCAAATTAGCCTCATGTCTATATTTTCCAGTCAAATGCAGCATCGCAAGCAGCTTGTTGCAGATGTAGTAAACAAGAAGCTGTTTTGCAGCAAAGATGCCAGTGTACAGACATGCTATAGAGTGCACTATGAACTTGAGTTATGCTGAACATCACTAGGTGGCACCAGCATAACAAGGTCATGAAGCTGCAGCAGCAGCAGCAGCAGCAGCAGCAGCCAACAAGTGGGTTCCATGTATCTAGTGGTCCTTTGCTTTGTGCTTTCTCAACTCCTGTGCATATCGAAACTCACGCCAACACTGGTCACACTTAAATTGTCGTACTCCAGTGTGGTGCACTAAATGTCCCTGCAGATTGGTGTGTCCAGAGAAGCCTTTACCACAGTAGGGACACGTATAGAGATACGAGCCACGGTGCAGGCGTTCATGCACCTTCAGGCCCCATGCAGAATGTAGGGTTTGGGGGCAGAGAGAACACTGGTAGATTTTCTTTTCACTGTTTCCTCTATGTGTATTACAGCCTGCATCTCCCTGCAAGTAAAATGAAGCCCAATTAGCCCATCACGGCCCTAACATTCAAATAAGAACTGAAGTAACTTCCACTGTTGCATACACCATACCTAATACAAGTAGGTACACCATTTGAAAGTACCTCAGAGCCACCAACATACAACATTCACTGCCCGTACGTCTTATATGATGATGCAGTAAAACAGCAAAAAAGAATTCCTATAACTTTATTTCATAAAATTCTACTCATAACCACACAACTGTTTAAAGATATCAAACTTCTTAGCCGTTGTAACTCAAGTGTTCAAGTTAGCAAATTCCTGCAAAGTCCTGCTCAAACCATTTAACAAATGCTCAGGTAACAACAGAACTCTTTTTAAACATGTGAAAAATAGTGACGTCCACCTTCTTTTACTTCCCAATGCTTACAGATCTTTCTATACTTCACATTTCCAAACCTAAATAGCAGTTCAATTAAGCTGTGGTGTCCATGCTTTGTTCTGCGTGTAACCATGTGCCCAGTAACGTCTAGAATGATAGAGAGCATAGCATGCGGGGTAACAGAGCCCTGGGTGTGTGCTGCAGGTACTACAATGCACCCTCGTCTCCTTCCTCACACCACTGCGGTAACACACTCGACAGCGTTTCGTTGGCTTGCTTTTAGCTGGTGTTGGTGGCACAAAGTCGGGCACGTGAGTTTTGCCATCAATTTCAATATCTGGTGCATCAGCTGCTGCCATGACAGTGAGGGGAATGCTTCCCATTCCAACCTGCAACACAAACCTGGCTGCTGCTGAATACGACACAGCACAGCTGGCATCTGTCACAGCTATTTGTTACAGCACACACCCACAGTTGCTCTTTTTTCTCCTCCATCACTAATCACTTATATTGTTATACATCAAACTCAAAACATTTTATCAAAATAATCTTGTTATCTATGCACTGTACAATAGAGTTACATCATTAATCACCCCCCTATAAACAAGAGCGACAAGCCAGCTCACTGCAGTGAAGCGGGTGTGGACCACTGGCCGGCATTTCATTGCACAGCAGAAACAGTTGCATCCACTGCAAGACACATAGGGTAGTACTGTTTATAGTGTGAACATAGCATGTTAAAAATAGTTGTCTAACATATGTAAGTAAGTGAGTAAGTTAATGTATTTCCTCCTCACCATCATCATGTACAATATAAGGCAAACAAAAGCAATGAAGATGAGGTGGCTACCAGAGAATTATAAACTTATCGGGCTTGTAGCCAGTGACGATGACACCAGGAACCAATTAACTTGAAGATTTGTCATTGTCATTTGTTCTTAATGGGGCATGGCCACCAGACTGATAAATAATTTGGGTGAGGGTGGTCCCAGCAGTTGTGTTATAAGTGTGGGCAGTTGAGTTGTTCATACATGCATTAGTGTTAAACTCTTCAAGACAAACATCTTGGAGGCTTGCTGGAGAAGTTGTGGGACAACGAATATGGTTATTTCCTGTGTGGCTTACAGCTGTACGAATCAACTGAAGACAGGATCTAACATCTCGTTATTTTCAGGTAATTTATGTTGCAAATGTTTGTGCTGTGTTAGTGTATATGTGAATGAATGTAACAGTTTCGAAAATGTTCTGAAATATCAATATATTACAGATACGTTTGTTTTTCTTGGGGGAGCGTACATTAAGTGTTTCCCAGTAGTCACATTGATTGGGTGCAACATAAAATGTTATAGGGGTAGGATTCAGTTTTATAAATAATGTGTGCGTGCATGTATGCATATTTGTAATTCTTTTATAAAACTCTACTAGATGTTAGCTCATTAATAAGATTTTTTTTCTTTATTAAGTCATCTACATTTAATGAGGCTCTCCCCTTTTTGGTCGTCGTTTGCCTTTTCTTCGCTGTACTAACCACTATCATGTAACTCATTCTGTACACATTGCAACATTCATTGCATTCTATGCATTTGTTTGACAAACCATGTGAAAGGTTGCCTACTAAAACAATTGACAGCTTAAATGAGAGAGCACATTTCTTTACATGAGGCGTGTCCTTGGGCAAGTTGGCCAGATAACATTCGAGAGATCTTGATCTGCAGGTGGAAATAGATGTGATGGAGCAGCTGGGGAATGTGTTGGAAGATGGGAAAAGAATATTTTTGGGACCTTAGAGAAGAATGTCCAACAGGGCTTAATGAGATTTTGAGCTCTTGCAGTCATTATCTAATACATGTATAGAGCACTTCAGAAAGTTCATTTTCGATCATGTTTAGTGGTGCTACTGTTATAGTTAATATGTTATGATATTTGATATATAAGGTGCATGGATAGTTTGTGCAAGTAATAAGGTATTAAGTATATATAGCTATGTAGTATTAATCTCTTATTAGTACTGAATATCTATAGATATATGATGAAGACTGGGTGCTGTACAGTATAAACACTGGGCCTCCAGTGGGTTCTTGCCATGCAGCAGCATGAATGTCACTGGTCCATGTGAGCATCACTTTATCATGTGTCAACTGATAAGAGCTTAGCGGTCTTGTTTTACTAACGGGTGTTCTATTTATGTCTATGCACTGTACACACTATAGAACAGAGTCACACTATGGAAACATAGAATTTTCTGTGGATGTGGTACATATAGAATCTTCAAGTGGAAATGTGTGCAGCTGTTGTTTAACCATGCACACATGGTGGCAGTAATATATGCGTATATGTATGTGAAACATACCAGAGTTAATTCCATAAGAATATTAAAAAAAATTATTTGGTGATGTTTCGGAAATTAATTTCTTTTAGGTAAATATGAAAACAGCCTATTAAAATACAAGTTTATATCATTTTGAGAAACACCAACAAAAAAATGACTCACAAGTATATCAGTGTCACTTAGATGATAAAGTGGCGCATCAAGTACAATATAGTGATTCTTGTATTCAGCGCCCTTCATAACCAGACACCCGCATACCTTGCGTCACTAATCACACTCTATGCACCCTGCCGGTCACTATGATCAGCAGGCCGTGCCCTTCTAACTGTGCAGCGATATAACCTTCTTGTGCGGCCGACGATTATTCTCCAGTGTATAACGACTTTTGTGGTATGCGTTGCCTGAGGAACTACGACCGATCTACTCCAAGGACGCTTTCAAGGCACACCTCAAAACCCATTATTTTAAACTCGCTTTTAATGTCTAATATGTTGTATTAAGGTCATCCTTCTTATGAACTCATTAAGCAGGGCACGAAATAAGCGGTATCGCATCGCATTTTGCGATGCATATATTGCGGTTTGCTAGTCAACTGCATTTTTGTATCGCAAACTTTGCGATGCAATATTCGTGAATAATTTAGTTTTAATCAAGCGGTAACTGTTGTAGCATCATAGGCATGGGCGCCCCCATGTTTCTCACGCGATTTTCTCGCACGAAACGGAAATGCGATTTTACCAATGCATAGTCCTCTAGTGCAATACTTGCTAGAGGGGTTACATCAATTCGTTTGCATGTGTGTGGCAGCATACAGAGTTGTTTTCGAAGTGCAGACTTAGAGATTCCGTTAGCCTATGAAATATTCCGGTACCGAGTACAGGCAACAGATTTTTTCCGGTACGAGGCAAACTTCTACCGGTACCCAGTCTTTCCGAAAACAGAACGATGCTAACGCACACAAAACACCTGCAATGATGTCTGTGAGTTCAAAACGTAGTGTCCCATATACGCTGTACACCAGTCGAAATCATAGGCGTTTGCAGTTGCATCAATAAATTTGACGATGATCAGTGCTCCTGATTGTGCATCACGGTAACTGCTGCCGGAGTCTGTGTAATATGTTGCGAAATCTACAGGTGCTTACTACAGCTGTTTACCGTAGAATCCAATCACAGCCCAACTTGTTTATATGGTAATTATCATCTAGCCAGTAGGGGTGGTGGCATGAAAGGCGGGAAAACATAGGGGATAACACTAGCACCTGTTGGGTTGACACCGCAAATAAACAAATGGCTGCAATCGTTCATGGCGTATAGACTAGCTATAGTGGCAGAGCGGGAGACAACTTGGTCTTAAAAAAAATTGTGTTTTCCGGTGTGCATTTTGAATATTCCACGCAACTTTTTAACATATGTTGCCGCTGGATGTGTTTTCTGAAGAAAAAAGTATAAATTATTATTTTATTTGTAACAAAGATGCCAACCCTTCCAATTTCGGCGGGAGGCTCCCTATTTCACGTTCAACTCCCGATATGCGATTTTATGGCATCAAAACCTCCAGATAGCAACTCCTTTTCCACATATAAAATCCCATTAATTAAAAAAGCATCGCGAAGTAGTTTTATGTCACCACCGAGTGTATTGCTCTAGTTGATATTAGTGCCTGGGAACAGCGCACTGTCTCAATTCCCAAACTATTTGCATTACGGTCGTTGCCAACATTGTAACCACATCAAAGCCAAGGCATCGTCGACCACACGCATGAATGTATAAAAGTGCAAAATCATGAAATGGTGTTGTTTTCATAACTCCCCAAATCACAAGTAATCTGCTATACAAAAATGCTATGCAAAATTCGTGTTTGCTATGCAAAACTCTTTTTGCATAGCAACAATTGCTATGCAATTTTTTAGATTTATTTCGTGCCCTGTTAAGATTGTATAATTAACTGAGTTTTATTATGGTTTACAACTTTATTCTGTTTCACTTTTATTATAAATACAGTCTCATTTTTATTATAGCCTCATAGCCAATATGTTTATAAATGATGCTATACCTAAACGTTTTTTCAGGCTGACTTCTGATTTACTTCACCAAGTCTCATGTATGTACGTATATATATTATATATACTATTTTATTGTAGCGACACTGTACACACAATTGAACAGAGTCATACTCTGGAAACCAGTGTTTAAATAAAGTTCATTATTATCATGTTGACTTTGCTGATGATCTGGCTGTTTTTTCACACAACCAGGAGCAAATGCAACAAAAAACATCACTAGTAGAAACAACTGCAGCCACGTCAGGAATGAATGTGAACAAAAGCTAAACCAAGATCATGAAGATCAACAGCAAGAACAACAGCCCAATTACTCTGCAAGGAGAAGTCCTAGATGAAGTACAGTCTTTCATATATCTAGGAAGCATCATGGCCACAAACGGAGGAACAGATAGTGTGATGAAAGGGCTAGGATTGGGAAAGCAAGGGCAGCCTTCATCGTGCTCAATAAGATATGTAAGTTCAGAGAAATTTCTATAACAACCAAACTATGCATTTTTAACTCAAATGCTAAGGCTGTGCTTATGCATGAATCAGAGACATCAGAATGGCATACTACATAAGATACACACTTTTGTAAATAAATGCCTAAAAAGAATTTTAAGGATATGGTGGCCAGAAACAATTAGCAATGAAGCACTATGGGAAAGAACAAACTATGAAGCAATCGAACTTCAAATTACAAGAAGTGGGGCTGGATAGCCATACTCTCAGGAAGACAACACTACACATCATGAGACAGGCACTCACATACTTATATACACAAGCATCTACTGACATTTCTGTAGTCAATAACAACCAGGAAATTATATATATATATATATATATATATATATATATATTGGTTGTTAGTGATTACAGAAACGTCAACAGATGCTTGGAATGTGATGTTTTTTTACAGGTGCATTACTAATTTTGACAGTACCAGATGGACATTTCTTACTTTGATACTTTCTTGCCACAAGGCCTCCCAAACCTGCATTTATGCAAAGATATTAGTCATCCTACACCAGATTATATAAACAGCGGACCAGCACATTGCCCATGTTAATGTTTGGTCCACCACATGGCAGGATTATTGCAAATGGTAGTCGATCGCAATATATTATCGAACAGATCTATCGCAGAACTGAAAAATAGCATTAATATAATAACTGCAGAGTACTGATAGCAAAATAATCAGATAATATGTTCATCATTTATTTACGTTGGTGGGAAGCCTGTATTTGAAAGTTGAAACACATGATCATTACAACAGAAATACCAGTAACTGTTTCAAAGAATCCAACAGGGATTTCCAGAACCTTGTTACTGTCTCAATTTACACAAAAATCAACTCAACGTGTTATTTAATTTGTACTGAAATAATTTTTACAAACTAATAAACCTTTTCTGACTGAGCCAATCTAAATTCTGCAAAATGTGGGAAAAGTGGTTCTGCCTCTATATAACACAAGGTATTTCACACTTTTGCAAGTTACCCTATATAACAATCAGTCTTTCCTTTTGATGATGTTAATGAAAGTATGCACTTTAATCGTTAATGATGCATGATTATTTGTGCCATGAATGCTCAATGTTTCGTAGCATACTAATGAAAAAAATTAACTGATGTGTAAGGTGCCCAAGTCACCAAATCAATCTATATCACCAATTTCATTACCCAATAATTTTTTTAATGTAGAAATTCATTACTATGCTATTATCTGATTCCTTTTGTCAAGTTTTAGCAACATTTTCAGCATTGCAGACTAAAGCAGTTTCAAGAAGAAAAAAAATCTTAATTATTATTACATGACATCTAAAGTATTATAATGAAGCTCTCATGCAATCAAAAAGATCCAACTGTGAATTGTGGATGTCATATGCCACTATGCCTATACACAACATTGTGTGTTAACCACTACAGCAACATTGTGGTGACCTGGTAACATCAGGAAGTAACAATCCCATGACGACTTTTAAAGCGGGTCAGCCATCCTGTTGTCTTTTGGAAAACCTCTGGATCATAGTCTGGCTCACTTCCATGTAGTTCTTGGTGAATAGTTTTTGCCTGTGCAAGCAGAACCGCATTAGACACTGCATGTCCACTGTTGACTTGCTCTAGGTACCACTGATACACAGCCTGTTCGTGAACCATGTCCTTTGGTTGGCGGGTTGTCCTGCGCGCCAAGGCAGCTGGAGAGTGGTTCATGCTCAGGAATGAGTGGAACTTATCTCTCTTGTTCTTAATATCACTAACTGTTGATCTTGCAATACCATATTCTTTGGCAATTCTGTACTGTCTCTCTCCATTTTCAATACGCCGGATGATCTCAAGTTTATCATGAATTGTCAGAACCGTCTGTTTCTGCTTTCCACCCATTTCTTTAGATGTCTCTGATTTCTGCCAAGCCTGTTTATTTGGCATTCGATTCTGAAATGTATGCAAGTCCAGATTCAATGCTGTGGAGCACCAACTTTAATAAAAACAAAATTTCTACACATTTAAAACTTAATAGCAAATTTATTGTCATCATTATTATATTCATCATAATGTCAAAGTCAAACAGGTGCTGCTCAACTATCAATCAGCATACCCAAAACCTTTCAGCTGCAGTTGATGCATACACTGCCTAACCTTAATTAAGACTTTTTGCAAGGGGTCTTCAGAAGGCATGCCTTTTGTCTTAAAATGCCGAAAAATGCTTGTTTTCCTGGCACGTGACTTGCTGTGTGGTGAAAACACAGCTCATCCATTTTGGCATCAAAATAAAGCATGTCATTTTTAGTTTCAAAAAATAACTACGGATTTGCCTTGCGATCTTATTCATAACCATTAAAATGCAATGTTCTACACCCCCTTGGCATAACAAACCTAGCTTGTTGCTATGCTGATATGCCTTCTCTCATTGGCTGAGCCAGCTCATGCCATGCATTATGGGAAGACGGCAGTGTCCGTGTTTAAAAGTCTGTGAATTGTTTCTCATGTTATTTTATAATTAATTCTTCTATTTAGAACTTTCTGATGCCAGTTTATTTGTCGTAGATATAGCAGAAAGCATTCAGAACGTAGTGGCGATTAATGCGCCGAAGAACTCAAATCTCCTTGGAGCAGTTGACGGCGAGCAATTCGAACAGCTGATCACTGACTATTTTGGGGGGGTTTTAGGAAAGTAACGGGAAAAAAGTAATGGACAAAAAGTAACAGGAAAAAGTAACAAACAAAAAGTAATACTTTATTTTGCTTATGATTTCTATTATAAACATTACAGAAGTCCTTACTGCGTTTTGAAAGTTATGTAATACAGTATGCATTACATTTATTGAAAAACGGGATTGAAAAAATAATTTACAATTTACCATCTACTCCATCCACTGATTTGCCGTATAATGTGTTCAATATTTAAAATGATTAATTAACAGACTGGCATCTAAACTGCATTAGCCCCATAGTGGCATCATGATGATCAGATTCATGTTGGATTCTCTGATCCCAGTGGCTTCCTAGTGGGTGCTTGTGTACAATGAACAGGATGGGTTTATCTTGATGGACTGGTTTACCATCATGACTACCCACAAATCAATATAAAACTGGAGGTCCAAGCTGATTTTAACAAGATTGCCATCCAAGGCAAAGGCCCAGATGGCAAGTGGACAAGGAAGCCACTGGCTTATTGAGAGTCCAACATTTTTATTTTTAATCATGTGTAATCCACCCTTCTGAGATATGTGTCAACCTTGTTTTTAAACATATTCATTCAATTACACAATCTGTAGATAATTTGTTCCATTCACTGACTGTCCATCTTTACTAATGTTACCCCATGTCCTCTAGTTCTATTATCTTTCTTTAGTTGAAAAAAAAAATTCTATTAATATTTTCATTCCCTTTCAATATCCTAAAAACTCAGGGATTCATGTTTGAAAACAACAGGCGAGCGATAAATCGCTCGCCTAAATATGCCAAATTAATTTAGGTGAGCGATTTGTTAGTTTTTTACCATGTGGTGGTGCCACATTTCCCATTCAGATTCTGTCGTTGTTGCCATGAAATGTTAATTGGTACATGCTGGCGCTTTTGCACAATGAAATAAATGCTTGCTTTAGTAAACCCCATTCAGTGCAATTGGTGAAATGGTTTTGAATTGCAACATGTCATCGATCACCATAGGCGTAGCCTAGGCAAGGCCAGTGCAGTAGCAGTGTGCTGTGTCCGTGCCCCGTGGCAGTGACCACGATGCGGCGCTGCCACCGGTGTGCGACTTCACTTAGGCGATTTGAAAATTGCAATTGAGATTCACAATAAGAATCAAATGTATAGTCATAAATGCAGCTTAGTAGAGAACACCAATATAAACTGGGGTGAAATGGTATACTTCCATTGCATCATAATGCCAAATGCACAACTCAAACTCGGTGCACAAAAATATGAATTCGTCAATCACACATGAAACAGTGAATCGATGTTAAGTGGTACCGGAGATGTGCGTCGTGAATTTATGTGTTCAGAGCGGTTGAAAGACGAAGTGGAACAATTATAAAATTGCTGTTTTCAACGTTTAATCAACTTTTACACTCCTTGTCAACTCATGTGTGTTCGGTAGCTTGGATCCAGGTTATTATTTTCGATTTCCATTACAGCCTATTGTTAATTCCTTATCTATTCCATAACTGTACATGTATTTTATTCAGTTCGACATACAACAGTATGTGACATTTAAAGGTAACACACATTGACGCTGGTCCACTCATTTGATAACTTCTTTATAAACCAGCGCGGCCAGCACATCGTGGCCTCAATGTTTTTTGCAATCTTGGTGCAGCGGGCTGCGATCGCCATCCCCGGTGACAGATAATACGTGAACTCTTGACTATTGGAGTCCGAACACTTCGTTATAAAGAGAGTAGACTCTCCTAGTGAATCTAATACTCAAGAAACTCCTTGTCAAGACGAACACTTGCAGGCAGCGAGCGATTTTAGCAATTGACGCGAGCGATAAATCGCTCCCTAGATTATTGATTTGCGCGAGCGTGATCGCTCGCCTCAAAAATGATACCCTGAAAACTTAAATTTCATCTCCTCTTAACCGTCTTGTCTCTAGGGTTGTTAAACCACATTCTTTCAGTCGTTCTTCATAACTAAGGTCTCTCAGCTCTGGAATCATTTTAGTTGCTCTCCTCTGAATTGTTTCAAGCGTATCTATATCCTTCTTACGATATGGTCTCCAAACTTGTATACAGTATTCTAAATGAGGCCTAACCATTGCTTTATACAGAGGTATAATTAGCCTTTTTTCCTTTTATGTTATATTTCTCCTAATCAACCCAAGAATTTGATTACCCTTTGAAGCTGCAATACCACACTGCTATGAAACTTTCATATCAGCACTTATTGTTATTCCTAAGTCCTTTTCTTTTACAATTGTACCCAGAAAAGTATTTCCCATTTTATAGTTTACATCCAAGTTCCCATGTCCTGTATGTAGGCATTTACATTTCCCAAAATTGAACTACATCTGCCATTTCTCAGACCATTTCACTACTCTGTCTAGATCGTTTTGTAAATGTTGTTTATCACCAACATTGTTAACCCTTCTAAACACTTTTCTGTCATCCGCAAATTTCAGTATGTTGTTATATTATCGTCGAAGTCATTTATATACATTAAGAATAATAAAGGTCCTAATACTGATCCTTGTGGTACCCCACTCAAAACTGATTCCCAGTTGAAACCTCCCAATCTACTACAACACGCTGTCTTCTATCAGTCACACTACAATCTACTACACACACACACCCCATCTTTTAATGACAAGTTGAACACTCTTGCAAGTGGTATACTGATTTGTTCTACTGTTTCCATTATTAGTTTTGGTGGAATTCCATCCACTCCACATGATTTATTGTCCTTCATTGCCTTTATTTTCTTAGCTACCATTTCTGGAGTTACAATTAACTGCCCTAAACAGTCCAATTTAGCCTCCTGAAATTTACCATCTGGAACTGGTGATGAACTAATATCCTCTCTAGTAAACACTGAACTGAAGTATCCATTTAGGTCTTCCACCATTAAAATAACCTTGTGATATGTGTATTTCCAGCACTGTCTTCTAGTAGTCCAGTTTTGTCATGTACGCTTTGTTTACTCCTGATTTATGCATAAAAGCTCTTGCTGTCATTTTTTATGTTACATGCTAATTTTTTTTAATAGCTTCTTTTAGATTGTCTAATCTCATCCGTAGCTGCATAAGTGCCTCTTTGTAATTTGTGTAGTCTTCATCCTTTCTGGTATGCCTATAAACTGTCCACAAAGTTTGCTTGTACGCTATTTTTCACTTCTTTTAACAAGTGTTCCTTTCTAGTCCGTTTTCCTTATTTTTTCAACGGAACAAATTTATCAATGATACTCTCAATTTCACATTTTAGAATGTTCCAACATTCAATTGCAGTCTTATTCCTCAGCATGTTATTCCAATCTATTCTCATATCTTTATCTACCTTTGTGGAAGTTTCTCCCGTATTTTTTTGTGGTACTTTCTGATTTTACTTTGATGTCAAAATGTATTTGATTACGATCACTGTTACCCAATGGCTCATGTATTTTGACATTGTCCACTAATTTATGTTGTGAAGACAAAACTAAATCTAATACATTCTCTCCCCTGGTTGGTTTTAGCACGTGGTGACTGAGGAAGCTAACCTGAATAAAAAGCAGAAACTGTTGGTCCTCACGCCCTGTACTCTCTAGAGATTTCCATTGTATGTGTCTGTGGTCGAAATCTCCCATTATGATACATTCCCCTATACTCACTTCCTTTATAGCGGTTTGTAATTTTCTGTTAGTTTATGGTAAACTAATCCAATAATTAAGGTGGTTGGGGCGGTTAGAATGTCAGTTGATTTTTTTTATTCTTTTCTTTATAACATGCTACGATATACCGAACTAAATGTCGATGCCACAAAAAATCACCTGTCACTAACGTCATATTTCGCCAATCCATCCTTTAAACACGCAGTCCTTTTGGAAATCCCCTTGAGTTCCTGGATATGTGACAATGTTTCCATAGTAACGACCACGTGTGTTACGATGTTCGAACCAGCTATATTCGTTCGCCATGAAAACGGACCACATTGTCAGTATTATATCTAACCAAATCATATGCTTAACCAGCAAATGTCAGCGTTCAGTGAGCGGTAATGTAGTTTATCATGCCTTTGACATGAATGGAAACGCCGACACGTATGTGACCTGATGACCCCACGGGATAACAGGCCAATCAAAATGACCGTACACACACCATGCCACGTGTTTGTTAGATGACTGGCATAACCTGATACCATAGACGACACATTACAAGTACAAATTCAATGGCTATTGTGGCGGCAAATTAAGGGCACATGTCAATATTACAATGGCCATTGTTTTGTCAACAATACATAAAACACCAGTGAAAAACTGTAAATTTCAACACAAAAACAACCATTTGTTGAGATTGCTTTCATCAATAACCAGGAAATGATGTTTAAAATACTGTTTGAGAAAAACTACAACACTCACGACATTGCAATTTTGCGTATGAACACGTCTTACATGCACGCAACGTAATACAGCAGCAAATTACAATTGGTGAAGGGTTTGTGTCAAAAATACACTGCCACTTTAGGCCGTCATTCAACTTTCGCTTACTTCATTCACGGTGGTGTACAAGACATAATTGGTTTACTACAACCTGTGAAGAAATTGTTAATTTATCTCTAAAACTTCTACTGAAACTAGAACTGCTTCCCTTTCTAATTTTATTTCGTAAGCCTGAATAGATTCTTTAATATATGAAATGACTCCCCCTCCCCTTCTTTCTATTCGATCTCTACTAAACATTACGTATCCAGTCCTAATTCAGCATCATCGTCTTTGTTGGCCCATTGATTCGGTTATACCAATTATGTGAGGGTTAATATCTTCTACCATGTTTAATTTTTGTTCTTATTTATTATGCTCCTTGCATTTAAACACACAATTTTATACCCAGGTTCACAAATTGTTTCTGGACAAGTTCATCAGCAAACACTGCTGCACCCTTTCACTAAGATGAAGCCCATCCCTCATGTACCAATAAAACATCCCCACAAATCCAATTTCCTCTTCCCTACATGGTTGTTGAACTAACGTGTTAATTGCCATCCTCCGGCAATTTCGATATCCCTGTCCTCTGCTTCCCATTAGCGGTAGAATCCCAGACAGAATAATCTGCTCAACCCGTGTCTGCTTAGCTCTTCTAACTAACTGTAGTTATACCCTCCCTCTCTGCGTTGTTAGTCCCTACATGTGCTAAAATAGAACCTTCCTTGCCCGTGCCCACAATTTTTTCCACCCTCTCTGTGATAGCCTCTATTTTGCCCCTAGAAAGCAAATCACCAAGTCGTCCCCCTTGTTTAGCCAGTCTTCCTGACTATCGAATCCCCCACAAATCTCCTTCCGTCCTGTCACCTTACCTCCTCTCAGCTTCCTCCCAGGCTGAGGTGAGCTTTCCCTACCATCTTTCTCCTTCGCCCACTTTATCATCCACTGTCCTCTCACCGGAACCACTGGCACAACCCACCTCTTCCTTTTCCACCAAGGCCACAACGAGCTGCCTCAGCTGTTCCATCTCCACCTTTAGTCCCTTCATCTTCGCACATCCCTTACACTCAAAATGAAAACTATACACCTGAACCTCAGCCCAGGACTTCTCACACCCAGACTTGACAAAGTTTACCCAGTTGCTACAACTCCCGCATACTAAATGCCTGGTGGTCTTTACCTGCCGTTTGGACGGCGCCGTCAAAGAATTTAGATTGTGTTAGATTAATGTTGTTTATGGTATTTTCACCTTGCTATGTTACCCTTGAATAAGTCTGTTTTTTTTGTTCAAAAGAACACTATTATTAACTTAAATTTTATTTAATATTGACAATAAATACTTGTTAACTGTGTTCTATCTACTAAGCTCGCATTAGCCAAAAAAAAACCTGCCACCTAGAGAATACACAGAAGACTGTAACCATAACAATAGGACTTGGTGTATACCAACTTCCGCTAAAATTATGCTGCTAATTCCTTTTTACTGAAAACATATACGACTGTATCAGATATCATATGTAATTTATTTAAGTTATCACTTTATCTCATATATATTCAACAATGTGAAGGATACTTTGTTACACCAATTTAATTCACGAACTGTAAACAAACCCCTTTTATCACTTGTTGAATTTGAGTCCGAAAATCCGAATTGCTACCTAAAAAATACTGCCTCTGACTAACGGTTTTTAGTATATGTCTATAACAGGTTTTGTATAATATAATTATGTGTAATAGTAATCCTAGCTGACAATTCACTGTGATACCTTAATTCTCGAACTGTAAACAAACCCTATTTTCGCTCGTTAACTTCCCTGTCGGAGTCCAGGACTAACTTACGCTAAAATACTGCCTCTGACTAAATGTTAACAGAAACCGTTTCCTAATATATGTCTATAGTAGGTTTATGTATAATATATATGTAATAGTAATACTTATTCTGATGAATATTCCATGCTTTTACTGACAATTCACTACACCAAGATTCTCCTGCCAGATCATGCATTAAAATAATTTACTTGATGAAAGATGGAGGTCATCAAGAATAGCAAGGGTCACAGAAAACTCTGCCTGTATGGGTACATGTACACAAGGTCGGCCACTCGAAAGAACAAGCTGTGGTGAAAGTGCTCCAATAAAGCTAGTCTAGGTATGGAACATTTCATATATATTTTATATATATATACATATACACACACACACCATATTAACTGATATTAGTGATAATTTACGTGAGCATATATATATATATATATATATATATATATATATATATATATATATATATATATATATCAGACATGGGGTCATTTTCATTCCGGAATAAATTTTCCAAAGTCCGTTGGAATTTATTTTTTTATTGGAATTGATTTTGTTGGAATTATTCACTTGATACTGTTTATCTTTACCCCTTAAATTTACTATTAAAATCATATTTGTCTACTATTAGTATGTCACCCTGAATCTGGTAACAGCCAGTAAGCTGTCAACATTATAGCATATACACTGTCTACTCTGTTATTGAAACACTGTGAACAAGAACACAATATAATCAAGCATTTGCATCAAAAACAAATACTAAGTTACTGTAACAGACAGTAAAACAAAAGTCAGACCATTCAGGCCTTATCTCATTTTGTTTCTCAGTGGACAAGGTTTATCTCCCTATGGAGAATAGATGTTGGTGATTAGGATGTTGAAAATTCAAAGTTTACAGTAAATTTTATGAAATATCAATGATACAAACATGGTATATAAACTTGGGGAAACTGTTCAAAACGACCCAACTGTCCAGAGCTGTCCAAAATGTCTGGTTAGCAAAAATCCAGGTGAGGCGTCCCAGAAGAAAGTACATATCAAATGGCTGAATGCCATTTTAAAAGTTTTGTTATAGCAAACCTGACATAAAATTATATACATGATTGTGCACACGATTTCAAATACAAATAAAACTTAAATTTGTTAAAATGAATTGGATTTTAATTTTTCCTTAGCCTAGGATTTTAAAAGTTGGAATTCACAATTTGGAATTAATTTTTGCAACGCGGAATTGGAACTGGAATTGAACACACACACACACACGCACACGCACACGCACACGCACACGCACACGCACACACACACAGGTATGTTGTCCTGTTGATATATGCCAAAAACATTTGGCTTCATGTCTAATATATATAAATTTCTCATAATTATGATTCAGAGATACAGATAGATCACCTGAAGGAAATTGCACTTCCTGAAGCTGGAGAATTTGTATCCGACTTTGACAAAACCTACATTGTCAATCTACCAGGCCTGTGTGTTGGGCACCCTCCTCTATGGCAGCGAATCGTGGACAACATACATGTGCCAGGAGCGCCGCCTCAACACCTTCCACATGCGGTGCCTCAAGCGTATCCTCGGCATCACATGGCAGGATCGTATCCCCTACAGCGACATACTTGACCGTGCCAGGATCCGCAGCATGCATTCACTGCTGAGCCAGAGACGCCTGCACTGCTTGGCGTCAGGCAACACGCAGAGGCATTGAAAGGGCAGATGAAAGGAGACACCAGCATGCGGCAGAGAAGAGGATGCGGCGAAAACAAAACGCAGCACTACCACCAATGTCATCCTGTTTCGTCTGCTTTGGCTGCGGAAAGGACTGCCTATTATTAAATTGTAGTTTAAACAATAAATAATTAGCAACAGGGGTAAAAATTCTATGGGAGGTCATGTTTCTACAGGGGGGGGGCACTCTCCTATATCACACGGGTAACAGTTGCAAGTGATTATAACATTTCTATATTTACAGTACACTATATTAAGAACAAAGATAACAGTAATTTTTTAGTGCTGTTGACAGTACTGCACGCACTAATTGGAAGATGTGCAAGCCAAAAGATATTGAGCATAATCAAGCAGTCCTTCAATAGCCACATACTGTAATGTCTACAGGTGTTGTTGTCTCTGACATGATGATTTCCAACCAGACTAGTTGACATTTATCAGTTTACAAAGACTGGCAGGTATGTGGCAAGTAATGTTTATTTTGTTAAAAAAAAAAACAACAATATCACTATTTCTGTATTAGAGGTTATTTAAAATAACGCATTCCTTAATCATATTGCTGTGATGAGTCACATTTAACTAATTTAAGCAAAATGCCAGGCATTTTCCCCATACTTGAGCAGCTTCTGCCTTCCAAAGGACAATAGTAGAGTCGACAACTCCAGGTCTCAGTGCAAACACTGTGACATGGCAGAGCCTGCCAGTGAACTTGATTGAAAGTTGCATAAACGGCCATGTTAAGTGAATTTTGGTATCATCTCATTTCCCCCCAGGTGGAATTAAAATCAAATGTAATTTTTTTTAACCGACTAGAATCGGAATATTTTTTATTGACTGGAATTGCCCCCCAGAT
The DNA here is from genome assembly GCA_033239005.1 of Lamellibrachia satsuma. Taxonomy (NCBI): domain Eukaryota; kingdom Metazoa; phylum Annelida; class Polychaeta; order Sabellida; family Siboglinidae; genus Lamellibrachia; species Lamellibrachia satsuma. The sequence continues at coordinate 394,628 of BSQZ01000067.1, forward strand.
GGAATTGGATTTGATTTTTTTTATTGAAAAAAAAAAGAAAAAAAGGAATTGACCCCTACTCTGGTGGGGGGTCACAATTCAATTCAATGGTAATACAAAGTGACCCCCATAGAATGTTGACCCATCTGTTAATTACTTATTGTCCAGACTGCAATTTAAATATAACAGGTATGGACTTATGTATGTAAGTTTGATATACATTCTATTTATATTTTGGGTACGTACGTAGCGTGTTAAAATAAGTTTTATTCATGCACGAGAATGGCTTGTATAAACATTGTAATAACACAATAAAATTTTTTTTAATATACTAGATATACCAATGTAATACAGTTTTATCCAGGAATTTATTACATTTAACTAAATTAATAAATATTGTTTTTCCTAGGGTATCATCGAGCCTGCAAAACAGCTCTGAAAAGGAGCTATCCACGTTTATTATCTGTTTCTGTTACTGAGATGTGAATGGCAGTAATAAATAAAAACATACCATATACAGCATTTAGAAGCTAATTTCATCTCAAATCTGCACTGGCATACTTTTAATAACCATTCTGCATACAATTTTGAAATCCTAAAATGACAGGACATTTGTGCATCAAGTAAACAATGACATACTTCACCTATAATTTTCACAAACCAATTTAACTTAATTCCATACACAGGATAATGAGCCATACTTGTATAGAAATGGCATTCAGTTTGGTTTATGGAAATATTACTGTTTTCTTTTATCCTGTTTTATGCCTCAATCAGTGTTTTTGATTTGCTTAGAAGCAAAGTTAATGCCGTGGCGTTCTTTGAAGCAAGCCAACCATCCATTGGTTGCACGAAATGCATCAGGATTGAAGTCTGGCTCATCATGGTGCATCTGCCAATAGATGAATTTCGCCTTCTCAGCCAGTGCAGGTCCAGTCACATAGTTGCCCTTTACTATCTCCCCGGCATACCACTGGTAGACTGCTGCCTCGTGGGCCACGTCCTTAGCTCCACGTAGATTCTTTCGTTTTAGTGCTGTTCTTGTGTCAAGTGTGCTCACAAATAAACGAACCCTGTCCTTCTTTTTCTTAATATCTGCCACTGTTGATCTGCCAATCCCATACTCCTTGGCAACCTTCCCGTGTGAAGCTCCTTCTTCAAGGCGTTCAATGATTTTCAACTTATCCTGAATACATAGGGCAATCCGGTGTCGTTTAACTGATCCTTCATTGCTAGAAGGCAATCCTTCAAGAGGTATCATCATGTTCATAGGTGTCTTCCAATCCATGGCCTTTATATTGGACAATAGGTTCTGAAATGTATGCAAGTGTATGAGCGGCAGCCATTCATCTAGTCAGAGTATGTATTATCTAGCCATGGTACATCAATGTATTGTGACAAAGCAGTCTATCGAGACTGTGTGTATGTCACATGTCAGCCAACAACTACAGCAGTGCGTTTTGGTCCGCAGTGCGTTTTGGTCCACACTGCTCGGCCAGTAACAAAGATGTATGGAAACACCTGTGGTTCACACAAGCCTTTAACCTAGGTAAATGTATGCACAGAAAGTAAATTGATATCAACAATATTAGTTGGACTACATTCAGTTAATTCACAGACCTCCAGGTAGATAATATCACACAACTGTCAAATATGGTATGTAAGAAACTACTTGTATATCATAAATTTGCTGAATTAAAACACTGCATCCTCCAAACACTTACTCCATTTTTCTATGCTCAAATCTTATAGTGATTACTGTTATTTGACTGACATGTGTTCTGAAGTGGTACTTCCTTTGTGCTATCCTTTAATCTAATGGCTTTACGCCACAGTGTTTCCTGAGCATCAACCATGCTCATAAAAGACAATAATTGACTTTTATTCCTCCCTAACTGTGTCACAGTTGATCGCCCAATCCCATAGTCATTTGCAATTTTACGATGGTTTTCACCATTCTCTAGACGTTGTATGATTTGTAGTTTATCATATAATACCATCCGCTTTCGCTTGGCCCGTTGATCAGCAACACAACTCGACACATTATGTGTTGTGGTAAGTGCCAAGTCACCCTGAAATGTAGGCAAATCCACTGTAACTGATTACTGATACCATACAACTGACAACTCCATATTTAAGTAAAAGCAGTTTATCTTCCTTGAGTGTTAACAAATGGCAAATCCTTTATTACCAATTTCCATAATGTTTTACATTCTCAGAAATGTAAAACATAACTGGCACATTGAATGCAAAAAACATAGTGTTAACAGTGTAGATGCCACATATATAGACCACAGCTAAACTGTGGTAGTAGGTATGAAATGCACACAGTGACACAGAAGGCCTGAACCACTTCATCAGTAGTTTCCTCAAACAATCACTTCATATTCAAAATATTGAGCAACATCAATTGTTGAATCAATATGGGAATTTTCAACATTACAGTTGCAAACTTATTAGATCATATACATCTATTATATCCCCTAAGCAAAATGCTAAATTGTACATTGGCGACACTGTGCCATAGAATATTTCCAGATGATAAAGAGCAATGATGTGTCCCATATATCACCAATAATAAATATACTGTTCAGTATTGTACCACATCATGATTCTGTCCAGAATAAGATAATGTATATCAGCATCAACTAGGCAGATATCATACTATCTCCGAAGAAACTGCTTGTCTTTGTTTTGAAACTACAGCTATATCATGTGACAAAAACTCTCAAACATCAACTGTATTATCAAGTCAATGAATGATATCCAGACCACAGAAGACACAACCAGAAACTAATGAAGCCCAAATGACATTTTAATACAATGTAAAAACATTGTCAAGCAGTTTTTATGTTCAATGTATACTAACAGTCACAGGAAAACATACCATACAAAGTACAAGTTGATTTGGGTTTAGCTTTGGCATGTTGAGTTACTGCCATTCCTTGTACCATTTTCTGTTTTTCCGAGGCTTAGCCCTGTAAATGTTTTTACTTTACTTACAAACTATCTAACTTTCCCCAATAAGCCTTAAAGTGAAACAAGTCAAGGTTCTGGTGGTGTGCACCTAGTGGTTTACTCAGAATGTGTTCTAAAAGTTTGAGAATTTGGTCATTTGTCTGAATGCCCGAGGTCTGACATGTTAACCAGCATGACTGATAAGTGCATGCACACTTCTAAAGTGACGTATTAAGGGAGGCCGGCATATACGGCAAGAATAAGAATATGCGTATACAAATATATTTTCATTGGCGAGCAAATATTGCCAGAATACCGCACTCTTGACACAGTGTTATCTAAAAGTATGGTGCAGCCCATGAAATTAAGAAGTGTGTTCAACAAGGTTTTCCTAGTAAACCACTGGCGTGATATTCTTAATTGTAGTTACAAATGGTTATCTTTTAGTAACACTTATAGGTGCATAGGCCGAAAACTGTGATTTTTGTTTCGCTTTAAACCAACTTTAAACAGGTTAACGATTATTTTTGAAGTATTATGTTTCTATAACCTTCATGTAGAAATAGATGATCAAATAATCATTATGGTATGTTTTAATTGACTGTCAGTGCATTATACAACAAGTTAATGTCATTCATAGTAACTCATTCAAAAACTTCAGTTTGGCTGCATACCATCTGGGCACTATCAGTGTTTGATATCATTATTATTATTGAAGATATGATGAATCATTCATTCAATAAATATACAGCTGCAAGGTTAAGTAATTGATACACTTGTAATAAAATAGTCTAGAATACTGCTTATCTCTGATCGGGCATTGTGTGAACCACAGGAAAACACTGTTTCAAACAATGCACAGCAAGGGCTATCAGGGCATTCCATCTCAGATCAACCAACCAAGGCATGTTGCACTCATATTTTTTAATTCAACCAACATTTTAATTTTATTTAATTTAATTTTAATTAATCCACCGGTCAATATAACCGCACATGTCAAACCACAGGGCTGTAGCTCAAATAGTTTCTGAGTTATGACCATTTCAAATTTGGCAGATTTTGTAGTTTCTGCCAATTTTCTGAAATCATGGAAGATTTTTTCTACTTAAAATAACAATAACCCAAAAACTATTTGTGCTAGAATTCTGAGATTTGGCCAGCTCATTCTCTATTATGTGTACAGAGTAACATGCATACTAGAGTTCCACATCTGTATATTAATTCTCCCACATTGAAGTTGTGTTTTAGGTGTGAAATTGAGCCAATTAGTGATTTTAGACCCATGTTTCAACAATAAAACATGTTAGAACACAACCAAATCTTATTTGGATCAACAGTACACTGACATATGTAGGTATGAGGTATAAAAGTTTCTATGAGATAATGAACTGTACAATTGGTACATAGTGAAAAGTGGCCTACATCTTGCAATAAAAAATGCTATGTGGTCATGGAGCTAAAATTTATTTTTATATGAAAGGCAGGTACAATATCTATGTAATGCACAATATTTGGATTCCCTATTCAAATGGCTTCAGGTTGATGCATTTTGTGATTTTATCTAAACAATAGATTACAACACAAAAAAAATTTGAATTTATTACCTATTCCATCTCTAGTAAGAAAATTATGTAAATATTGTTGTCAAATGCAAAAAACTTAATACACAATTCTAGATTATAAGTACCTGGGTCATTTTATGTGAAATCAACCAACGGTCAAAAAGTTTGTCTCTGAATTTATTTATCAGAATTTTAACCAATGACTAAGTGGATATATACTTGAACACAGACTCATCCACAGACCCGTCCACCCGTCTTTTGGACGGGTAAAATGCGTAAAGTGCGTTTTTGGATGGGTAAAGATTTATATTGGACGGGTAAAGATTTATATTGGACGGGTTGGACGGGCTAGCCCGTCCATGTCGTTTTTAAAATCTGACATTATTATCCAACGCAATGCTAACTACAACAAGTGGTAAATTCAGTTGACTGGCAAATTCAGACTGTGAGAAATAGGTCAAGCCAATATAATTTTCTTGGAAGCCGGCCGCGCGCGCACCGGCCCGTCTGTCCGCCAGTAATTACATTGTATCCACCTGCCACTCAACATCTTTGAAGTGTGGGGAAACCCAAAACAAACAGAATTTAACGATTTTACATGTTTCTACATAAAACATCATAAAACAGATACTGCTCAACATATTTGATTCAGGTTTACTTTATGTTAAAGCTTACACATATGGCTACATTAGTCCCACTGGATATAGGGACATTCAGCCACTCATAAATTATCTAGTAGCAGGGTGAAATATGTTTATTTTTGCTCTCTGTTTTGATACTCATTTTAAAAATCATCAACGTTTAACATGGTTCTACATAAACCGTGATGGAAACAAAACTGTTCAACATATTTGATTCAGGTTTACTTTACTGTATAGCTTACATCTTTAGCTAAATTTTCACCACTGGATGTAGGGACATTCAACCACTCAAAAATTGCATAGTAGCAGGGTGAAGTTGGTCTATCTTTGCTTTCATTTAAATAAAATTTAAATTTCAGATACTAATGCTCCCATGATTAAATAATGTGTTGTAGTTATTATCATTCTATTGTAGAAAATAGGATCTTAGCAACAAACAAAATTATACTTCATTCATACTTTTATGATGATAATTAGCAAAGCTATGATGTTTTAATTGTGGGTGGTACAGTGTTCCCAGGCACTGAATGGACTCGCGTTAGAAGAACGTATCTTTGTTTGTCATTTGTTATTTTGAATTATTATTATTTATGATGCACACAATATGTACAGGTAAATGTATTGATAGTTACCCCTGTCTGTTAAGACTTAGTTAAAATGACTGTGTAAGTAAATATATATATATATATATATATATACACATCGTATTGTTATAACATGATTATATATATATTATACTTACATTTTTGATCGTGCGACCGAGCGCGCAATCGAACGTGCAAACGCATTTTGTTACATTCTACAAACATTTTGGACTGGCAAAATTTTTTATCCTGGATGAACCCCTGCTTGAACATTTGTACAAAAGAACTAAGCATATACACGCAAATTGTCCCTGTAATGCCCTAGTATAGTGTGAACAAGAGGTAAGTGCCCAAAATCGTACCCATTATTTTTTACATGTTTTCATGTGCATCTAACTTCAGACATTTTCAAGCTATGTATCTAAAATTTGGTGAAAATGTAGATATATTGGTACAGATTGTGAATGCTAAATTCTAGAATGATAGGGAGAAGGTCAATGGGCACAGCTGCCAACCTTTAGAAACCCCAAAACAGAATATTTGGGGAGGGAGGCTGTTTTAAGAAAATGAGTTAATTCATTAGTCACCAGGAGCACTGCTAGCGCCACCTCGGAAGTCATGCAGTGGCCATTTAGCACCACATATTTTCGGTGTAGCAAATTTGTGTGATGGCATCTCAGTATTTTTTTGCTACACTAAAACAGGTAACATACGTTTGCCCTAGATGTCGATGCTTTAGGAAAACAGGTGGTTGCATGCGCTACAGGAAACGTGATGGGCGATTCCTCAGCTTTTGAATTCTGCGCATGTTTCAAAGTTTTGAGTTTTCAAAAAATACTTATGGAGAGCAACAATAACCTCAGCCGAAGTTGTGTCATCGAGTATACCAATATGAACAACCTTGACCTTCACGATACCATAAAACAGCACACACAAAGCCATAATTTACAAACTATTAATCGCTCACATTTTGAAAACGTTGTTGTTTGTTCTCTGTTTTACTTTCAAATGTTTATGTGTGAAATGTGATAGCGGAGAGCGTGTAGTTGGGGGACGGAAGTGAGCATTTATAGTATTTATGGACAAATTTGCATAAAACCAACATGGTAGCAAACAAGACTATTTTAATGTGAAAAACTGGAGTCAAGATAACATGCAGTTAGGTAAATAAAAATTTTGTAGAATAGGGCCTACGGATAAATAAGACTAAAATTATTGACCGAAATTTTTGAGAAAACAGAAAATGATCGGTACATACAGATTTCCGTACTCAGACTTAAAATTTCAGGATGTTGTTCTGCCACATTTATTTTGGGATAATTTTGGAGACATGTAGGAGAAAACGCCATTAGGCAGAACAGTGACTTTCAGTTGCAGCATAAACTAAATGAGACAGAACACCATCATGAAATTTGAATATGTGGTTTACAGAATAAAGGACTATGCACAGTTAAAAAAATGGTGGTCATAGGACTTGTCCCACATTCTAATTTTTGGTGCTGTAAATAGTAAAATATATAAGAAGTTTAAGATTTAATTCTTCTGAAAATCTAGTAAGTAGATAACTAGTAAACTAAAAGATTATTGCTAGTAGCCTTGACAATAGGCGGTAGCAATTTGGACATTGTACTGTAAAAAAAATGAAACACAGGCTGCTGAAATCATTTAAAAAGTATACCCAGTATACCCATTGTCTTTCTCCCTCTCATTCTCGAATTTTGCATTAACAAGCTGTACCATTATATCTACATTTTAAAGCAAATTTTAGATACATAGCTTCAAGGTTGTTTGATTTAAATCATGATTTAAATTGCTCCAAAAAAATCACTGATTTATGATTTTTTTTATTTTTTGACTTCCGTTTTTTTTAATCGCTGATTTATAAGAATTTAACACAAATAATTGTTTACAAGCATCGAAATCAACAAAGTTTTGTGTGTTTTTTAATACAAAACACAAAGTGCGCACACTTGTGTAGCTGTATTGACACCAGGTAGCCTGATAGTAAAATAGCTTATGACACTGTGTATACCAGATTAAAAAACAAAAAACAAATCCCAAAAATTTGATTTAAATAAAAAAATCCGATTTTTTAGTTTTTTAAATCATGATTTTTTTTCTAACCCTGCATAGCTTGAAAACTTCTCAGGTTAGAGGCACATGAAAACATGTAAAAAAAATAAATGGGTATGATTTTGGGTGCTTCTCTTGTTCACATTATACCAGGGCATTACATTTGTATGTATATACTTAGCTCTTTTGTAGAAGTGTTCAAGTATAGCCACTTAATCATTGGTTACAATTTAAGTACATTCGGAGACATCAACTTTTTGACCATTGGTTGATTTCACATGGAATAACCCAGGTACATTAGAGTTGTGCATTCAGAAGATTTTTTTTGCATTTGACAACTATAGTTACATAATTTTCTTACTAGAGAGAGGTAGTAAAATCACCTATATGATTTAATATTGTGTTGTAATATATTGATTAAATAAAAACAAAATATGTCAATTTGAAATATAGGTAACTTTTCACTATGTTCCAACTTTGGAGATCAGTATCTCATAAACTAATCAAGACAGAAATTTTAAACTTCTCATACTCCTAGATATGTAGGTGTGTTATTGATCCAAATAAGATTCATTTGTGTTGTAACATGTTTTATTGTTGAAATATGGGTCTAAAATCACTAATTCGCTCAATTTCGCACATAAAATCACACTACTTCAATGACAGATTGTGGGAGAACTAATCTAAGAAGTGGAACTATAGCATATATGTTACTATCTACATATGATATACATATCTCAGAGTTCTAGCACAATTAGTTTTTGAGTTATTGGTATTTTAAGAACAAGAGTCATCAAATTTGAAATGGTCATAACTCAGAAACCATTCGAGCTACAGCCCTATGGTTTGACATGTGTGGCTATATTGACCTGCAGACTAATCAGCAAATTTTTAGTTGAATAAAAAATTATGAGTGCAACAAGATTTTCTTATTTTGGTTGATTCGAGATGGCATGCCCATATAAGCTTATATGTTCACAACACAAGTGAAAGCACAGTTATGTATAACTATTATAGTACCCGTACAATATGCAACCAAACATTATTTTTGATGACAATAACTACTAATGTTACCATCTGAAACCAACTAATGTTGTTTTCAAAGTATTTACAATATCGATTTTTTTTCAGGACTGTTTCCAAGTTGTCTGCTTAAAAAAATTACGTACACTAAAATACCTGGTAGTTACATTCAAAACCGTTGAACATAAAAAGAATGAGTTTCAAACAAACAGATGGCAACATTTCAACAAAGCCAGGATCTAGGTTACTTTGCTACTTACCTTGTGGACAGAACTGATGAAATGGAAGATGTGTAACGGCAGTTTTACCTTGGGTCAAATATCCTATTAGCCCCACGCTGAACATTCATTCTTTTACTATTAAATTGTCCATTTTCATGGATGATAATAAATAACAAATAGTTTTAATCTCATCAACTTTGAAGGTAGGAACTTAACAAATATATGGCAATTTCAGACCAAAATGTAAATTTTTTAATGCAATATGAATGTTTCTAAAGATGTAAATAACATGCATACAAAAATATGTATGATGGATACTTTCCAAAGATCACTGAAGGACAGCTAGAATGTCCTTTAGTATAATTGTGTATATTTTTGTTTGCCAAATGTTTTCACGCTGATGTAGAATCATTACAAATGTTTCATTCTCAACAGAAAGAAGCCATGTCATTTTTAAACTAATTATCAAAACAGTTCGCACATATTTACACCAGTATATATATTTCTATATATATATACACACACACATGTATACATACATGTATATATACGTAAATGGTGCTGTCCAAATGTCACAGCCAAATATTTGGCCTACCATTCTATACAAGTACCAGCATATCTTTCATTGCAATTCCAAATACTATAAGAAAAAAAAACTCAGTTGCAGATATTACTGGAATTTTGTGCCTCTGTGACAAATGTTCCCCAAAACATCACAAGGTTTGCATTTCCAAAATATATTTTATTTAGAATTTTTTTTAGATTATTACGGTTACCTATGTAAAATCTTTCATTTATCTTAATATGATTCTAGGCCTTTCCCGCATCAGAGATTCAGAGTTGATGTAAAACAAACACTGTGAGGAAAAGTAACCTACATCCTGGCTTTGAACATGACACCCATAGCCAGATGTAATTTCCTTTCTTGGACTAAACAACATTTAAAACAAATAGCATACAAAATAGTTTTTCAAAGTTTTTTCCCAGAATCATTTCTTCTTAAAAACACGAATAAAAACACAATCTTAAAATTTTATTCAAGACGTCATTTTTTTTATGCAACAAACTTTGAAATGCCCCAAAATAAGATTCACATCTCGCCACAGGTGTCCTTTTACAGTCAATAAAAAGGAAATAATCTTACCTGCGACATTTGTTGGCTTTGTTGACTTGGTGTACCAGACATGGTTGCACTTGGACTTGCTGTTGTTTGAGGTAATGAATGCGCACTGATTGATGGTAACTGGTCCCACGACGAACAACCAGGAAACACCGGTGTTGATGTTGACAATGTCAATGTATGCGGAAGAATGTTCGCTGCTGCCGCTGATGCTACGCTGCTAATTGTATCATGACTCATTGTAGCAGCACCACTTGATGCTAATGAGCCACTGGTGTCCAGCATACTTGTTCGGTTATATGACTCCATCTGACATGACAATGTATCTAAACCAGCTTCCTCTTTTATCACAACTACATCTTCATCTGACTCCTCTTCTTTGACTGACCGATCACCAGATTCATCAACAGTCCTCGACTTTTTTAACGGTGGCTGACGAACATGATCTGACCTGTCTACACTGCGTTCTCTATGCAATGTATCACCACCACCCGTAGTTGAGCTACCTGTGTCAAACTCACGCATGCCAAATGTCAACGATGAAGGTGCAGAATCACTTGAATAACTTGTCTGTGTATCACCCATATCAACTGATGTGTTCTCACTGTGCACTGACCTGAACAGTTTTTGAGGCACTGGCGCACTGCTCCCATTTGGAGTTGTCACCAGTTGGCCATCGTCTGACTTGTCCAGCTGAACCATAATACTCAAATCAGGTGCACTGTCTAAACCATCTTTCATATCTTGATGTGATGACCTTGTTGCCTCTATGCGAAATTCTCTGCGATCATCTGGTGAATCTAAGTCTTTGTCAAGACCCAGGTCAGTGCGTATTGTCTCTTTAATGCTGACCAAGAATACATCATCCTGATCAAGAGTTATGCCAATGAGAGCTTCAATTGCAAACTCTGACTGGTAGTTAAGTCCATTCTTGCAAAGAAGTGTAATTGTCTCAGTCAGTAGAGCTTTCACACGCATCTGATCAGCTTTCAGCACCATGGTGTTGTCTTTTTTTCTCTATTAGAGGTGTTCGGTACTTCTGAAACAAGGAATATATACATAAACATGCCAATTAAAAAACATTTGTAGGAACTAAATAAAAATAAAGGTGGTTTATATTGTTTCCATGATTTAGCCAGGGATAAAGTGGTTTAGGACATGTCCTAATGTTCAGTAGTAAAAATTGTGTGACAATATTTTGTGGATTGGTACAAGCCACAGAGCAGGTGTGCTTGGGGGTCTCTCTCTAGGAATAAACTACAGGCATTTAATTCTTTCTATACCAACGACTATTTACGTGGTTACTCTTACTTTCCCAACTACGACTTTTTGTGTAGTTATAGTTATATATAGGCCTATCGAATTATCTCGAGTACACGTACACATATTCCCGAGGTCACAAAATGTCTTTATGTACTGGCCCAGGACACTTCTGGTTGTCATATGCTGTTTTCTTTAAATCTTTGATGGTGATTTCGAGCGTAGTAAATTAGTAATAGTGTTGATTTTCGCCGTTATCACAAAATGGCTGACGCCATCCACAATGGCAACGATGCTCATACATTCTCAGATGATTCAGATGTTATTTTAAATGTGTTTTGTCACCTGAAAAATAAATAAACGCTATACACGTTGTGCTTGTGTGGTCACTAATAGACTCTACTAGTAGTCAAGTAAAAAAAATGCAATCAATTTAGCTGTTGTTTTTTTAAACTTACATTTTCGAAGTGAAGAAAAAATTATGGCACGTTTGGTGATTTTTGGTCTTTACCATATTTGATAAAACATGCCATAACTTTGTAATGGATAATAATGTTTTAATACTTTTCTTTCAGACCTTAATTCTGAAAGTTTCATGACACTTAAAAATAATTAATCATTATCATTATGGCATCTGAAGTTGACTGTAGTTATAAATTTAATTTTTTAATGAACTCAAACATTTGAAAAAATATAAAGTAAAAATGAACCTACATTTATAAAATTCACAACGTTCAAAAGATAATTCAATTAGCTTCCATTTCATATATAGTTTATGGTACAAATACAACATGAACAAGGAACGCTCAGACAAAAAACATGAAATCGGTGTGAAAGCAAATTTGCCTGAGAACTAGGCTTATTTTGGATAGGCCTCTGGGATAGAGTTAAACAGACCAGAAAGTGTAACTTTTTTATTTTCATGAAAAAAAATCAATTTGTGTGCTCGTGATATTACTTTCATGGATATAATTCCCAATGTTGTAACAAGCCCAGAAATAACAGCAGGAACAAAATGAACTGGCCCATATTTTTGTTTACTGTCCCTGCTGAGTTTGCCCCAAAATGTACAAATTATAAATATATTACATCATAGTTAAAAAAAATTTAGTACAGCAAAACGGCAATGTAATAAGATGTTGTGGCTAGGACAATCACTGATAGATCTCTATAATTACATAACTGACAGATCAATGTGCATGGTCAGAAAAGCTACTGGCAGAGCGAAGCTGATGGCCCGGTGTGTATGGTGAAATATGTCGCTGATAAATATATTGCACGGAAATGAAATGCCCCCCCATATTCATATAGCCTTAACCCAGCACGACTGATTAGAAAAATTATTAATATTCACGTAGACATCACTGAACTCAAGATTGGGGGAAATATTGCTTCCCAGAATGCCATCTGCATAACCACGCTGGTGTGAGCTGTTTCGGATGGAATTATATAAGATACGTTTTATTACCAAGTACAAGGAATTTGTAGTATTGTGGCGTTAGCACAAACGAGAGTTATACAATAGTAAAAAAAATTAAAAACCCGACATTGCAACTAGCTGCCAGAGGCAAGACATACATAAAAATCTCAGCGCTTGAGGATAGAAACTATTGCTGAATCTCATCGTTTTAGTTTTTATGCAACGGTAGCGGCATATTTAACCCGATTAGTTTAGAATCGTTCTTGACGACTGATCCAATTTGATCAAATTCATCTTGGCTGGCGCGACCAAACCAGACAGTAATAGAAAATGACAAGACACTTTTAATAACTGCGCGGTAGAAACGTGTTAATATTGCTTGAGATAAGCCGAATTGTTTGAGGTGTCTAAGGAAGTACATGCGTTTTGTGCTTTTTTAATGATGTCAATATGCGTAGGAGTTTGGTGCAACAGAAGTTTTTTTTATATTGTAGGACTATTATTACGTTTAATTCAATATATATTATATTACACTGACATGACTAATTTGTATTGCCAGTGCCAAATTTTTGCAGAAATTGTTGCATGTTTACATCACACCACGATGCTAAAATGTAATTGTCCCACAAGCTGCAATTGGGAATATAGCATTTGGCGGTATACTGACCGACACACGTGGCTGTGGGCTATTTATATCAGCACAGATGCCTTCGGCAGTGATCAGTCACGTTTATTTTGGATACTTTATTGCCGATTTAGGAGACATTTGGGAGAAGAGTAAAAAATTGATGATCAAGAGTTGTTCCATATTCTCATTTTGGGTGCCGAAATTCGTAAAATATATATATATAAAAAGTTAGACTGAATTATTCTGAAAGTATAGTAGATGCCTATTGAACTAAAATATTATTACCAGTATCCCTGACAATAGATGGTAGCAATTTGGACATTGTAATGTAATACAACAATAAATACAGGCATGTAAACAGATGTTTTTTTTTCCATTTTCATGTACACAGTATACCATTTGTCCTTCTCCATATGATTATAGAACTCTGCATAAATAATCTGTATCAACATGACTATACAATCAGCAAATTTCACAAATGTAGCTTATAAAGTTATCAAATTAGTGGCAATGAAAACAGGTCAAAATAACGGGTGCAATTTTGTTCACATCATAGGGCATTACAAACACAATTTGCATGTAAATGCTTAGTTCTTTTGCAGAAGTGCTTCTATTTCGATAATTAGTCCACTATAGCCACTTAATCATTAGTTAAAATATTGAAGTAAATTCCTAGACATAAACTTTTTATATTTACTGTATCAGGTATATATCGGGTATAGCATAATCGACAGGATACAAAAATAACTGACTGACAAGACAGCATGTTGTAGTAGACGGGGAGGTTTCAAACTGGAAATCAGTTTTATGTGCAGTACCACATGGATCAGTATTAGGGCCTTTATTATTCTCAATATCAAACCTGGGGCCGAAGCACTCGGTACTCAAGTACTTTTTTAAATACTCGTAAAAATTATGGTCAAGTACTCGTACTCAGATTTTACGAGTACATCCAAGTACTTTTTCAATATGATATTGTGAAAGTTATTTTATTTCTTATTTTATCAAATTATTAACTACAACAATAATTTCAGGAAGTATGGTAGCAAATTGTATTACCTGCATATGAATCAAATTAACAAAATATATCAAGAGGCAGCATCTTTTGATTATTTTCCAAGTCAAAAACCCCTAGTTCATATCCATAGTTGTACTGTTTATTTTTGAAATGTTATTATTACTATACAGAGTTACTATGATATCATACAAGATGTACTCGTGGAAATGTACAAGTACATAGCTTTAAGCAATGTACTTGTACTTGTACTCAGCCATCACCAATGTACTCGTACTTGGTCCCAGGTATGCTTAATATATACAGCATTGACTTGGACAATAACATAACAAGCAACTGGCACAATTATATACTTCTATTGACAGTTTGTTCAGGTAGTTTATGATATATATATATATATACTGTAATTAATTGTAATAAATGTTCAATTGTACAAAATATAAAACTATTACAGTAACATCTCAATAATTTTTTTTCCTGTAATCAATTACAAATACATAATTGGACCCAGCCCTGCTGATTGGCGCAATGATGTAATTTAAATAATTTCATTGAATGCATGCACACCATTTCCACCACGTCACACCTGACCCACATAAAAGAAATCTATAAACGGCAGGGGTCTCCCTAGAAAAAATAGGCATGGGCCAATTGGCCCATACAAGCAAAATTGTATGGGTCATTTCAATGATGATTGGGTCAATATAGTTTTCGCCGGAGATCTGTTTTACATTACAAATGCGGCGGATCATGTATGTCAAGAGAACAACTTATGTTGTACGTACAAAATTGGTATGACGTTAAAGCAATGATTTAAAGTGAAACAAGCACCGTGTAAAGAAAGGCTGTTTTCAAAAAGATTTACACAAGGAGTTAATATTACTGCTAAAAAATTGTATTATGTTGTCTACATCAAGTAACAAGTATGTTGATGTATGTGCATTGAAGAAAGTATTTCATTGTCAGCAGACATGCACAAGGGACACCAGTTTGTCTACTGTATCTGCAGCATCAGAATATACATACTGACTGTGACAGTCTGGATTAACATATATATGACAATCAAATCACAAGAAGAACATCTTAGACAAACATGTTTTTTATTTTGACTGGTGTCAAAACAATCTGGAAGTATACAATCAATATGAGATGCAATTTATCCATAATTATAAGTAATTGCAGACAAATCAAATATTTTGTTAAAAACAACGCGTCACTAACTGGACATTATTCATTAGTGATTACTATCCCTCCTGATAATTTATAATAATTATTAATATACCCACATAAATTATTGCTGCTATACATAACAGAATGCTAAATAAATAACAAAATAAACGTGTCACAACTGTGCCAAGTAAAATAAATAAATTAATATCTAGCAGTAGTCATTCACACAAATACAATCATAACTAACGGCATATTTATATCCTAACAGATATAAATATAGTGCTAATACTTCACCTGATAGCTATGTATTGGCCAGATAATAAATTACAATTTATATAATTATAGCTTTACTTACTAGAACTTGGGCAGGGCCACTGACATGGATGCTATGTAACACTCAGCCCTAATACTTGATGACACCAACTGAGGTATTTGTGTCAGTGATAAATTGGAGGGAAACAACAAAGATTGTTTTTATTCAAAGTTTGCAAGGTACTTTCTGTACCCTTCACATAACAAGTGACAATAATTACAGAACTCAAGACACTTGCACAACCCAATGACTGGTCACGTCCACTGTGTAATTAGGGAATAAAACATACCAACACAATAAAGCTGATGAAACAAATATGTTACTTGATTGAGCAAGACAAATGTTCTGGTCTAGGTGAACCCACAGAAGCTGAAATTAAGTCAAGTCAGGATGACACTTCCTGCAGACAAAATCACTTCTATTTTGTCTTAGATCATCATCCTTTACATTGGGCACTGTGGAATGACCCATTACTGTAGTTAGCAAAGATTTTGCGGTGGTAATGTCCACGCCATGTTTTCAATGCTAGTTTGAAATCAAACTCCTCCAACCTCCCTCCTTCCAAGTGCACTCGCATCAACTGGTCACAGTGCTCAATACTGAGCCTACTTTGCAGTGATGTCAGAGTGAGATTCTGCAAAATGTCAAGTGGCGTGTAATTGTTGATGTCCAAAAGTTGTTCGTTCCTTTGGCCATTGTGCTGTTGGATTTGGCTTCCCTGCACAGCTGGCAGTGCATCAGATCTTTTCTATTATCATATCGGAGCCATTTATAGGCTGACAGCCACACCTTTGGGAAGTTCCTCTTCCTGGGTCCAGGTGTGCTTCTCGTCGAAGCCGCTTGCTCCGGTCCCTGCGTAGTTCCCGATGAAGCGGCTTGCGACAAAGTCCCATGCTCCTGTCCACATGTACATCCAGACAAAGTCCCTTGCTCCTGTCCATGTGTACCTCCAGACAAAGTCCCTAGCTCCTGTCCATGTGTACCTCCAGACAAAGTCCCTAGCTCCTGTTCACCTGTGCCTTCAGACAAAGTCCCTTGCTCCTGTCCACGTGTTCTTCCAGACAAAGTCTCTTGCTCCTGTTCACCTGTACCTCCAGACAAAGTCCCTTGCTCCTGCCCCGGTGTACTTCCCGACGAAGTCACTTGCTCCAGTCCCTCTCTACTTCCAGTTGTCTGCTCTGGTGTAGTCATTTGTCCCGGTGTTAGAGTC
Source organism: Lamellibrachia satsuma (assembly GCA_033239005.1). Taxonomy (NCBI): domain Eukaryota; kingdom Metazoa; phylum Annelida; class Polychaeta; order Sabellida; family Siboglinidae; genus Lamellibrachia; species Lamellibrachia satsuma. Next base: position 411,805 of record BSQZ01000067.1, read on the forward strand.
TGTAAAAACCATTGAATACATATAATTGAATAAGTAAAGTTAATTAATCATAACTTGCAATAATCCCAAACAGTTGCACTAGGTGATGACATGTAAAGTTGGTTGATTAACAAGGTGATATTGAACTGACAATAGCAAATTACTACACAATAGCTCTATGTACAGCAATTTGCACACACAATTATACACGGAATAACAGACATGCAACCACCACAACATAACCCTTGCTTATATACGTTTTTTGGCTGTTAAATTTGGCTTTATTTATCACACAATACACTTTGTTACTTGGTGCAACTTCCGCGTATTGACAACTGGCATTGAAGGACTAGCATAATTATAGGCAATACAGAGCCCACTGTAGGCACTGGCATGTCCCATGATGATGATAAGCGTATTATGACACAACTCCAAATTGTTTAAATATTCGGATGTTGAACGACAGTTATTATTAGGTATTTCCTAAATTAATGTATGATAAATATTGCATGTCAACGCAATTAAGATAATACGGACGCTACGGTTGTCGTGGGAGATATTACGTCATATGTGCAAGTTACGATTTATGCCAATTACGAATTACTTGTATTACAAAACGACACGTTCCAAGGCACCGTATAATGAATATATACTTACATTTTGACAGAAAACATTTCGGATGTCCGGCTGATTCAGTTTTCTTTTCTTTTTGGTCGGCATGTTGAATTTCGGTGAACGTGCGACAATGTCGCGTATACGAAACGCCGCGTAAGCATTGTGTTTATTCGGACTCCGCTATGTGGCGCCACTGTTTGTTGCTTCTACTGTCAAGGTGAAGTCACGTAGTCGTGGTAAGAGCGACGCAAGAACGTAGGACTACCGTATAAAATAGCCGCATCAACGATACGAGTGGTTATATTAGCAATATAAGACTATACTAAATTAGTATATCCTTTATATATTTACTGGTTATGAGGACTTTTCAACCTACGTACAACAGCAAAGTGGTGTTATCAAAGTGACAACATGATACGGGCCCAACTATATAGGCAAGCCCGGGCGCCAATTGTCCCAAGCGTTAAGAATGATGCGCGTCATTCTACAGGGGAATGCGCCATTGGCGCATGGCACGTCCCAAAAGAGACCCCTGAAACGGTGTAAAATTTTTTGAAGCTCCTGATTTTTTATGGAAACTGATCGTGAACCAGATTAACAGTTTGTTACAAGAACATTTATTCGAGGATGATAGCGACACGTACTTGGATTTTGAACATGAACCATCGGATAAAAAACAGGTCTATGATTTTCAGAAACATCAGCTTCAAAACCAAGCTTAAACTCTACAAAGCACTTGCTGTATCCATCCTCAAGAACTGGACTCTGACTGCAGAGACAGAGAGATGCATGCAAACATTTGAAATGAAATGCTTCAGGAGACTCCTCCGCACTTCGTACATTGAACACTAGACAAATTAATATGTGAGACAACAAGCCTTACTGGAAAGCAAGAGCCCTTGTTAGCAACAGTAAAATGAAGCAAGCTCTCCTGGTTTGGCCACATCACTCGACACAACACCATTGCAGAAACCATCCTACAAGGCACCCTGGAAGGCAAGAAACGACGGGGCCGCCACAGAAAAAACTGGCAAGACAACAAAGGAATGGACGCATTAAGACCTACCGACCCACCTACGCACAGCAGAGGACAGACAATGCTGGCGAGGACTGTGTGAAAATGGAACCTCTACGACCGTCCCAGTCAGGGGATGAAGGCGAGGTGAAGGACGACTGAAGAAAACCACCAACTTTAGGTATGTACTGTTGTTTTAATAATGTATTCAGGGCTTCACAACTGAAAACAACAGGCGATAAATTGCTCGCCAAAAGATACCAAATCAATTTAGGCGAGAGTTCTGTTTACTGTGTGGTGACGTCACCATTTCCCATTCTGTAATTTTCACCATGAAATTTTAATTGGTGCTTGTTGGCGCTGACTTTTGTACAAAGAAATAAATGTTTACTTTAGTAAAGCCCATACATTATGATTGCAATTGGTGAAACGGTTTTGAATTGCAACATGTCACCGATCACCTAGGCAAAGCCAGTGGCTGTGCCGTGGCAGTGTACTGTTCCCGGGCCGTGGCCACGACACGGTACTGGTTTCGTGTGCGACTTCGTTTAGGTGGTTTGAAAATTGCAATTGAAATTCACAAATACGCCACGTATAAGAATTACATGTATAGTCATAACTCATAAATGCAGCTTAGTAGGCAACACCAATATAAACTGGGGTGAAGTGGCATGCTTCCATTGCATCACAATGCCAAACGCACAACTCAAACTCAGTGCGCAAAAAATATGAATTCGTCATCCGCACATGAAACAGTGAATCAATGTTAAATGGTACCGGAGATGTGCATTGTGAATTTATGTGTTCAGAGCGGATGAAAGACGAAGTGGAACAATTACTAAAATTATCGTTTTCAATGTCTGATCAACTTCTACACTCCGTGTCAACTCATATAAGTTTTTGGTAGTTCAGATCCAGGTTATTATTTTCAATTCCCATTACAGCGTAATTGGTCAATCGGATTGTAGTGAAATATTGTTGATCCCTTAACTATTCCATAACTGTACGTGTATTTTATTCAGTTCGACATACATTATGTGACATTTACACATAATACAAATTGACGTTAGTCCACTCATTTGATCATTTTTATAAACTGTGCCGCCAGCATAGCTTTGATGACGTTCTTGCAATCTTGGTGCAGCTGGCTACGATCGCCAATGATGGATAATATGTGAACTCCAAATATTGGAGCCCGAACACTCCATTATAAAGAGGAGAGACTTTCCTATTGAATCTAATACTCAAGAAACTGCTTGTCAAGACGAACACTTGCAGACAGCGAGCGATTTTAACAATTGACGCAAGCGATAAATCGCTCCCTAGATTATTGATTTGCGCGAGTGATCGCTCGCCTCAAACATGAAGCCCTGAGATGGGGCAAGAAAACATTCACGAAACTGTTAAGATTATATTTTATCAGCCATTTGTGTGGTTGTAACTTGTAAGAATGGATGGCTTTCAATGGGGCATATATGAACCGGATTTTCAACTGAAGTGATTTATACCTTTCCTGTTCATTTAGCGGCCATTGGCAAGATGCGCAGATGCAAGTCTTGTTTCTTTTAAATGACCCCATTGGTGGAAGGGGCCAACACACTGCATATTCATCCAATCACAGTGGTCGTATCGAAAATAGTTGGAGAAATGTTTGTTGACGTCAGTGGGAAGTAACATGTGGGTTAGTTCTCCAGCAAAAACACAAACCTCAAACGAATATACGATCACCCTATGCCCCCCAGACTTTTAAACTTGAATCACACAAATAATTTTATTATTAACTCTTTTTAACAACAAAATGATACCTCAATCACATTTGTGTGATAATTATTAGTGATGTTATGATTTTTAAAAAGCACCCTTTTGAATAACTCTGATTTGTGTACAGTAATACACCGTGGAAATTTATCATTGGTCACTCCTAGGGTTAAATATCTTTGTTTCAGAGAAAGTGCTTATAACTTATATTATAAGTATGTATGTAATCTTAAAGTGATCTGCTTGCCCAGGCTTGCAATTTAAAAGTATTACTTTTATGGTGTAAAGGTAATTTAAAATAACGTGTTGCAAGCCCGCCAAGTCGGACCTGGACCTAGTCCGCTACTTCGTCGACTTCGAAGCACGAACCTGCTCAACACTAGTGACAATGCAAGCAGCAAGGCTTGCGAGAAAAAAAACCGATGCTACGTCAACGTTTTAACGATACTTGAATAATTGTCTTTGATTAATTTAACAATGCATTCACACTGCATAGCAAAGAGCCATTATTCGTCAAACTCTAACATCCAGGGAGGAATACTCCAAGTAAATTTCAAAACGCGCATGAAAGCAAAACGCCACTGGTGGCGCTGCGATCTTTTAACCGCTCATGCACCTCAAATTTATGCGCAGATAATTTTCCTATTTTATGTTTTAAAACCAAAATACTACCTTTCATGAACTCTTTCTAATCGATCCTGGATCTGCACCAAAACACAAGCAGCTATTGCTGGTGCAAATAGTACATATAAACTGCATAAAAAGTGATAAAAACGACCTCTGTTTAAAAACCAACGCCTCTTTGTCCCGCTTGGTCTGAATTGCCCGGATGTTGATGTCACTGAGCATGTTCGGACTTATAAAATGTTAATTAATCTTCAATGGCTGGCAATGTTGTAATTTGTATTCTGTCCCTAATATGGATGTAATATTAACTGTGTGAATGAAAATGTGGATTGTGCATTTTGTATGAATTTCTATGAGAAATGGAGGGGTGTGAGGTTTGGAATCGATTTGTGAGAAAAGGGGTATGCCATTATGTTCACGAATTTTATAGAGTAACAGTATAGAGGTTAAACTGTATGAGCCCATCGGCCAGTAGACTGAAAGCGAAATTAAATGTGCATAATGCGGCCCGCGATATGGATATAAAATTAATAAATAGTAGCTTTAGGGGTCTAAGTTCCGTTTAGACTTTCTTTGCGGAGCGGTGGTCTAATGGTTAGAGCACCGCCTGACGATCGAGGGGACGGTGGTTCGATTCCACCTCCGCCGTTTCGAAGCTTGGGCAATTTCGTTCACCCCACCATAGATATAAATAATCTATTGGTACTATATATCTATGACCCCACTTTGCCCGTGTCTTTCGGAAGAGACACTAAAAGCCGTTGGTCCAAACTCCTGCGTCAGCTCAAGATTGGGCTGTTTGGAGTATAACTACTTGATACTTGAGACAGATCACACACGGCAACTCGATCGCCCACACTGTGAACATATTAAATCTTTTTCACTGCCTTTAATTTAATGAATTCACTTTAATTTGTGCATGCATGCAGACATGACAATACTTTGTATTTGTTTTATAATAATAACAACTTTATTGTCCTAAAATGGAAATACATCGTACACTGAGGAGGGAGCATAAAACATATTTTAAATCACAATTAATCAACCATGCAGTATGTATAGTAATAAAATCAAGTATGTATAGACAAACTGAAAGTATAGATATATTGAGTAATACCAAGTGGTATATATAATAGAATCATGAACGCCGTACCAGCAGTACGTGGTAAGGTCATGTAGGAATAAACTAAACATGTTAATACAATGTGGCAAATATTAAAAATGCTGCGACAAAATTTATCAATGATGTTAATTTCTACAACTGCTACAGAAAGTTAATGGAGGATGAAAGGGCACACCATGCAAGTTCTTACAGTGGGCATTCGTACCTCCTTCCGGAGGGGCGAAGGGCATAATTCTGGTCATGTGGGTGGGACCAAATAAGATGTTCTTTGCCATTTGCAGGGTTCTTGACTTATATAATTGCTGTAATTAAGCTGGTTTCAGGTATACACCATCCAGCGATCTTACAAGAAATTATATAGCTTATTAAGTTTTCTCTGTTGTTGACTGAATATGTTGTTTTGACATTCGTCGCCTGCTGAATTTATGTTTAGTGAACAGCATGTGTCGTGCCCTGGCAGGAGAAGGTTCGAGACAATGCAGGTGACAGAGCGAATTAAGTTATATCCAGGGCCCACTGTATCATCCACAAGAAAAGCATGCGTACGTGGCACGTCTTTGACAACGTAATGGACGTTGCCATGAAGCCATACGTTCGCGTTCATAAAACACCTTCTGAACCGAAATACTATATTAGCATGTTCGTAGAACAGAAGAATGCAGAAGTACCGGAATTCACGATAACCCATATGGATGAGCGATTTTGAATTTCTAGTCGACATCACGGCACATCTCAATCATCTGGCAACAGGCAACTTCAGGGACAATAATAAAACTAATAAATGACCTGGCTCTTCCGGTTCGTCTCCACTTTTGAGACTGTTGGGGACTGTGGTGTTTCGGATACCCAAACACATTAAATTTCGTGATATAGTGTTTTCCGCTTTGTGGTTGATCGTCCGGCTAACGTGTTTTATGTTACATGTAGTTATGTTATGAAATCAATATTATTTAGTTGTAACAAGCACTGTTTGGAATCCACGCATTTACAGAGTGTGACACATGCAGTGAGTACTTTCTAAGGATAAAGAAATCTTGGGCGGCGATGGCAACATTCTAATGATATATTTCAAGTTATCAAAGGCCAAGTGTTCACTTGTCGCTTTAGCGTCAATTTGTGCTGTGAATCAGCTACACTACCAATTTTTCCGAGCCAAGAATTAAGGGGATGTGGAGTCTAGTCAATTCCCTCCTTGTAAAGATTGGCTCCACATCCATGCCCTCAGAGCCAACTATCTCTCTATAGGATATGGCATCGGAATTCAGACAAGTGAATGAATGAATGAATGAATGAATGAATGAATGAATGAATGAATGAATGAATGAATGAATGAGCTTATTTCACAAGTGTAGGTAGGCACTTCAACAAAATCCGCTGAGCATGCCCAAAAATTGTGTCGGATTAGCCGCGCCGAATCCCGGCACCCGGGGTCTCCTTTTGTTTTACATCCTGATTTGTCGGCTTTGATTCTTGGAGTTGGACAGTGAGATCGATTTATAACAAATCATGACTTACACTTCTCTATGAATTGAATTTATTACAAAGCCAATACAATATTTGTTTTACAAAACACATTTAATTAATGATTATTAGTAATGGTACATTTTTATATAATATTTGTGTCACGAGACGATCACGACGCACGTGGAGGGTCCCTGTTATTAGCAGGATCCCGATAACACACCGATGCTCCTTGAAAAAGTTTATTCAGTCTTACTGAACACCCTGCCCACAGTCCGGCGAGAGTCAGTGCAACTGTTGTCGCGCAGTGTCTATAACGATGATCACCAATAATAATTCTCGATGCACAATAACAAAACCCTTGCTGCAAACCATGTGTCCTATCTCCCTCTCCCTCTCTCTTCCCAATCTGTGCTTTTCTCACACTCTCATTCTTAAACGATGACTTATTTAGTATGATGGTGAAAGTGTGTACACAGTGAGCTGAACTGACATTTCTATAGCCGTATCCATTGCTTCACTGACTTATATATAGACTAAAGTTGGAACAATTAGAAGAAATATTTATGTTAAAGAATGGGATTACATCTGTTGCATAGTACTTAGAGTAAAACGGTTACCAACCATATCACCACCTATTGGTTGATACCAAAGACCACTAATGCCAGTCATGGTCACTCGGCGGAGCCATCACATTGACCAACCATGACATCTGTATGTAGGCTACCTTTTTATTTTCTTGTTACTATATCAAGTAGTCTATATACGGGCATAATGTTTAGGATGTACTCTTGTCTGAAGTGAAAGATTGACTGATTGATATTGATTGAACTTGTTGGGCCTGGCTGTGCTAAGTTTCTAGAATAATTAAATTATTATGTAATTTTTCAATGATTAAAATGTCAAATTAATAAAAAAAAAATTCATTTTACATTGTATAACTAGTTGTCTGTAAGCAAAATTTGGCATATATATATATATATATATATATATATATATATATATATATATATATATATATATATATATATATATATATATATATATTGCAACAGTGCAACATTTTTGGCATGTGCCGCTTTAAAGATGTTCTTGCTGAAGTTCTTCCATTGATTTCAGTTATGCAATCTCAGCCACTCTAGATCTTGCTGGTTTCAAAGACACTTGCTGACTTCTTTCAGATATTTGTCGAGGGCAGTTGGGAGTGCTGTTCGTGGTCGCCCTCGCCAGCCAGCAACATCAGCAGGTGCGAAATATTGGTCTATGGCCAGCAGTGCAGGAACTTCACGAGGCATGTGAAGCACATTATATATATATATATATATATATAAATATATATACATATATATTAGTAACATTATGTTAACATAACATATTATTTTTTAAATATATACTTTATTGGTTGAGATGCAGGTTGCATATATATGATATAGGACTATATATATATATATATATATATATATATATATATATATATATATATATATATATATATATATATATATATATATATATATATATATATATATATATATATATATATATATATATATATATATATAGAATATATATATTTGGCAGGAAAGAAAGCCCACACTCTGCCAACATTATATAAAAT